>JAOPTO010000789.1:110324-289495 GCA_033822845.1 Tetrapedia diversipes
CAGCTTCAGCTGCGTTTCTTTTTTAACTGGAGTGCGAAGAGCCCACAATGACAAATGTGGTCTTTGTTGCACCCCATCGTTTAAACTGTTGTTTACCTAGATTATGTTGACCGAATCAAGCAGTTTTTTAACGTTTTAGAAAGCTAGATGTCTACACTATAAGACTCCAAAAATTATAAATAGCCTTTATAATCATCGAAAGATGAAAGACTAAAATTACCTTGTACACCTAATGTTAACACCTTATCTATGGGGTCATAACGTTAGTTTCCTACCTCTAAGGTGAGAAGAAAATATATGTGCTTATTTCTTATGAATGTCTTTAGTTAATAGAAAAATAAAGATTTTTTATATGAAGCTATTAAAAATTTCTCTTTTCACTTCACTTTTGCACACGCTAAGAACATAACTGCAACTAACAGCAGCAGTTACTTTGCACATTCAAATGACGCCTAACCGCGTCATCCGTAACACATAACAGTATTCAATTTGACGCCAGAAGCCGTCATTCATAGATAAGGTGTTAATTCAGCAGACTTTGCATAATATGTTGCAATAACAGGTGTTAACATCCAAGATCGGTAACAGTAACAAAAGGGTTATGTAGAAGAAATTTAATTTATCGTTACTTCCTTTCGATCTTTTCTAAAAGCAAAACATTTTGCATTTTTATAATTTAAAAACAACTTCAGAGCTCGATTTTTTTTCTTGTCTTAGTTTCCGGTAGAATAGTTTGAAAACATTATGCTGGGATACCGGCGCCATATCGAATCGCTGATCCACGACGAAAACATCCTGCGGCGGGATAACCCTGTAACCCGCGTTTCCACAACGCATTTCCTAATAAACGACTTTTTCTCGACCTGAACGTTTTGCTGCTTCCGAAAATTCGTAGGGAATTTGTTGAGGCGAATTTACACTTTTTCAGTTTGGACGTGCATCGTGAATGATTCATCCATAGCGAATAACGAAAGATGGAAACTGGAGTATTGACACCAGTTCAACCCCTTAACGCACAGATTTTTTGAAAGAAACCCCGCCAAAAAAATCAATTTTTTTTAATGTAAAAAGATACACTTTAGAGCAATACAGTCTTGACAAAAAAAATACAAAATTAATCAAAATTTTTATTTTAATTTTGGATTTTGATCCACATTGCAGAAAAGAGGCGAATATTCCAATGTTACACGTACATCGACTTTTTTATCTTTTTTTTCGAATTGTTATTTCGAAAAAAGCATACTTTCATCAGTAAAAAATTTTATTTACACTATATCTATAATTTTCAATTATATTCGAATGTGCACAGTTTGACCTGTTTAGCGCGCTCAAATTAACTCGAGCGCACAAGTGATGGGGTTAATGATTGAATACAATGATTGAATGATTATTCAATGTACAATAAGTCAAGTATTCGATATGCGTTACATTTAATATTCATTTGAAACTCAATCAATGAGATAATATTCAAAAATCTTAACGTCCAACATTTTTAACACGTTCGTCGCAACGTCAGCCATATTTGGGTGACGCTCTTTTTCTTAAAGTTAAGTAGGATTTAAATTTGGAATTTTAAAAGAAATTCAATGGAATAAGCATTGAAGTATAATATATATATATATAGGAAAATTCTACTTTATTGATTTTAGCAGAGCGAAAGATGGGACTCAGGTGTGAATAAATAAAAGTGAAGTGATTAAAATATTAATAAATGTATATTTAAAACAATTTAACAAAAACAACTTAAACGACTTTACAACTTAGCAACATCAACATTCAAAATCACATTCTTTCTACGTTCACAGTCAGAACTTATCTTCTACGTTAGTCAAACACTTTCTGCCACGCGCTTTCATTTTCCCCGACATATATTCTTCCAAACACTCGTTTCCTTTCATTCTAATTGTCAACTTTCTTCACTCGATGCATTCGGTCACAACAATCCAGAATTTCTCAGTTGCAACGTTTTCTCAAGTGCTGATCTTTCACACCTTAGAAACATTCGAGTCCAAACTTTCTACGTTCACACGACAATCGCCCAACTCAAATACTCTTCAGACTTTCCCAAACTCGCATCCACTCGATCGCATTCCTACAGTAGTAGTTTTCAAAATATTAATCGATCAGAAATCAATCACGGATTAAAGGAAAAGCCAGGTCTTTCGAAGTGCAGATTGGATCGCACGACGAAATCAAAATTGTACAAATATGTTGTCGTAAAATAAATTTTATTTATTTTCTTATGAAGTACTTGTCAGTAATTCAATTTTTACTTGTTGTACTTTTCTCTCCGCACGCTATGATTTTCTTATTAAAATTGCCTCTGCGCTAAGTGCCTTTAGGCGTCAATAGTAGTCAAAGGGTTAACCCTTTGCACTCAGTGTCATCTCGAACGTATTGAATGGACGTATTCTCGGTTCCTCAAAATCACTATTTTTTATATATATCTTGGTAACTGTACCATATTTTGATTTGATATCTTGTGCCATTTTAGTAGGAAACTTCACAGAAACATGCATTTCTAAAAAGATTGCGCTGGGATAAGTTGATTCTTCGGATTCACTAATAAATTCTAATATCTCCTGAGAGGGGACAATGGAGTGCAAAGGGTTAATAGTGTAGTGTTATAAAAATAAAATTTATTTATTTTTAGTTAAGAAGGGAATATGATTACAACACTATGTATAATTTTGATTCTTCTTACGACAATGCTGCACGCTCCAACGTCTCGTTCAATTCTGCCCCTTTTTGCCAGAAAAAATCTTTCACTAGCCCTTGGCCTTTCTCCCACCACGCACCTCGGAAAAGTCCTCCGAGTATGCCCATATTTGGGTATTTTTCGAGGGGCTCGGGCGTCGTCAAGAGTTTTCCCCTCAGCAGACCTAAACTCTCGCTGACCACCCCTCAATTTCTCTTAAACTCCAAAATTAACTACGATACGACAATAGTCTCGGCCTCAAAAACTCATTCAGCCCTGTCACAGGCATAGAACGAAACAACGCAAAATCTGAACAGCTAGCGGCCACTTTTTATTTCTTCATTAACACGTTTACTGATGCTTCGTTACGGATGAATCATCCATAGATTCCACCAATAGTAGAAACCGGTTCTACTTTATTCACTGCGTGGATGAAATGCGAACTGAAAGCAAAATATTTACACCTTTTTGCCGTGGACGAATCATCATCGACGATTTCGTCCAAAATCAGAAGTATAAATTCGCCTTCAAACTCCTGGCGTTAACACGTGCGCGTTTCTCATATCAGTTGTTTAAGTTCACGCAAAATGAAGCAAACGTCACTGATGCTTTGCTACGGACGCATCATCCATAGATTCCACCAATAATAGAAACCGGTTCTACTTCATTCACTGCGTGGATGAAATGCGAACTGAAAGCAAAATATTTAGACCATTTTGCCATGGACAAATTCGACCAAAATGGGAAGTATAAATTCGCCTTCAAACTCCTGGCGTTAACACGTGCGCGTTTCTCATATCAGTTGTTTAAGTTCACGCAAAATGAAGCAAACGTCACTGATGCTTTGCTACGGACGCATCATCCATAGATTCCACCAATAATAGAAACCGGTTCTACTTCATTCACTGCGTGGATGAAATGCGAACTGAAAGCAAAATATTTAGACCATTTTGCCATGGACAAATTCGACCAAAATGGGAAGTATAAATTCGCCTTCAAACTCCTGGCGTTAACACGTGCGCGTTTCTCGCATCAGTTGTTTACGCTCGCGCAAAACGAAGCAAACCGTTGCACTTCGGCCGTTGCAACGCACGATGACCTCGCCTTTCTCATGAGCGTTCGGGTGATACAAGAACCAGTATTCGAGCCGCTTACTTTTGTTTTTCCTATTAGTTTAGATAAGGTAATTAGCGTGCGCGCACACTCGTGTTTGAACGTGACAGCGAGGGATCGCGATGCGACTTCAATGAATCGCCGTGAATTCGGGGTGACGAGTTAAGATCGCCGGGAGAGCTCGGGATCGAATATGCAAAGTGACTCGTCTGTCCTAATAACCGATCAACCCCTTGACAATACAAATAAAACGGAATTCGATGCGTTCCAAAAATACTGTTTAATTTGGTTCAACTGAACAGTTATGTGCAAGGTTAACCCATTCATTGCCAAAGTCGGCAATTTTTGTACATACGCTCACTATGAGATATTTCGAGGTGTGCGCTACAATTTAGATCGATTACAAATGGCACTCAACACAGGAATTTATTCAGTGACTCCAGCTACGAGGTATCTCGTAGTAATTTTCTTTTCATTTTCAAATTATAGTAAATGCCATTTCAATACTATATCTGTAACTTAAAATTATTAGATTTTGCTAAATTCCGTTTTTTCTTTGAAAGAAAATTTTGGCACCTAGGACAAGACGCTCTAAATTTGTCTGGTAGTGAATGGGTTAAAAACAGAATATTTTATTTTGAAATTTGCATTACTATATAACATTTATTGAATAACATTATAAAATAATAAATTAGTAGCTCTGTAAAGTGTGAAACATTTCAAAACATTTTGGAATATGTAGACAGTTCTTGACGTCTCAGAGACGTCAAAGTCTACAATGGCACATGAAATGAATGACGTCTGCCAGACGTCATTGTATTGTCAAGGGGTTAGTTACAATTTGCCACCAAAATCTCGAAAGATTTGGTTACGAAACCGTATCCATCTGTTTTGCATCGATTTTTATGTCCAGCCTTTTACTACATTTTGACGAAAATCGACACCAAAATGAGACCGGGCCTTGTGCTATCGATATGGTACCAAAACTTCCTATACAACAGTTTGATAAAATTTTAGTGAAAAGCTATGCGATGATAGAAAAATTATTGTTTATGAAAGTTGCATGGTTTTAAGGGAAGATTTGTGTAAGTTACATCATTGTATCTGATCATGATTAACTAAAATTAATAATAGGTATTAATTGTAGCATGAAAAAGCGAGGTCTACAACCCACTGTCTTACATGCAACGTCTGAAATTCATTCATAGAAATTTATTAATACTAGAACTGCCAAGGGATTCAAAATAATTTATTCGTAATTTTTTATGGGAACTGGATAAACTTACTGCAGTACCCACACTTTTGGAAAGTTACCGTAGTTTTTATATAGTAAGATTTATTTCCCTCGGATTATGTACCCTTTTTATATAATTTTCAATTTCATTTTCTTGTTGCAAATAAGTATACCCCAATCATCGGTAGTTCTAATGTTAAACATCGTTTCAATTGATAAAATTTAGTTATAACAATAGCCAGAATTTGTTCTTTCATGTTCAACGACCTGGTGTTTAAAACAAAAACGCTCGTATTACCGATACAGGATAAAATTGGTACTTATTAATGATTTTTGTCACACAAGACATTAAATTATAAATTTTCTTTTTAATTTTTTTAAATGATTGATAAGAATTTTATTCAAAACGTTTTACGGTTTATGCATTAAAATATATGTATATTTTTATAGATGAAAACATTCTAAAATTTTTAAATTTAAAAATTTTTTCAATGATACATTATATTTTTTTAAAAAACTTATACTAACTTATTTCAATAAATTAAACCTTTAATCCTTTAATTCTTGATTATACAGGATTTGTCAAGCAATTATATTACTTCAATTCTTTTGTAAACCATTTTTTGTAACACTTGTTGAAACATTTTTTCATATAACAAATGTTTTACAGAAAAAAACTGAAATAATGATTTCATCTGTTTCTCCAAAAAATTCTGGAAATGTAAGAAACTATACATTTGTCTATAATGTTCCCTTAGGATTTAAAAAACAATTGTATAGCAAGTAATTAATTATTAAATGATTAAAGTAGTTAAAAAGTAAATAATTACTGCAAGCCATTGTTTTAGTTAGAATTCTTAAAGTGGAAACATAATGGGCACCAAATATGCCTACCATCATCCCTAAACATTGTTTTTCACGTTGCAAGGGTTAAAAACTGTTAAACCTAAACTCAATAATTAATGAGGTATTATGCTGCGTTTATCGAAAAATTTTCTGCGCGTGTATGACACGTGTGCTGTCCAAGGTTTTGTGACGACAAGGGAAAAATCCTTGAAACCGAAACAGAATACAAGAATTATACTTATCGATAAACAAGGCAAAATATTGTTAACGTATTTTTTCATCAGAAATGCACATTTTTTTTAAACATTGTTTTAAAAGATGTACTGCTTTATTTAAAAAACGAGAAAAGAAACTGACCTTCCAATGTCTGAACCTACAAAAGCAGTAAAATAATTTTGTAAAAATACGCTTTTTCAACTATGCAACCTTCATATGCAACAATTTTTCAATCAAGCTATTCAACTGTTAACGATGTGCAAATTAAACGATTGTCCCCATAAAAGCGTCCAAGCCGAAATTCGTTTTTCCAAGCTTTCGTTCCTTTTTTGGAAAGAAATTTTTTTGGGCATTTTTCGTCTTGAGCACAAAAAACAGAAAATGCTCATGCAAACACGATAAGAAATATTTGCGGCAGTTATCGATAACGTTTGACGCACTATCCGCCGTTTTGACATTTAATTGCAAATTATAACAGGGACTACTTTCGCGACAAACTGCTGGAAGTTTATCGAGTTAATTATGCTTTACGCAGAATCGCGGCATTTCTATATCTGACATGTAACAAAAATTTATGACACGAGATAGGTGTTTGAAATAGTGAATAGAGAAAAAAGTGGTGGTTTCCGTAAATATGACTTTGATGTGACTGTGTTATAGTCACACACCTGGAGTGAGGTAATTTTGTAGTATTAAACTATATCTTATTTTCTTTCTCAGAGAAAATTTTGTTCAAAATGTTCAAAGTACGTTTGTACAGATCTATATTGTCGCAAAACATTTTTGTTAAATTGTTTATTTGAGTTGAAATACATTTAGGCTGTAGAAGGTTTAATATTTCTGGACCAAAGTAATCGGTACGTGATTAACAAACATAACAGTTCAGCAAAAATCTTGGAAGTTATCAATGATGTTCCAAATGTTTCATACTTTTCGCATTTTCAAGAAAATATTCACGACAAGGTCGGATGGAATTTGATAAAATACACTACATGCACTATCGACAGAAAGTTTGGAAGTGAAACGCTTGTTTGAATAATTTTAAAAAATTATTGAAACCTTTGAAATGTATAATTGTTTTTACATGATACGCAACTTAAGTAACGAGATACAAGCAGTGAATTCAATTTTAACACCACCTGGGTTTACCGAATACTGTTAACACTAGAACTATCGACAATTAAAATGCACTTATTTGCGTGGAGGAGAACAAATTGGAAACTGCATGGAAAAAATACCGAATACATAGAAAACAAATTTCTATTTATACTTTCTGCAGAAAATCATAGTAAATTTTGGAAGCTTTACCACGGTGAATTTATAAGGTTGCTATGAATAATCACCAATTAGTCATTTCAACTGCTCTGATAGTTCTAGTATTAATAATACATTAATGAAGAAAAATAAATGTAATTTAACAGTTACTAGGCTTACATAGGATAAGTTGGACGAAAAAAATTGAAAGTTTAATAAAAGTTATTCGAAGGATGATGAACAATTGTAACTTCGGTGAAAAATAACAATATAACTGTTTTGCGAAATAGCTAATTAAATTATTAATTTTTAATTAATAATTCTATTTTTAAAAATAGATGTTCCATTGTTTAGTAGGCACTATTCTTTTATTATCGTTCTATTTATTATTAACCTTACTGTTACAATCAATTAATATAAAAGATCTATATGAATTTATCCAGTGCTTCTACACTTTCTGTCGGTAGTGTAAGTGAAATAAACACGGATTGAAAGTAGGGAATAGGGATGTGCGGGTACCTGAAATTAACAATTCAGACTGTATTAAACAGTAGATTTATTTACTACGTTGAGAATACATGTTTCTTGTAGAACTATCTTTTCCAGAGTTCCGATTAAAATTATAATTAATATCTCAACCCTTTCGCGGTACTCCCGCTGAACAGGCCCTACAAAACTGTACGGCTCACTACAACCTAAGCTGTTTTGACGGTGTTTTCGTAGAAAAAAACTTTTCTCAAAACAGGGTATTTATAACGTCTTATTATACACACTTTTAATTACAGTTTGAAAACTCCATAACTGTATATGCTCGTTATATGTACAGCATTTTATAGAAAGCGAGTATAGTCGTCCGTAGTACCTTAGTGGTATCTTATGGAAGGCGACTATTGGTCACTAGGTTTACGGGACTCGTGAATTTGACGGGTTTCAGATTTCATGAGTAAAATTTTCAAAAACAATTACTATTATTCCTAATAATTTTTGTTGATTTTTATTGATGGACTGTTACGAATATACCCTAATCTATTTCCCTCTCAGCTCTGGAGTTTCAAATTCTGTATGATGTACACCTATGTCTTAGTACACGTATATCAGAAATAGATGCACAAGAAATGTCCGTAAATCTAGTGTTAAATTAATATCTTGAAACAAGCCCATCAGAAAACAACGGTATAGTCAATGAAAAAGAAATAGTGTGTGATTGTAAAAATCATCAGGCATCAAACTTGAATATCAGTAAAATATGAGTATAGATATAAATAGAAATTAACTTTAAAAGGTTGCTTTCCCTGCCACAATATTGCAAACATTTAGCTTTGGTTTTACCACTTAGATTTTATTAGTCAAATGTTTTTATTATAAACTACCACTATAATAATTGGCATAAATTGTTTTGTTTTTAATTGATATGACTGATATAAATTAATTAGTATCTATATTAAGAAGAATTGTGCAAAATTTTGTTTAAAATTATTTAAAATTTGTACGGTTACTTTCTATTATCTTTAATCAATCTTCTGAATAAGATTGTGAATGAACCGTAACATAGTTCTAATGGAAAAGTGACCAGAAACATGATTCTAACTATTGGCAAATTACGATTACATTGTTTCACAACCACACTACTTCATTTTCTTTAACTATACATTTCTAAAAAGTCTTACACACAGCCTTTTGCCTAAAATGCAAGAATCATCGACATATTTAGAAATCTCTTCGAAAGGCCGATTATGAACAATCATAAACAAATTACAATGTTAACAGTATCGTTTCCCATTTAATTTTTTATCGTAACTATGCGTGTCCTATGTTCCTCCATAAAAATTTCTCCCTTGTGGCGCAAAGCAACGAAACAAAAAGAAAAAGGAACAAAAATTGAAAGAAATTAAATGTCTGTTAAAATTCCATCGATACAACGTTGATATTTATACGATTAATGTTGATCTGGTCAATAGTTCATCCGGACAAACATTTCGAACGCAGTTGCAGTGCGCATAAAAATATCTACCTTGTGGCACAAAAGAACAAAATAGAAAGAAAAAGGAACAAAAACTGAAGAAAATTAAGAAGAAAATTCCATTGATACCAATTAATATAATGATTATCAGATAAAAATATCTACCTTGTGGCACAAAAGAACAAAATAGAAAGAAAAAGGAACAAAAACTGAAGAAAATTAAGAAGAAAATTCCATTGATACCAATTAATATAATGATTATCAGATTATGCAATTATAAATGGGAATTTATACGGGGTTGAAAATACTCGGTATTGTTGATGGGGTCAACAGTTCATCCAGACAGACATTTCGAACGCAGTTGCAATATGCATACAAATTTCTCCCTTCTGATGTAAAAGAACAAAACAGAAAGAAAAAGGAACAAAAATTGAAGAAAATTAAGTATGTGTTAAAATTCGATCGATTCAAATTAATATATTAATCGAAACTGATATTTATACGATAATACAATTATAAATTGATATTTATACAGTGTTGAAAATGCTTAGTAATGTTGATGGGGTCAACAGTTCATCCAAACAGACATTTCGAACGCAGTTACGGTGCGCATAAAAATTTCTCCCTTGTGGCACAAAACAACAAAATAGAAAATAAAAGCAACAAAAATTAAAGGATATTATATGTGAGTTAAAATTCCATCGATACAACATTGATATTTATACAATGTTGAAAATGGTTAGTAATGTTGATCGGGTCAACAGTTCATCCAGACAGACATTTCGAACGCAATTACGGTGCGTGTATAAATTTCTCCCTTCTGATGTAAAAGAACAAAGCAGAAAGAAAAAGGAACAAAAATTGAAAGAAATTATATGTGTGTTAAAATTCCATCGATACAACATTGATATTTATACGGTGTTGAAAATGCTTAGTAATGTTGATCGGATCAACAGTTCATCCAGACAGACATTTCGAACGCAATTACGGTGCGCGTATAAATTTCTCCCTTCTGATATAAAAGAACGAAACAGACAGAAAAAGAAACAAAAATTGAAGGAAATTAAATGTCTGCTAAAATTCCATCGATACAACGTTGATATTTATACGATTCATGTTGATTGGGTCAATAGTTCATCCACATAGACATTTTGAACGTAGTTATGGTACGCATAAAAATTTCTCCCTTGTGGCACAAAAGAACAAAATAGAAAGTAAAAGGAACAAAAATTGAAGGAAATTGAATGTATGTTAAAATTCTACCAATACAACGTTGATATTTATACGATTAATGTTGATTGGGTCAATAGTTCATCCAGATAGACATTTTAAATGCAGTTACGATACGCATAAAAATTTCTCCCTTGTGGCGCAAAAGAACGAAACAGACAGAAAAAGAAACAAAAATCAAAGAAAATTAAATGCGCGTTAAAATTCCATTGATAGAAATTAATATATTGATCGAAAGTGATATTTATACGGTGTTGAAAATGCTCGGTATTGTTGATCGGGTCAACAGTTCATCCAGACAGACATTTCGAACGCAGTTGCGGTCGATGCAGTCGTGCACCGTGCAAGACTAGCTTCTTTTTTCCTCCCCGTTTCTCGATCGCATTGTATATTTAGTAGCCGGTTGTTTTCCACCTCCGTCCTCCGGCTCCTCCTCACGGGAGACACTCACGAACGGAGCCGCTGGAAATCGATCGATCCCTGAAATATTCATTGTGTTCCGCGCGGAGGCCCGTGGCTGTACCGGAGGAATCGGCCGTGGGACCTATCGATTAATCGATGGACATACCCGTCATGTAGATTTTCGTATCGTTTCGCGGATGAAACGCAAAATTGTTATCTAACCGTTATCTAGCTTGCTTTGTCGTGGTTATGAATGAAAAAGGAATCGAAGATTATTAACCCCTGAACGATGGATCACTTTAAAAGTCAAATAATTGAACCCAAATTTCGATATAACAATTTTTATTGAACGTCTAAATTTTTTATTCGTCATCATTGTGATTTGTTATTATTATTTCTATTCCGTATTACATCCAACCCTATTTTAATTCAAGACTAAGCTTTGTCGCTTTAAGTATATCGAAGATTATTAACCCTTGAACGATGGATCACTTTAAAAGTCAAATAATGGACTGTAGAGCAATTTGTACCCAAATTTCAGTATAACAATTTTTATTGAACGTCTAAATTTTTTATTCGTCATCATTGTGATTTGTTATTATTATTTCTATTCCGTATTACATCCAACCCTATTCTAATTCAAGTCTAAGCTTTGTTGATTTAAGTATATCGAAGATTATTAACCCTTGAACGATGGATCAGTTTAAAAGTCAAATAATGGACTGTAGAGCAATTTGTACCCAAATCTCAGTATAACAATTTTTATTCAACATCTAGTTTTTTTATTCGTTATCATCGTGATTTGTTATTATTGTTTCTATTTAGCATTACATCCAAACCCATTTTGATTCAAGTCTAAGCTTTGTCGTTTTAAGTATATCGAAGATTATTAATCCTTGAACGATGGATCACTTCAAAAGTCAAATAATTGGACCCAAATCTCGATATAACAATTTTTGTTGAAGATCTAAGCTTTTTATTCGTTATCACTGTGTTTTGATACTATTGTTTCTATTCAGCATTACATACAACCCCATTTTGACTCAAGTCTAAGCTTTGTCGCTTTAAATATAAAAATTGTCATTAAATTCATAAATTTCTTTATTCAGTGTTACCGTTCATCTTTATAACTTCATTCCTTTGTTGTTGTCGTAATAGAAGCATAACAAATTTTATTTTAGAATGCATATTATAAATGTCGGTCAAATTATGGTCCACTAAGCAAGGGTTAATGCGAACTCCTCCTCTCTGTTTCGTTTAATCCTCTGTGACTACAGTATTTTCGCATTGCAATAAAAAGAAATTGCAACTGAGTGAGTTTTCTATTTTAATGGCTGTTATAGATTTTGATTATTTAACGCGAATGCAAAGGTACAATGGTGATAAGCAAACGAGATAACTCTTGCAAATAGACTACGAATGTTTATACAAATGCAAAAAAATGCAGGAAAAGATAGTACGCTTAAAGGTCCCGTTGCGTTATCTGGTTTTTTATAAAAATGCATATTTGCATAAACGTCCGCAATCTACCTATAAGATATACACTACCGTTTGTAATCATTCGAATTTAAAGATCGACGAGCATTTCGATAATTTACCCATAACCGATAAATATGGTGATAATTGTTCTAATGAAGAACAATGTGGAACAGTTACATACACTCCCTTTCAAAAGTTTTAAAACACTTGACTAAACTAAATTTGGAACACTGGGCTATATAAAATTAATATACTATATATGACAATATAAAAATGCCAACAATTGTATAAAATACAATTCTATAACAAAGTGTTTGTTTGAACTGAAAACATGAAAACCTCTAATAAAGGTTTAAAAAATATGTTTTTCAACCTTTTGAGGGATACATATTTGTAATTACATTTAGTTGTCTTTAATTCGAGCATGATTGCAAAAGATTTGATGACAATTTTTGTAAATAAACATATATTTACTAGGAAGTTTTTCAAGATAACAAAATGTCCTACTTAATTCTAAAATCTTTTTAAAGCAACTTCCAAAAAAATTAAGATTACTGAAAAATTGTCTATTTTAGCTTTAATAAATTTATTCTTCAAAGAAACTAAACCTGAAGATTCGGTAACAAGGGAAACTTAAAGATTAAATTAATTTCTTTTAAGTTCTAATTAGTCAAATTAATTAGATGCTCAGTAAGCATATGTACTAAAATACATATTACCTTTGCTTACATTAAAATGACCCCATAAAACTACTTATAAAAGTTATGTAATCCAAATTATCAGATTTTGTATGAAATCAGTAGGTGTCCTAATACTTATGAACTTGCCTAGCATTGTAAAGGGTTGAATCAGTTCTTACATTTTGTACTTCTTTCCATGGATTATATCTCCCGTTTGTAATTGTTTGAGATTTCTATCAGACTTGATTCTGAAGGAATTAAAAAATTGGAACTCATGAGCAGGAGACAGTTCTTCCTTCTTTAATTTACATTTTTATTTTTATTTTTTCGTACTTTTAATCGAAATTTTCTCAAATATCATCTGTAGTTCGCAAACATATTTGATAGCACATTCAAAGGGTATTACGATATCGATCATTCGACTTTGCAGCAAAACTTTCACAGCACGATCTTCTTTAATAGGAGTTTATTGCACTTCCGGTTAAGTTATCAAAACATTCTAAGCCATTTTAATTTTTCAAATTAACGCTGCAAATAATGACTCCTTTTATCTGAACTTTAGAACCTAAACATTTTTTAACCCTTTTGTCAATAACCGGTTACTCATTTGCATATTCTAACCGTATCATTATATAAATACCCGTTTTTTTTAACTGTTATCTATTAATACAGCTTCTTTGTTTTTATTTCACTTTATTTCACTGTAAATTTTACTGAAATCTGTTTTAACTTTGTCCATTTATACACTTATTTCAAAACAGCACCTGTAATCGAAACGCCATATAACCACAATTGTTATACAATTAGCATCAATTTTTATGAACATAACAGGAGAGTTAAATGCGTTCGTTTCGCTGAAATTCATTAAACCTTCACAGGCTCGTATACCAACCCAGAATTACGTATTTATCGAACTAACACCTTTTGAGGCATAAATTTCGGAGTCAAGCACCAATAACCAATCGGGAAATCGGTATAATTATTTCTAGATTGGAATGAATAAGTACATGGTCGGCAAGAAATTATGAGCTATTAAAACGCGGATTGTTGTCGGTAGTGTTTCCGATCTATTTGCACTTTGACCACTGTTACTCCATTCTCTTTCGCGAACAATTAATTATTTTGTTTCTGTTTATTTTTCGTACTATGCAATGGATTTTCTAATTAGAGCAAGTGACTTTTTATAATTTCGTCAAAATTATAATTTATTTTTATAATTTATAATATGCTTTGTCTAAATTATAACATATACTTTCGTCGTTTTGGTAAATTTATCGTACTATAAACATAGTGCAATTCGAAGCATCTGTCTGTCAATTTTTATCGATTACTATGCAAAATATACATGTATACACATAGGTACAAAAATATGCCAGTGGGAATAATTTAAAAAACAAAGAAATAATTTAAAAATTTATTTTGTATAAGATTTAAATAACTTATTTTTTTAAATAAATTTCGTAAACTGAGGGAATATTGGCAAATTTTGCGTAAAATATCCAATTGCAGTATATCCTTTACTAGTTTGCTATAAGCATACTACAATCATAAAAATATATCGAATTCTTATGCTTTCTTTTTCTAATACAAACTAATCACTTAATGATCAAAAGACTGCACTAATCTGGTTTACATTGACAGTTAAATTGAATCTATTCATTCTTTTATTTATTTTTGTAGATCCTAAATTTGATTGCATTATCAAAGATTAAACATGAGTAATTTGTATGAATTAAGCTTCTATTTTATTTATTTTTATAACTTTAGTGAATAAAACTAGAAGTATTTCGATCACAGATTTATGTAAAGGAACGAAAAGAAAAAAATTGTAACCCTTTGAAACCCTTGAATTTTAAGCAAAATTATAAACAAATTATTGATTAAGAACTACATTTTAATTATAAAATTTTAATCGTCATTTTGAAAGAATTCTCATAATAAAGTTCCTTTTGTTCCACAATCACAAATTTCTTAGAATTAAAAACAGTTTAAAAGCGCACAAACTTATCGTTGCCAATTTAACTTTAATGCTTACCAATTCTATTCACATATTCTCTTAATTTACGAAATTTCATTGATTATCCTTGTTTGAAAGAAAAGAGATACTGTTATATTAAAAACACGTTCATAATTTACACGATGACTCATTTCAGTTGATCAAATGAACGTTGTGTTTAAACATACTTTTGTACCTTTTGTATAATAATCTGTATAATAATCGATGTTTTCTCGTGTGCCGTCAGACATGACGTTCGTAGAAAGGTTTATTTCTGCTTAACCCCTTGACATACAAATAAAACAGAGTTTGTTGCGTCCGAAAAGTACCATTTAATTTGGCTCCACTGAACAGTTATGTGCGAGCTTCAAAACAGAACATCTTATTTTGAAATTTGCATTGCTGTATAACATTTAATCAGGTTGATATATTAAGTAACACTATAAAATAATAAATTAGTAGTTCTGTAGAGTATGAAACATTTCAAAGACGTCAAAGTCCACAATGGCACATGAAATAAATGACGTCTCTCAGAAAGATTTGATTACGAAACCATGTCCACCTGTTTCGCATCGATTTTTATGTCTCCCAGACGTCATTGTATATCAAGGGGTTAATACACCAAACTTTAATATTTAGCGATTTTAAAACGTAATTCTTGATAATAATTGGCTAATTCACTGTATATCAGATTATTAGCCAATTCATCGTATAAGATTTTGTATTGGTGTCGTTCTCGATGGAGATTGAACGTGTCGTGCCCTCCGTCAATTTTTAACTTAGAAATTGCGTTAATTATGTTCAGTAATCGGAATTTTAAAAAATGGCAAAATTATACGATTTTCGCAGGCTATACTTTTCATAATTCTCATAAGCAGACCAGATTAATTAAGGGATTAATGTTTTTCAGAAATGATTCATGTTTAAGAAAGTAATTTGAATAAAGAGAACAGCGATAATAACAGTTCTTTATGTAATTTAAAAAATATATAAATTACATTATTTAGAGGAAAGAATTATTGCTTCGGTTATTATTATTTAGAATGTAACTCGAAACGTTTCAATATAACAACTTACGAGTGAATAAAAGAATACATTTTTCGATTGAAAGATACGTTCATATTGCAACACAACATCCAGCAAAGTTCAGATAAATTGAACACACGAAATCTAAATATACTTGCACATCACCGCCCATTTTTCTTTCGATGAAAAGGGAAACTTTATCGAACGTTATAATTTACGACCATTTATTTATGACCACTAGGTTTATCGAATAAACCTCTTAACAAAATTTATCATTATATAACCAACTTACAATTAAATCTTCGCAAGTTGCAACATTTCAATCACAGATCCGTCATACATTAAATTAAATTTAATAACAGAAATCCATATGTAGATATTGACAAAACAAATGAACACGAATCATTTTGCAAGTAATAATCCCCAATGCACAATTTGCAGTATTCTTATGAAAATTACCATTGACCAACGTTTCATTGTATCGAGTCATTTCATAAATAATGACATACAGTAGGATACCATTTATTCGAATCTGTCGAAAGATAAGATGGTTGAAGTAATAAGGTCCATCAATAGTCCTGCCATTAGTGTTTATTCGTTCGTATAATAGGAGTTGACGTTTATATAATCAAATCTCTGTTGATATAATCATATGTGCATTACTAGCTAAAAATTTACATTCGTTGTGTTTCAAAAAACGCAAGAGTTTAAAGAAAGATGAATTTTTAATTGCATTTCTTTTTTTTGGAGAACCGTTCGATAAAGAAATATATCAAAATAAAATAAAGAGCTAGAGATTAATATATACAAGATTAATTTGTGTGTGTGATGAAAAAATTAATTTGTAGTTTGATATAGGTGCCATGCAGCGAGTGATTAAACTTTTGGCCATTAATGTACTTATAAATTATCCTATTAATTTTCATATTCTAATATAACGTAAAAACTCAAGTTCATATAAATGATGGCTTAGGTTCGGATAATAAAGGCTCAACCTGTTCGATAAATTGGATGTTATAATGACATTAAACAACATTTTTAAGAAATTAGGTGAATTAAAAGTATAGAATACAATTTCGGAAAAACTAAATTTTAATCATTTTAACACTTTACCGACCGGAAGTCTATTAATCGGCTTTTCACATGCTTCGTTTGTCAATTTTGTAATGTTTCCTTACACGAAGGTAATACACATATCGTATACACATATATCGTGAAGGAATATTAACCCTTTGCGGACGGAGCAGTAAAGAAAATAGTTACGTCGCGCATTTGTGTTATAAAAACTAAAGCTGTGTTTAAATAAATTTTTCATGAAATCTAACAAAATCATAAACAAACAAATGTAGGCCAACTTGACTTCTTAGGCTAGTATATCCATGCGTATCTTATACGTGTCGTTTACGACAGACAAACGCCAGCCGCAGCGCGAGAGTTGGGCGGATATATCCGACACTCGTCCGCAAAGGGTTAAACTATCAATTACTTGAAGAAAATCATTCAATTTATTAGTGTTGTGTCCGCGTCAAAATCAACCGATCGAAAGTGTCTACTAAATTGATTCACGAGCAGTCGATAGTGTTAATAACCATTTAGGTAAAAATTTAGGCAAATTAACACCTATTTTCTCTCGTATTAACCAGTCAGCTGTGGTGTGTCGCGAAAATCAAGCGATGACGGATATAGCCGTCAGACACAGAGTAAGTCTCGCTGTTGAATTAATGGGTCAAAAGAAACGACGTTATTTTATAAAACGAACAATTTTCTTACTAATATTTAATTTATTTACTCATTTTATATAAGTATTTACTTATTATAATTTAATTCATTTACTTAACATAAACGTATACTATATATGTTACAGTGAAACACCGAAATCTGGAAAATGTCAACATTCACATAGTCGCTTGGTGTATGTCCGAAATATTTGCTAAATACCCTTATTTCTGACTTACACCGGTAAATGTTGACATTCACCATGCGCTAATGGTGAATGTTGAACGTGTTGGAGATTTATATTTTCTTCTCCGTAATTCAGTCGCTATAAAACGCCACAACGGTGACGTAAATTTTTCGCCTCTCTTTCTGAAAGGAATGACCAAGAATTAAAAATACACAGTACATTCTACATGAGAAAAGAAAATAATAGTAATAAAAAAATTACTTACTTATGTGATTCAAATCTTATTTATTGCAACAACTTAAACTATTATGACACTTTGAATTGCACAAGAGTCCCTTGCTTTTACAACTGCATTTATTTGTGGAACACTTGTTTTTTGACTCTTCTGTTTTGGACCTCCACCAGAGCGTATCTGTGATTGTCGACGCACATCGAAGAAGGTCCGAATGTACAACAATGTAATTAAACATTCGATCTTTCACCGACGTATTTGGTATCTGTTGACATTCACCGGTGAAAGTCGACATTCTCCAATTTTGGTCATTCACGGTAACATATACATAATAAAGGGGAAACTCAGAACAAATCAAATATTTACAAAAGTTAAGAATTCAGACTGCTTCTCTCGAATGGTATTCACGAAACCAAGGAACAACACACAGTGGCACTTTACATGTTGCACACCAATTCCTTTCTAATCTTCTCTTTTTGTAGCAAAATGCACACCTTCGTGATGAATTATTTGTTGTTACAAAATTCGACGGTATATAATCCGGGAAATGTTTGTGGAAAAAGTTGGAAGATCCTATAGGTATAGATTACTTCGCTTCAATTTTACACTTTGTCACCTGTTTACACGTGTTTACACTCGTAATTCATTTTATGTCTCGTAATATAGATGAACTAAACAAAAATATTACCATGCTTTGATTTTCTTGCTTCTTAAACGTTTGCGTACCGGAGGGTTTTCAAAAAACATGGTCGAAAAATGCCAAGGAGCGCGATAGCGTTCCTTTGATTACGTGTCGAAATATTATTTGTTCTTCAAATTTTTCATATTTCTAATTTGTAACTTATTATTTTATGAAATACTATTATTTATATATTATTACTATATTATACAGGGTGTTCGGACAGCCCTGGGCTTAAATTGAAAGAGTAACTCCCTGAGACATTCTAAGACGAAAATCAAGAGTAACGATTTTTCGTTTGAGGCTTTGTTTACGAGTTATAACTAGTTAAAGATATCGTTTAATCCGGACCGTTCGACTCTTGAGAGCGGGTAACCGAAGCAACTCGGTCGGTAACGTCGCTGAGTCCACAGTGATGCTCAAGCGTCGAACGGTCCGGATTAAACGATATCTTTAACTAGTTATAACTCGTAAACAAAGCCTTAAACGCAAAATCGTTACTCTTGATTTTCGTCTTAGAATGTCTCAGGGAGTTACTCTTTCAATTTAAGCCCAGGGCTGTCCGAATACCCTGTATATATTATGTAAATTGTGAGCTGGCTGTCAATTGTCTGGATGGGTCAAAGGCGCTGTGTTTTCTCGACAGGAAATCGGAAGAACGCGAAAGCGGCTCGTGGTACGCAAACGGTTAAGATTGACCTCTAAAGGTTCTAAACAAATTAAAATTTACGAATATATTTTAGTTCTTGCTAGAATTACAATTTAAATAGCAAATGGCAACTAAATTTTACGCATGACGGATATAGTCGTCATGACGCAAAAATAGTACCATTCTGCGTGACGGATATAGACGTCAAACGCAGCTGACTGGTTAAAAATCAACTTCAGTTATTACCGTTTGGAAAATCTCTCTTCGTATATCTTCAGTGTTAAGTTTCCGCGCGATAGCGACAAACGTTTGCTCGTTCTCACCTCGCACTCCCTGCGAACTCTGATAAGCCAGATCGACGTTTAAACCGTGCGTGATTTTGCGTTTAATCGAGCCTTAAGCCCCATTCAGATTAGTCAAGTCACTTGAATTCAAATGAATCGGTTTGAAGCTTGCGTTCGTACAAATCGAGTTAGTTGATTTGAATAGTTTCAATTCAAGTAACCTAATTTCATATCTATAAATAATAAGTAGACCACGGATCTTTATGAACTTACAGAAAATTAAAACATGCAAGAATATGTAGAAACAAAAAGTAATCCAAGTAAAATAGAAATTTAACGTTCAAACTGTTTAAGTTAAATTTCTCCAGTTTTGTTCATAAAAATATGAATTCGTACAAAAATCCACAGTTTAACCCTTTACGCTCGAGTGGTGGCTATTAGTCACCAAATGATAGTTTCGCAAATTAGTAAACTTTGATTAGTTTATTTATTAATTAGTCCTAGAGGTTAAATAGTCATATATGTAAATTTTAGTGCATCACTTAACTGAACTAAATTACATTTAACATAGGCGAATCTTAGTAAATATTTCGAATTTGAACATTTTTGGAGTTAAAATCATTAGACGAGTAATAGCCACCTCTCGAGTGCAAAGGGTTAAATAAGTTGACAAATCTGAACGAGACTTTAATTTCCGGTGCAACGAGGCATATTCTACGAGCCAATGAAATTCGATCAATCTGACGTGAAACACGTTCGATCAATTTATAATGATCATTGATTAACCGTCAAAGACAATTCCCATAAGTGGTTTTAGACCAGGAAACACGCGGACAGCCGAAGGATTCGTCGATAATTCGAAAAACGTCTATTCCTTGTCCCAAGAACTTGATTTCTCTGTAACTGATAAGGTGAGGCTTATTGGACCTCAGTAATTTTTAATTTCATACAGAAAGTGTAACTTGAGAAGTTTCTTAAATGAAATAGTAAATGTGACTATTGAGTGGGCAAGAAAGTAATTTTTGTGAAGTAAAACTCAACTTTTTCTACACAAAAAATGAACTTTAATCAGTCAAACATCTTTTTCATTCTGTTCGATGATCTTTTGCCATCTTTCTGGTAACTTCATGATCCCGCACTGATAGAATTCCTGATCTTTATCAGCAAAAAACTCAACAAAGTGCGATTTGAGGTCATTATTACTGAAATTTTTACCATTTAACCCTTTCAGTGCCGAACGACGATATATTGATCGTAAACTAACAGTTGTAAACAAAATTATCCAGAATTTGTTTCTATAGTAACTTAAAGGTATCGACTACCAAATTGCAAAAGTAAAAGATTCTAACATTGACGAAAGAATAACAAAACAAACATAACGCTATCTGCTGGTGCAAAACAAAATTACTTTTTTGCCAACCCAATAAATATACTACTCTGTATTGATCATAATCTTTTGGCTGTTTACTCATGATATTTCTTTACAAGCATTTATCAATGCATTTCCTGCGTATCGAAATAATTACCATACTAATTATGGGTTAATTCGTTATGATCTCTTTGTTCGTCTAAAATTATCCGTTCAAGCCATTGGGTGGGTATTCTCATTGTAAAATGAAGAATTTTAAAAAAATTTTAATTATGGTTTTGTACTATTGAAAAATTGTAAGGCGTACATAGGTCAAAAACATTATTTAATCGTAGAAATGTGGGTCATATACGCCCCACGTGGTCTGAATGGAAACGTCCTACACGAAACGTGTTAAATTTCTCAAGGGTTAACTATATTCGTAATAGTTACTTAATCATATCTTTCTTATCGTAAGAATCTTAAATATACACTCCTGTTCAAAAGTATTAGGACACCTGTTACGTTTACTCGGAATTTGAAAAAAATTAAAAGATACAAAGAAGTATTAATTCACTTGATATTTTATAACTTAAATAAAATAATACAAAGTTATAAGTTTATAACTTAAATAAAGTAATCGCTAATTTTACTAACGATTTTATTCCAATGCAAACTCAATTCAACACTCATAACTCGATCAAAGCTTCAGTTCGAATTTTGCTTCAACGTCATATTTGGTATAAAAATTACGTGGATGGTTTTACTTAATTAAGTAGGAACAAGAACAATAAAAGTTCATAATGCATTGAACCAAAATTAATAAAATTAACTTTAAACTCCAGATACGCTTTATGCTGACACCTAAAACATTAAAAAGAATGTATCCTTAGAAGGAATCATAAAAATTTTTAATAAGAGTGTACATGTAAAATTTTTTAAAACGTCCCTAAAAAGTAGATTTCGTTTAAAAATGATATTCAGCTTTCAGCAGTGGAAAAGATTTGAACACAAACGATGAAACTTAAACGAGTAACGTCTTTGCTTGTACGTCTTAAAATTACAAATGGTCTTAGTACACAAATCGATACAGTTTTTGTGAAAATAACAAATACACAAACTATAAAGTGATGTACGAAATAACGTACAACTTTAGAACAACATTAGACAGTAGATGTCTATTGTACACTTTTAGTAAACGAATACTAAGTTTCTGAATTGCTTGTGTACAACCTTCGTTGACAAAAGGGTTAATAGGTTTCTCGAATTGGACTTGCAAACAAGTGAATAACAGAGGGTAAAAACGGTTGACTTTACTTTCAGCTAGTGTCGTTACAGAAGGATGTTAAAACGGGAGGTTTATTTTATTTAGAACATTAACTGTTTTCACGTTATTATTTTTATTTATCATACAATTTTATTATAGCAGTATTCACAACTGTGTATCCCCCTTTAATTGCAAACCATTCGCCTTTGGGACGGGTCTAAATTTTTTATTTGACTGTCACGATGCAGCGAATAGTTTCATAAATTTTGATGTTGGTTTTAAGAAACCTTAATCAACATATAGGCATATACAGTATCGGACAAAAGTTTAAGACGACAGGACAATATAAAACATAGTTTGGTGGCTCATAAATATTGTTTATCTACTCATTTTTATTGTCATTATGGTACAACATTATTTATTGATTAACATAAAATGTAAATTTTATTTATACTGTTATATCTTATTATTTAATTAATGTAAAGTAGTGGCCAAAAGTTTAAGACGACAAGACAATATAAAACATGATTTTGTGGTATACAAATATTATTTATATACTTATTTTTATCGTCATTATGGTAGAACACTATTTATTGATTAGCATAGAATACGAATTTTATTTATCGTCTTATTTCTTGTTAATTAATTAATTTGATTTCTTCGACCCTTTAATCTTAAACTTTTGACCGTTACTGTAGGCATGTACACTATGGCTCAAAAATTTGGAATACTATGTTTGGTGAACAGGTAACCGTTTGAAGCATTACGCTTATTCGTAGGTGCGTGTTGAAACAGCATTACGTAAACATGATTTACGGTCGAAATTTGAATTATTCATAAAAATTCTTTCGAAATAACGATCAACTTACAAAATATAAACTTTGTAATACAAACTATGTCCCAGTACCTATTATACAGATTCTAATATTTAAAGTTTTGTTTCTTGAAGCTATTAACAGCGAGTCTGAAATGATATTCAATTTGAATTACGACAATTGGAAATAAAGATAGGGGAAGGATTCCTCTGGGAACAAAAGCATTTTCATAAATTTTGTGCGTTTGTCCAAACAATAAGTATTGCACGATACAAGATATCGATAATTGAGCTTGTTTTGTTGCTGTAATAATACATTCTGTAGCATTGCTTGTGGTAAACTACACTCACTTGATAGAAAGAAAGGAGGATAGAGAAGGAAAGGAGGAGAGAGAACGAAAGGAGGATAGAAAAAGATAGGAGGATAGAAGGAAAGAAGGAGAGAGAAGGAAAGGAAGCTACAGAAAGAAAGGAGGATAAAAGGAAGGAAGAAAGAAGGAAAGATATATATTTATAAAATATGCAATAGAACGATATTCTATAGAGAAGGAAAGGAAGATAAAGAAAGAAGGATAAAAAGAAAAGAGGAAAGAAGGAAAGATATATATTTATAAAATATGCAATAGAACGATATTCTATAGAGAAGGAAAGGAAGATAAAGAAAGAAGGATAAAAAGAAAAGAGGAAAGAAGGAAAGATATATATAATACATAATTAATTATAAATAAATATAAATATTCAAGCCACCACATGCATCAGACTTTTCAATAATAGTAAACACACGAAAAGCATAGTGATTTGGTATTGCCAAGCAAATTCGACAAAACTACATACTTCGTGGCAATGACAAAAATACAGACGTGTACGCTTAAGGGTTTCCTTTGACACGTGGAGTCGCTTCGATATCGCGTTATCGGATGAAGGTTAACACGGTCAAAACCGAATTGTTTGATCTTACGAAATGTTCGCGGAAAAGAAAGATGAAAAGAGAGAAAGAGATGGTCAATGGCGAACGATTCGTAGGACTGTATCCTTGTCCAGTTAACGGGCGATTGCCGTGGAAAAATCGCAATTAACGAGGAGAGCCGGCCGTTACGAGGGTAACCTTGCAATCGTAAAGGTCTAAAATATAATGAATGCACGGAAAACTGCATAATGCATCGACCCAACTGCGCTGCGTTATCGCGTTCGCATGCATGCATGCATGTGTACAGTGTGCACGTCACGACAGATAAATCGTAAATTGGACAGTGATGCTCAATTTCGCTAACCGACGCGCTCCAACTTTCCTCGCGATCCCCTCTGCGATAGGGTTGAAAACACGATTTTTCAATTTGCCGTTAATGCGCGTTGAGTGCCGTCACAGAAACAACACCATTTTGGTGCTTTATTAATATCCCAAAATCCAACGTTACCTAAAAAGAATTGGAAACAAAAGAATTATGAATTTGTTTAAAGTGAACTGCTTAGTTTTATATACCACAAGTACTGTTTTGATCTATTATTTGTTGGTTGATAGAAAATATTAAATTTAATTCGGTTGCTTTTTATTAATATCTCAAAAAACAACGTCACCCCAAAACAATTGGAAACAAAAGAATTATGAATTTGTTTAAAGTGAACTGATTAGTTTTATATACCACAAGTATTGTTTTGATCTATTATTTGTTGGTTGATAGAAAATATTAAATTTAATTCGGTTGCTTTATTAATATCCCAAAAAACAATGTTACCTCACAACAATTGGAAACAAAATAATTATGTGCGTTTGAGTTTGTTTAAAGGAAACTATTCTGTTTTGTATACCACAGGTACTGTTTCGACCTATTGTTTGCTGATTAATGGAAAATATTAAATTTAATTCGGTTATTATATTAATATTCCAAAAAGACAATGTTACCTTACAACAATTGGAAACAAAAGAATTATATGCATTTGAATTTATTTAAAGGGACTGTTTTATTCTATTATTTACTGGTTGGTGGAAAATATTAAATTTAATTCGGTTGCTCTATTAATATCCCAAAAAACAACGTTACCTCAAAACAGTTGGAAACAAAAGAAATATGAGTTTGTTTAAAGGGAACTGTTCAGTTTTGTATACCACAGGTATTGTTTCGATCTATTATTTACTGGTTGATGGAAAATATTAAATTTAATTCGGTTAGTTTTCAATTTTTTGTACGTGAAATTATTCAGTTCACTTTCGTCCACGAATGAAGCTTGAAACTTCAATACTGAGAAGACCAACGATCAATGAATCGGTCTTTGAACACGCTATATGATTACGTAAAAACTTTGTTATATTGTTCCAGTAACAAGAAAACGAAGGTTAACTTAAAATCTCAACAATTACCTTCATCTGTAATCGAATAACGCTCAGGAGCTTGATATTCGAATATGATGATTCTAATGTTTAAGTCAAAATGATTCTGCATTCGTCGTGTTGTATCGTCAAGGGTTAATTTACAAAAGTATACCTGTTTTTAAAAATTGCCAAAATTAGATTATCAATATTTTTCTTTCTCTTATTTGGTTATTTAATGTCGCATCAACCACTTATAGGTCATTAACGACTTAGGTAGGTTATAGCCTGTCATACAGCTTAGTTTGTTTTAACACTAGAACTACCGACGATTACAGTATACTTATTAGCATGGAACAGATCAAATTAAAAATTACATGAAAAAGTATCGAATACACAGAAAACGAATCTTTATTCATACATTCTGCAGAAAATTATAGTCAATTTTGGAAGCTTGGTAAAGTGTATTTATAAGGTTGCTATGAATAATCATCAATCTGTCATTTTGACTGCTCTAGTAGTTAACACTAGAACTAGCGATAACTATAGTATACTTATTAGCATGGAAGAGATCACGTTGAAAATTACATGAAAAAATATTTAATACATAGAAAACAAATCTTTATTTATACTTTCTGCAGAAAACTATAGTAAATTTTAGAAGCTTTACCACAGTGAATTTATAAGGTTGCTATGAATAATCATCAATCCGTCATTTTGACTGCTCTGGTAGTTCTAGTGTTAACCCTTTGCACTCGAGAGACGACTGTTAGTCACCAAACGATAGTTTCACAAATTTTCAGATTTCACTTAGTTCGTTTATTATTCAAGCTCAGAGGTAAAATAGTCGTATATGTAAATTTTAATATATCACTATCACAGACTAAATAACGTTTAATATAGGGGAATCTTAGTAAATATTTCGAATTTGAAAATTTTTGAAGTTAGTATTGTCAGATGACTAAGAATCGCCTCTCGAGTGTAAAGGGTTAAATATCGTAACAGATTCTCCCTTATGTTGTTGTCCATCGAATTATCTTTCACAGCAGGTTTTAAGTTATGTTTTAGTCGATTTGTGGTGTACTTTCTGCAATCCAAGATAATGTGATCCACTGTCGGGGTCACTTTATTTATCGATATTATCTAGGATGAAATTTAGCGTTTCTAGTGTAACGTTGCACAAAGTTTTATCGTCAAAGTTAGCAAAACTGACAATTTTTTCTTGTTTTATCTTCCAAAAGACTAGATCCCTGTTTTTTGCTGTTCTCCCATTGGCCCTCCTAGGGCGGGAGAAATTCTTGCGCAACCAAGGTGCGCTGCTTTTATTATGAGCTTTTTCATACAACTTTCGTTACACTAGCTGCTGTAGGAGGTTTTCCGTGTAGCGGTCGCTATATTGTGAAATTATGAGACGGTACTTAAGCTGTTAAGAGAGATCAGTGTGCTCGAGAATTCTTAGTAACAATGATTAATAATTAGACGTTGGATTTTTACACAAATTCATGTTCTTGCAAACAGAGCTAAAAGTATGGAACCTAATCAAAAATTTATTTGATCCTGTAAATATCTACTTCAGATATTACGTATATTAGGTTCTTCAGGAAATTAATACCAATTTACAAGTAAAAAAGTAGCTTTAATTGGTTATTTCTTATATACAATTTTTGTCTTTAGTGCACTTAAATTTTCTACAAATATGTAAACATCCACAATTTAGTAATAAAACTATTTTGGCGATTGCATTATCCGATAAATTAAATTTTTCAGATCATGGTATTCTGACATTTTGTTTCCGAGAGTAATTAGTGGAGCAATTAATTTCTCTAAAAATGAATTTATTAAAGCTAGTAGAAAATTTAAATTAATTTCCTTATTTGTTTCTTAATAGATTAAAATTCGTAGTATTATACTGGATTGTCTTAAAAAGTTCTTTTCGTTTCCTCACCACATATTTTCTTCGAAAGCCTAATAAATGAAATATTAGAAATAACAGAGCGCGCCAATTTGCGGAGAAAATTTTCGCGACATGCGAATAATTAATCAAAGACAAAAAAGTAAAGAAAGAGAAAGAAATTAAGTTATCATAACGGGTTATTAATTGAACATCGTCTGTCCAACGCCGAAGTTTGAAATTTAAAATTTCTACTTGCTGAGTCCATTCTGAGTGTTTCATTGGTTATGCCAGTGAGTTGTCACGAATACGTTCCCCTAAACCTAATAAATGAAATATTAGAAATAACAAAGCGCACCAATTTGCGAAGAAAATTTTCGCGACCAGCAAATAATTAATCAAAGACAAAAAAGTAAAGAAAGAGAAAGAAATTAAGTTATTATAACAGGTTCTTAATTGAACATCGTCTGTCCAACGCCAAAGTTTGAAATTTAAAACTTCTACTTGCTGAGTCCATTCTGAGTGTTTCATTGGCTCTGCCAGTGAGTTGTCACGAATATGTTCCCAGCATAAGAGAATCATTACCACGTGAAAAGGAATAATTTCAACTTAAACACCCGTAATTGCGTCAATATCGAGTTGAGAGTTCGTATGAGATCGCCGGTAGGTTTACACATTTGTTCGAGCAACTTTTGCCGGGAACAGTTCATGAAACGGCGCATGCGAGGCAGAAAGGGTAATTGTCCTTTGCACGCGGATCGTAGGAGAGCGAAGGGCATTCTGGACGCAAAGGGAAACGGATCGTCTATGATCAGACACAATTCGCGATACCACGGACATTACATCTACCTACAAATTTAGTTAACTGTTTGAAAAAATTAAAGAGCGCAGGTTACTCGACCGCCAATTTACCGGCTGTTCGATATGATATTCTGGAAAGCACGTTTTGCCTTCTTTTCGCGATGAAAGCATAAACTCTTCCTCCCTATGCGATATAAAAATTTCATTACACGAAACGTGGCTGGTTTAACACTAGATTGTCGGATGTTGAGTATATACAGTGGCTCCAAAAAGTATTCGTACACTATGTCAGAAATAAATTTGTTTAACCCTGAAATTCTGGGTCTGATAGAAGTATTTGATAAAACTTTGTGGGTATGTAAATCGTAATAGTATACGTATGAACTAATCTCTTCTTTTCATTTAAATGTCATTTTAAAGGAGTGAAACCAGCGTTGAAGTTTCTGAGTTTTCTCTCATTTTTTAAAGACAACTTTGTAATGGTACTTGATGAAGCAAAATCTTTCAAGTAGAAAATGTTTAATTTTTAATACCCTATCGCCCTGTCATAAAAGAAGAACACAGAAAAGCTTGTATTCAAAACGTGAAAAATCGCTGAAACTCTGAGATTCGTTATCAGCCCCCTTAAAAGATATTTTGCCGTTAAAAAAATTGCTTCACGCAGAACACACCATGCTCTGTACACGCATAAAGTTTCATTGAAATCAGAATTTCAGAAGTAGATGAATTTCCTTGTAATACGGTGTACGAATACTTTTTGGAGCCACTGTACCTATTTTGCCTGAAACGAGTCAGTTTGACTCAAACATGATAATTGAAGTTTTTTAAAAAATAAAACTTTATCTTAAAGAAAATGTATTCAAAACAGTTTTTACATATATATTCTATTTTTTAAATATATTTTCCACAGATCTTTTTATTACATATAACATAAACGTCCTTACTTCTATTCTTTTCACATGATACTTGAACTTGACAATTCATAAGTGAGTCAAACTGTCTTACTCCGGCAATCTAGTGTTAAATGGTATGGAAGCAGTAAAATTAGTTTGATCTAGAACAAATGCGGGCAAATTATTTATGCACAATCTACACGTTCGTATAATTTTTTTTATTTTAGGGAAATATCAAATAAGTTGAATTTTAACTCTTTGTTTTCAACTTATTTATAAAGTTTTCAATCAATTGTAATACTTCTTAAAATGTTGGCAGTTAAAAACGGGTATACTTTTTACAAATTAGTCGAATGATTTCTTGTATTAAAAATTTAACACTTTCTGTCATCTAGTAAGTAATTGCTTAAAACAGTATTTATTGTACGCAAAATCGTATAGTTAAAAATGATAAAAGCTTAAAATGTTGGCAATTAAAAACGGGTATACTTTTTACAAATTAATCGAATAATTTCGTGCATTAAAAATTTAACACTTTCTGTCATCTAGTAAGTAATTGCTTAAAACAGTATTTATTGTACGCAAAATCGTATAGTTAAAAATGATAAAAGCTTAAAATGTTGGCAATTAAAAACGGGTATACTTTTTACAAATTAATCGAATAATTTCGTGCATTAAAAATTTAACACTTTCTGTCATCTAGTAAGTAATTGCTTAAAACAGTATTTATTGTACGCAAAATCGTATAGTTGAAAATTATAAAAGAGAAGCATACGAAGTACGAACGTTTAAACCAAACATGCTGTGCAACATTCTCCGATATTGCAAATATATCTGCGAAAACTGCACAGTTTTACAAAAAAACAGATAACAAAAGCGGGATCTGCCTTAAAATTCGCTTTTCCACGCATACTCTGTTTATATTTCGCATATTTCAAAACATTGTATCTGCACAAAGTTTACTTATCACGAAACGTTAGAGTGGAACGAAGTGAAAAGATAAAATAATTGTTTCGGTGGTAATTCTGTCTTTTAATAACGAACAAAAGTTATCTTCTATAGTGGTGCTATTTAATCTGTTGAAATCTGAATTTGATCAACAAATTTGTTGAAACTTCACAAGCAACTTAATCGTTACGTTTATCAATTTCATGAATCTTTTGTGATTTTTTCAGTATTTTACTGTAGTTTACTTTAATTTATCCTAAAATGATGTTTCTTACTCTAAATCAATCATTTGAATCGACAAGAATCCAGAACTACACCGGTAAAGAACTATTATTTCCTAATTCTTCATTTGCTAATTTGCATATTATCTTATGAATGCCACCTCGCACATTCTACCTATGTTAAGGCTATACGATTATTATAAAACACTGCAAAATTAACAGATACAACGTTTTACGTGTATATTTATAGAAAACGAAAAATGAAAACTTCGAAACCCTGGCGGTGCTTCGCGTTTAACAGAAATTAACTTCTGCAGGTTTAGTCTGAACAGTTGAAAGCAAGTTATTTTCGCTATGAGAAAATACCCACAGACATTTTATTTTTTTTCGTTCCACCCTACTGAAGCATCGCAAGTGTACACGAACAATCATGGGATACCTCGTTAATTACGATTTTCCAAACGGAAAATAGGGACGAGGGATAAAAGAGGAATGCGACAGACGAAAAGAAACAGAAACCGCCCAGAAACGTTATCCGTGTTTCCGTACTTACAAGTGGGCCGCACTCGTTCGTTTATCGCGGCGCGTTTCATTTTCACGCGTTGGTGACTCCCGACGGCACATCGTCTCCTCAATTATCAATTACCCGAAGCGATCGCGAGCTCTGCTACGATCCCGCGAAGCATCCATTCGAGCAGGGACGAGCACGAAAGAGAAACTAATCTGTCCCCGTATCGAAGAGCAGTTAACCCTTTCACGACGGACGTCGTATATACAGGGTGTTCACACAAAGCTAGGAGAAAATTGAAGAGGTAACACTACGTAACATTCTAAGACGAAAATCAAGAATAACAATATTGCGTTTGACGCTTTATTTATTAGTTATAAGCAGTTGAAAGAACGGGCTATTTTACGCCTGGGAGCAGGCAAATTGGGCAACACGGTAGATAACGTCGACGACTATGCAGTGATGCTCAATCGTAATTACGTGCGGAATATGGCTTACCTTTGCACAGCTACAGAAACACGTTTTCACGAATCAAAAACTGATTCTACGATTTCGTTTTAATATGTTCCACGGAATAGTATGTGAGTCTTTGATTTGTGAACGTGCATTTCTGTAGCTGTTTAGAGGTAAACCGTATTCGGCACGAAGTTACGACTGAGCATCACTATGCAGCCAGCAAAGTTACCTACCGTGTTGCCCCGTTTGCCTACTCTCAGGCGTAAAATCCCGTTTCTTTAATCGCTTGTAACTAATAAACAAAGCGTCAAACGTAATATTGTTACTCTTGATTTTCGTCTTAGAATGTCTTAGGGAGTTACTCTGTTGACCCGGGGTCGTCCAAACACCCTGTATATTCAGCAGTTCTTTATTGGTTCGCAGAGACTGATGCTAACCATATACGGTAGAGATTTTATTGTTGAAGGAATAAAGCATTTTTCTTAGTGAGAGTGTTCATCCTATAGAACAAAAGCGGGAAGTTTTCGTACCAAAAAGGATTAGTAAAAAATAATATGTAATAAATACTATTAACCCTTTTAGTGCCAGGCATTTTACAGAGTACATGCGAAGAATGCCATGGGCCGATTTGATATACGCGTATTAAAATTAAGATAAAACTCGAGAAACAAAACACCACGTCCGACCCTTTCAACGTTACATTTATTTCTATTCTTTTTTTATAACATCAATTGTTTCCTCGGTACTATTCCTGTTTGAACTTTGCCGCCTTTATTCAAGTTTTCCTTCGTTGACAGTAGTCCAGAAGATGCTCGATGCATGGCATTCTATGATTCGGCTCGTCTCACAGATGCCTTGAACGATTCTGCGCTAACACGCGCTTATACGAATAACTTTATAAGGAACAAAATTCCGATTTCCTGGAGGAAAATTTTACTATTTATTCTTTTGAAGCCTAAAGAATATGCAATATAATATTGTGCATCAAAATTTTTAATTATAAAATATGTTTAATTATTAAGTCCCTCAGCACGTAAGCCCACCACAACGCATAAGCCCACTGGCACTAAAAGGGTTAAAATCATAATTATATTATTATTTTATTTCAATAGCGAAGTCAAAATAAAGCTCTAGTACAGGCATTAACACGTTCGCGGACAGTGAAAAGCTCAGTGAGGATCAAAAATAGACACGCGATTTTTTTCTAAATTAATTGCGATATCCGAAATGTGATTAGACACATTTTGTAAGAGCAGTCGGAATATTGTGATATTAGTTATTAATTGTTAAAATGTGTTTTAACAGTTATATTCAATGAATGCTATAGCATCCACAACGATATTTGAATCGAGGTTATATAATATTGAATCAATAATAATTGGTTTTAAAATTTAAATGCTATAGCATCCACGTCATTCTGTATCACAATGAAAATGAATGCTGTAGCATTCACATCCGCGAACGTGCTAAGCAACGCAGAAAATGGTGGCGAAGTATGGTTAAATTTTGCCGTCGCGAAAGGCGACAAAGTATGTTGAGTCGCGCCATCGCGAAAAGTGACGAAATAACAGTACAGGTGCGTCGTCGCGAAAGGGTTAATTGTATCGCGAACAGGAACGATCTTTTCAATCATTTGCTTCCTCCGTTCGTCGGTTCTCCGAACGATTTCGAGGATCCCCCTCCCGACGAGCACGTCGTTGATATGCTGACACCGACGGCGACGCCGACGCCGACGTCGTCGTCCTATTTACACGCACGCACGGGCCGCTGTTTCCCTTGATGGGTGCAGGGACACGTTCGAGGTCGCAATTACGCCGCGAAACGCGGAACAACGATCGCCCGGTAAAGTGCAATCGAGAAGAGAATTAATGAACGCAGCGCACCGTTGACGTAGAGTACAATCAATTAGCAAAGTTCCAATTAACGTAGGTTTTAGGTCATCCCGATGGCTGACGCGCCAATTGAATCGACCGATCGCGCCCGTGCCCCGTCTCTCTCGTGCGGCTATTAAGATCCGCGATAAGAGCCGGTTAGGATACGTGAAATTACGAATTCCAAGTTCAGATTCAGGCGGAGAAGATCGAGTAGGATCAGGTGTCCCTCCAGGTACTTACGTGTTGGCTAGAACTGAACGGCTAACCCTAGACATTCTAAATATTCAAAACCCTCTTTTTCTTCGCAATTGAAACAAATGTGTTACGGGATCGGTAAATCGTCCATCTACCACACATTTTACCCTTTGAAGGTTAATCCTTAACGAACGAACGCATTTCTGTAGAACAATGACCAGTAGATCGACGGATTTTTAAGAAATTAATTGCTTTATATTCAGAGCAAGAAAAGGTGTATAATTAACGTCACTTTATTGGATTTTATGGAAATTTTCAGTGATAATAAGTATACAAACAGATATATGATGTCCATACAAAAAAATACTAAAGTGAGGATTACAGAAAAATAATGGGAGTTGAAATAAACGAATAGATTTATGTATTTAATCTATAGATTTGTATACACTTATGAATTTGTCTTTTATAGATTTACAATGTATTTGTACAAAATTGCTTATATTTTTGTTTTGAGTGTTATACTTCTCCCAAAAATCTCCTATGTGGATACCAGGTTTTTTAATCCAAGTATCGCAATAATTACGTATTTCCCGCCTTTCTTCCGGCGTTTTTCTATCCGAGCAAATAGCGAAATCTTTTTTCATACCTGTACGAATAACATGAAATTTTTCGATCGTCCTTACAACAATTGCCGATTTTATTAATTGTTAAACTTAGTTTTAACGTGCAGAAGCACAAATATCTTGAAATATCACATCATGACGCCTGTACGGAGGCATTCGATTTCCTTTTTAATATTTATAATGGCGCAACCATGGTGACATTCGTTCGCTAAGGGTTAATTAGCACGGCTAATCAAAACATTCGAATATTGGGTTTAAATCTATATTTATAATTATTATTATAATTATTTATTTTTAATTAGTAAATTATAATTATTATTTATAATTCGTCTAATTAGGGTAATTAGAGCCGAACAAAACATGCGTTTCTAAACATATATATGACTTTCTATAATTGCTGTTGAGATATTCGCATTTTTTAGGAAAAGATTACAAACGACATCGTGATCCGAATATTTCCGAATAATCCCAGCAATGTTTTTCATACATTGAATGCTCAACATTTTGAAATTTTTAGGTTCTAGACACTAAAGAATGGTCAAAGTATTTGAAATTTGGATTGAATTGAAAACAGTTGAATAAATCGCTTGTTTACAACTTACACTTTTTATAAAGACAACTTTTAATAACTTTGAAGATCACAAGGAGAGATTCTATTGTTTTCATTCAATATATATATTGAACGGATGATTATAAAAGCAATCTAAGTAAAAAATTTATTCTAAAATTGTTGTTTTCGTTCTTTACGATTTGGCTCGCTTCCGTGCGATTCGATTAATAAAATAACTGTTTTTTAATTTTTCATTTAAAACACCTTCGTAATCACTGGCACGATAATTGTACATTGAAATCGCTATCGACACCAGATTTTCGTGTCACTCAAATATGGATGACGTGACAATTCGCGATGTTAAAAATTCAAAAAGTAACCGTTTTCATTCGTGTATTTTATTATTATATTATTTAATATGTTCTCTCCCATTTGATTTTTTAAACTTTATTTGTTGTGCACAGGGAGTCATCGTTTCGAATGAATGCATGACAAGTATTATTTTCTCATGGTAAACTAATTTTACTCGAAACTCCAGCTTGATAAAATAAAATTTTGCATTCGAAATTCAGCCCTTGTATATCGTGTTCAATCAGATCCTGGTCGATCTTTTTCGATTTGACCTGAAGCTCGTCATATGTGGCATTCGGTATCAGAATCCCGTAAAATAAACAGTGATTATCAACTTAAGATTAACAATGCTTCGTTTCAAAATGGAAAACGTATAAATATTCATTATTATTTCAAGCATTTAAAGTATCTTTCTACGTTTAATTCTGAAATAAGAATACTTCGCGATAATAAAAGAATAATAAAAGAACACCCCTGGATTTTCCGAGTTTCTCTAAGTCAATAAAGTATTTAAACATTTTTTATATAAATATGGGAATAGTGTACCTTCCATAGCAGCATATAACAAAATGGTTACTATTTAAATTGTTTTCTAAGAAATATATCTGTTTTTGTGAAAAACGGATGATATGTTGAAAAGGAATGAAAATGTAATTAGGAAAAAGAAGGTTTATTTGAATTTATTTTAATAGCGCGTTCTTTTTTCTTTCTTTTCTATGACTTCTAACAATTTTTAGGTGAATTTTTATATAAATTTTTATATCAACTTTCTTGGAATGGAACTCCAACCTTTCTCTATTGTAATTGTTAACTCTTCCACAGTATGAATTTACTCTCACTTCGATATACATGTCGAGTTAAATACACCCGTACATTCTCTATGATATTTAAATCCAACGATTTTGTCGATCGAATTATATGAAATTGACATTATTTGTAAAAAAATTAATTTTGCACACTGTTGATGCTATGCACAGCTACATTATCCTGTTGAAACACTAATTGTTTATCACTCATTCATGTAACATGTACCATTATTCCTTCATGCTTTACGTAATCCATACATTCCATGTTTCCATCTATAAATCAAATATTTTTAACCAATCGCTTCCCAAATCATAACAACGCCACCTTCAATTTGACATCTAATTTGATATTTCAAAGCTTTTCTAACATTATGAATTTGAGAACATAATTCTATACTTTTTTCTCCATTTCACATGTTTCTTTGTCAACAATGGTGGTTTACTTTTAGTTTCTTTTTCTTTGAATATTTTCGGATCGAAGCGATACTTAAAATTGCACGTTTTTCACTGGCACTTGTAGCAGTTCACCAACCCTCTCCTTTCTTTTTGCCATAATAATCTAGATCCTTGAATAAACTTCTAATTACATTCAGGCTTCGGCCCACTATTTTTAATATTTCAATTTTAAAGTGAGATTTACATTTTCGCCTTTTTTCCTCAAATTCAAAATTACTTTTTTTTCAGTATCGTTTAATTGTACGCCTCGTCACCTTTTAAAAGTTTTTAAAACAATCATTTAGTAATCATTATAACAATTTTAATTAATTTAAACTTTAATTTATTAATTTAGATTTTAAAGGAATTCTTATAACACCATAACAATGTTGGAGCTGTTTATTTCTATTATTATCTAGACACCTCTTTTTCCTATAAATCTGTTTTTCATATCTCCTGAAAAACGGTGTAAGCAATGGCCATTTTCTTACACGTCACTGAAGGTACACTATTTACATAATAATTAAATTTATCTATATACAAAAAAAATTGAATACATAATTGCTTTTGAGGAACTCAAAAGATCAAGGAGTGTCCTATCATTTCGTCGTGGAGTGTACAAATTTCAGTAAGAAGAATACTGACACTGCAGTTAGGTGTTTATCTTCTCAGCTTTTAGTTGATTCGCTCGAACACGGAAACGTTGTAAACTATAACAACTATAACCGACATTACCACCTTGCCATATAGTGGCTGGTAGCATACCGCACATCCCTAACATAAAAATTCTCTAAACCGATTTCTAAATGGTCCAGTTTTCTGTTTTGTTTCTAATTATCTTTCTTTCATTTCGTTATTTCAAGCGACAATTTATGACAATAATTTCTTAAACGATTTAAACAATTATTTGTAAAATAATTTCTCATTCAATTCACGATGAGTGAATGTAAATTTTGTTAGATATAATTATGTTGCGTTGCATCCATTGCAAAAAAGTTTTGGAGGTGAATTTGACTTATTTAGTGGTTCACGAAATTGATAAAATGCTTATGTCCTGCTTTTTACCAAATCCAACTGTAAACTTATTTTTCATACCTTCTGAATACTTTAATTAATTAATATAGTTTATAATTAGTGATTCTGTTCCAATAAAACGAAGTATTTTATGAATTTCATGAGTCCACCACACATGGGTTGAAGTAGTTTATTATAAATTGAGGTTATAGACGAAGGATTAGGAAGTGTTTATAACCAGCTGAAATATTGAAGAAATTGTATGTAAAATTAAATGTTGAATTTATAAAGCTGACAATTACCAAAATTAATTTGTAATAACTCAGCTTGGATGAAAACTCGGACAGGTCAAATTTATACAAAGCCATCGGAATGGAGTTAAAACCTAAAAAAGAATGACAGCAACGTTTATTTCGATTCGTTGTCAATTTATTGATTCCGTATCCCAAAACAAGTGAGAAATTCGAACGAATTATTATAGTACAAAAGTTAAATAGATTTATGGGAGGGTTAGGAAAATCTGTTTAACAATTCGTTTAATTGTATTTATAAATTAAATTGTTTAAATATATTGGACGTTAACTGAAAATTATGTGATAAAATGCTTGTAAAGCTCTATAATTTTGTTTTCGAAAAAGTGCAATAATTCGATGAATTGTTTCATAGATCTATCGATTGTTATTAAAAATCTGAAAATTTTTAAAAGATTCGCTCGTTATTATATATCTATTTTTACCGTCTCAAAGACGAATCCGTTTTTAATATTCAGAATTCGAAGTTTTCGTTCCCCTCAGAGTGGAACATTTAATTGTTCGCAAATCGAGTGTTTGTTTGTTTTAAATTTATTCGCAATATTATTCTTCGAGCCATACCATCCTGTCCACCCTCATGTTCCCTTCGAGACTCGCGAACAGGGGAGAACAAGTGATCCAAGGACGTACTGTAATCGCGAGCCTAGTGAAAACCATTCGACTTTCGATCTCATCTTCGTCATCATCGTGAAAACTGCACGTGCCTCGAATTCTATCGTACGACGGTCCCTGTATATGTAAATATAGAGTAGTACACACTGTACGTAGGCGATACATACATAAGTAAGTACTCTCGTGGTAGACACTTAGGTGTTTGCTGTCGTATTCTGTAATCGTTCGCCAAAAATACTGAAACGATTAGGAGAAAGGAAACGAAACTTGATCGATGATACAATGAAAATCGAGGAAACCGAAATTTTCTTCGGCTATTCTCTTCCCATCTTTGTTTAAACACAACACCGATCGTGTTTCCGAAGAAGGAACTAATTAGCGTTTTAAGGTGGAAAGGTTAATTAACCCTTTCGCTACTTCTCCACTGCGGCACTCCCGCTGAACGAGCCGCTGCGCCAAAAATGTGCATGGTGCTCGAGAAAGATCTTGATTATTGAGGAATTTCGTGAGAAACAAATGATAAAAACAAAATACTGATTTCCAGAGAAAGATACTGGACTAACTGTTGCCCGCGGCTTTGCTCGCTCGGAAGTGCTTCGATTTCAGTTTTAACTATTTTCAAGAAATATCCAATTTCGCAAGCCCTTAACTTTAATTTTAACCAGAAAGTTAAATGTTTAGCAATTTTTATAGCGCTTGCTTCAAAATTGGCGGATTTTCAAACAAACTTTTATCCCTTATTTTACTTCCTTAAAGGTTGATTTTCCAAAAACGTTGAAATACGTATCTCTTTATTTCTAACAGAAATGCTAAATACCAGCTTTATAGTGCTTGCTTCAAAATAGGCGGATTTTCAAACAAAGTTTTATCCCTTACTTTTTTACCCCCTTGGGAATTGATTTTCCATAAATATTGAAACACGTATCTCTTTATTTCTAACCGAAATGCTAAATACCATTTTTCATAGTGCTTGATTCAAAATTGGTGGATTTTTAAACAAATTTTCATCCCTTATTTTACTTCCTTAGGAGTTGATTTTTCAAAAACGTTGAAACTCGTATTTCTGTATTTCTAACCGAAGAGCTAAATACTATTTTTCATAGTGCTTGATTCAAAATTGGTGGATTTTTAAACAAATTTTCATCCCTTATTTTACTCCCTTAGGAATTGATTTTTCAAAAACGTTGAAACACGTATTTCTTTATTTCTAACCATAAAAAGCTGAACACCAGTTTTCATAGCGCTTGTTTCAAAATCGACGGATTTTCAAACAACCTTTCATCCCCTATTTAACCCTCTTAGGGGTGGAACATTAAAAAATCCTTCGTTAGTGGAACTTATTGTCCAAATTTCATGCCTCTAGCTTCAGTAGTTTAGGCTCTGCGATGATGAATCAGTCAGTCAGGACATGTCTTTTTATATGTGTGGATGTGCAATAACTCCAACCGCTCGTCATATGTACAATACGCGGCATCTTATTGCAAAGCGGCTATAGTCGTCTGTAGTAGGTCAGTGGCATTTTATGAAAAGCGACTATAATCGCCCGTAGTAACGAAAGGGTTAAATCGGAGGGAAAATGGAAAAGCTTCGATTCGGCTCCCGAAGATCTTGGAATCACGTCCTCTTGAGTAATCCCTTAGCTGTTAGTTCGACGAAGTAGCTCTCGAGTTTCTGTTCTGAAGTTCCTAAAGACTCATTCTAACTCAATTGTATATAATTACATAGGCGATAGATTGTACTTACTAGCGTAACTAAACGGTAACGTCCTGTCGTTTGTAGATAGCGCGCAAGCGATCGTTCAAGATATCCAAAATCCGGCACGGAGCTTGAAACGTTGCTGAAATCATTATTAATATATTACAAATATATGTATAGGCACGTTTCATTTTTTTTCTCGTTTTACTTTATCTTACACGCCCCCCTCGCACACACCATCCAGTGAAATTATCGTTCACCCTTCTACCACATATTTCGCAGATAAAATTGTAGATTTTGCGTGTTTTCACCGAACACTTTCATGGGTCATTTTTGTTGCACGAATTCATTCGAGTATTTTCAAGTACTTTGGTCGTTTACTTTGAGCCTTGAACACGTAGAATTTTAAGAGCATTCAAAGCTCACGTGTGTGGAATTTTTAGTAGACAAACTTACATTGTTTCAAAAATTCAGAACAACTTGAAATTACAGAAAATTGTTCACTTTTAATATCTCAAAATAGGTGAGTTTGTATTTTTATATAAAATATTGGTTGTCAATGCTATTACCGATTTTCGAAATTTGTTTACTTAACCCTTTTGCTGTCCGATAAAATTACAAAGTACATATTGTGAAACCTTTTTATGGCTCAAACCAGTTAAATATAAAATATTTTAATAATGGTGTATCGTGTGATTTTAACCCCTTCATCACACATTTATGCGCAATAATACGGCAAGATCTGGTTTCTTAATAGACTTTTATTTAACAGTGCTCAGTATCAAAGGGTTCAAAGCAAGTTTTAAAGAACAGCGATTGGATTAATTATTCCTAGGCTCAAAGTACGTACTAGTTAACAGTTTGACTACCACGTTGGTCATATATAGGACCGGCCACAGTTTTTCCTGTGACGCAAAGATGGTCATTGGTGACCAGAGCGCTTCAACTACTTACAATTGTAAGAGTTGAATAAAAATTGACAATTAGTGCATTTTGAATATTACCACTAATTAGAGGATACTTTGAAGTAAAAAGTGCCTCATTGAACAATTAATCATTTTTATTAGAACTTCGAAAATAAAAGATTAATTTCTGTGAAATATTGCATCTAGTGGTGTACTCCCATAGCGTCCTGGACAAAATATGTGATTTCGTCGTGGCAGTCAAAGGGTTAACCTCCTTAAGCAATTCATAAATGAATTTTAGTGTAAGAAAAGGTAACTACTCCTTTATTCAAAAATTTTTTCATCTGGACACCTTTGTCTCTCTACTACTTCATGTGAGAGGCTCTACCGTAATTTTGAACGGGGCTGTACTTGATCCCATCACTATTAACACTTTGACTGTCACGTTGGTCATGTATGATTGGCCACAGTTTCTCTTGTGACGTCACGGTGGTCATTGGTGACCGGAGCGCTTCAACTACTTACAATTGTAAGAGTTGAATAAAAATTGACAATTAGTGAAGTGAAAAGTACCCTATTGAACAATTAAACATCTTTATTAGAACATCGAAAATAAAAGATTAACCTTAGATTGCCGGATGTTGGGTATATACCTCTTTTGCCTGAAATAAGTCAATTTGTCTCAAACATGAAAATTGAAGTTTAAAAAAAAAATAATACCTTATTTTAAACAAAGTTTGTTCAAAACGACTTTTACATACATATATATTGTTTTTAAAATATATTATCCGCAGATTTTTTTTATTACGTTTAGCACAAACGCCCTTACTTCTACTCCTTTTACACGATACTTGAACTTGAAAAAATCACAAGTGAGTCAAATTGACTCACTCCGGCAATCTAATGTTAATTTCTATGAAATATCGCATCTAAAGGTATACTCCCGTGGCGTCCAGAACGAAAGATATGATTTGGTCGTGGCAGTCAAAGGGTTAAAGAACGAGAAAAATATCCAGTAACAGCTTTTAGTTTGTCAATTATGATTTAAATTACAAATCGACGCGCGAGGGGTGCGCGAACCCTTTCCGTCCACGAACGTTGTGACACCTTTAAGTTAAGTTTACCTCGCGACCACTGATCAGTACGTTTGGCGAAGGTTATATCGACTAGTACTATCGTAGCTCGTTCTCTAGGATAAAATTTGTTGGTATTAGGGTCAATTGTAAATAGCGAATAGATAGGTAGAAGGTACGTCTAGGCATATCCCGCCCGTAACTCTTGCCACGGGATGTCACGTTGCAATACATACACGAACACATATCCGATAGGTTTAATTTCTAATTAGAGTTCCTGTAAAGAAGGCAGCTTACAGTTCGTTTAACGAGTCGGGGACTCTCTATTCGATGTATTTTCTGCGAACAACCTGTGAACAAACGGTTGTAGCCAGCAAAGATCGATGCCACTTGTGCCCCGTCTAATGAGAAAAAAGAAAACGGTTTGTTGGCTTTTCCAACAGAAAGAGAGAGAGAAAGAGCGAAACAGAATGCGAGTGAAAGAGAGAAAGAGAGAGATTGTCGATTTTTCTAGTAAGCGATTATTAATTATTAAACACGTTGCGCGTTAGAGAATTATCTAATCTTCATCAGATGTATTGTACCGCGAATACAAAGTCGAATATTTATTGAAAGGATCGAATTATTGGAGAAACGGTCGATTCAGTTCTCGCGTCGCTTTCGACGGAACGCAATGAAAGATCAGGATACCGCGAGTGTATGCACAGATGACCGCTGCGATTCTATCGAGTGACTTTTCTCGTGCTGATTTCCCTTACAATTAATTATCATTCAGCGGATGGTATTGACAGTATTAAAAGAGTTACAAAGAGTTAAGTAACCCTGTCGCGGTTGTTTCGACAAGATACACACACACACACACATACACGCGTACACGTACAGTGGATCCAAAAAGTATTCGTACACTATATTACAAGGAGATTCGCCCAATCCTAAAATTTTGATTTCAATGAAGCTTTGTGTGTATATAGAGCATAATGGGTCCTGCATGGAGCAATTTTTTCATCAACAGTAAATCTTATAGAGGGAGTGAAAACGACCCCTAAAGCTTGTACGATTTTTCATGCTCTGAACACAGGTTCCTCTGGAATCGTTTTTTATGACAGAACGATAAAGCATTAAAAACTAAGATTTTTTTATCTGGAAGGTTTTACTTTATCACGCATTAACACTATTCCCACCGACACTTCACGTATATTTATTCCTACCGCGACATTCCCACGTAAGACAGATTACAAATTTTTCTCAAAAAATGAACAATGAAGAAAGAAGTGAATATTGAAAAATGTATTATACGTATATTTGAGAAAAAGTCTAAATTTTAAAGGCGATTCAATTACGTTGTATCGATAAAATTGTAATCGAAATTTTGAAAACGGTCATTTCACCGGTTGTGGTAGGAATAGTGTTAATACGAAATTATGTTAAAAAAGAAATGAGAAGAAAACACTGAAACTTTAACGTTGATTTCGCTTCCTTAAAATGGTATTTAGTTATAAAACAAGAAATTAATTCATACATATACTACTATACCCTACATACCCGTAAAGATTGATTAAAAACATTAATTGAAATCAGAATATTAAAGTTAAATGAATTTGTTTGTAATACAGCGTACGAATACTTTTTGGAGCCACTGTACATACATTTAATGCAAATCGAATCGCGCGTTCGATTCGCGAGACACGAAACACGAACATCGACACGTATACAGACACACTTCCGCGATAATAGACGTGTATAATGTTCGAGAAAAATACAATATATATTTATAGATGTATGTACACACGGATATTAACTCTGCGAAAGATACAACACGACGACGGCGCGTAATTGGCAAGCACTTTTTACGAAGTACAAGACGTTAATAGGATTTTATTAGTACCGACCGGATGTGACGCGCGTGTTCTACCGTATGGATGTGTACTTGTGTGCATGTGCGCGCGCGTGTGTGCGTGTACGTATGAACGAGAGCGCGTGTCTACAAGCGCGCGGATAATAAAGGAAACGCAAAAAAATTTTGCGCGAAACGAAAATCTGCGTGTTCTCGATCGAGAATATGGTTTAATTAAGGTTAGGGGAGAGACAGGGGTGAGAACAAGGGCGTCGCATGTACAATAACAATTATTTAGGTACCTATTTACGTACGTATATATTTGCATATAAATAAATAAAATAAATATATATATATGTATACATACACGACCGCAAATACACGTACACACAGAGAGAGAGACACACATGCGAAATGTATATGTATCTACTGTAAACAATTAGCGCGACTATTAATTTTTTGTTTGTTTCCGGACTAAAGTTCCTTGGGGGTAACGCGTTTGGTACGTGTCTCGAACCGAAGCCACCCCGATGTGATGACGGTGCTTTGTTTCTCTTTTAATTAGAACTAGTGATTTTTATCATCATTCTTCAGCGGCATAGTTATGTTACTTAGGATTTATTTTGTTATTCTAACAATATTATTATTATTATTATTATTATTATTAATTATTACTATTATTATTATTATTATTATTAATAATTATTACTATTATTATTATTATTATTATTATTATTATTATTATTATTATTATTATTATTATTATTATTATTATTTACGACATACTATTACGTTTACTTATACATACGTTATTAAAATATACGAATGCCTATTTTCAAACACAACAAACTTTTGTTCGTTGTACTTTCCTTTGATTGTTTCTTTTATTTTCATTTTAATACCGTTCCTTCTGTTCCCTACTGCAACGCCATAATGAAATAATAATTGTTTTCAAGCAATATTTATTTCCGTCGATTATGTCGCGATGAGAGCGTTCATTCTCGTCTGATCGTCGAAGTTAAGCTGCGTTGGGCACAATTAAAGTAGTAGTTATTATTATCATACGTTAGAAGATAGACTTAGGACGTTTACGTGGTGCTAACATCAATGATTCGAGGCTTATTTAGAACTGTGAATCTTCGTTGTTTAAGGAGTGAATAATCCGTAGGAATTACTGCTAATTAATACGAAACACGATTTATCATAGAATCTAACTGGTAGGAACGTTATATGAAATACAAGAACTGCTACTTTCATATTCATTCTGTATATGAACAGTGTGTCACAGAATTAAGTTATAACCTTTCTTTTTTAACCAATTAAATCGGAAATTTAATTTAAAATGCAAATTCAATTTCTTTCAAATTGTGTAATTTTTTTTTTGTTATTAAGAATGATTGATACTGTTGCACAATTTATTACATGGTTGTAAGTATTTTATATAAATTACATTTTTAATACAGTGAAATAATCTAACTGAAACCCTCCTTGTTTGAGAAAAATTGGGAACGTGAAACATAAATGGAAAAGATTTCGAATTGTAAGAAGGTAGTTCTTTTAAAAGAATTCAATTTTTTTTTTCGTCATACTTTTCTTCCACTTGCGATCGCGAATCATACTAATTTTCTCAGTGCTCGTCGTCTACGAGGCATTCGTGTGGGCGATACATTAATGTACAGTCAGCAGATGATTGTTCGGATTAGTTGAGCGTATCGTTTCGATGAATCTTGTTTAACACAAGTATTACAATTCGTTTGACGAACATAATAACGTGGCTCGCGATTGATACCTCGCGTGAGATATCGCAGGAATCAATATGATGGACGAAAGGGGGAGAAAAAACAAGCTATAAAAAATAATCGTCACGAAACTGAAGTTGTAAAAATCGATTGTCAGTAAAAAAAGATGTGTTCGAAAGATTTTTGCCGCCTTATGATTAAGTTTGAAGGTTACTCGACACGTTTGGGATGGCGATCATTCATTTTACTGGATGCAATCTAAATTCGGTTTTTATTATTATCATCATTAAAATAGGCGTGTATATTTAGTATTTATTGTTGCTGTAAAAATTTAAACTAAAAAGTTAATATCTATAAAAATATCAAAACAAAATTTAAACAAAATTTTCCACAAGAGCAGATCTTAGTATGTTCATAGAATTAATATAATTATATTAAATGCATGTGTTATTTTTGGTAAAAAAAAAATACGTAATTTAACAGATAAAATGATTGAAAATTTAAAAAATAAATGTTAATAGATTACAGATTTTTATGTAAATTTACATTCTTGTTTTATAAATATTTGAATCTAAGCAGAGATTTGTTTCAAGCTTCAAACATTACAAGAAATAATTTATTTTGTATGTTTTATATATTGTAATATATTATGTGCATTCACAACTTTTTGCCATAAATACTTAAAAATCTACAATATAATGATAATAATGTCTTGTCACGACAACGTTTGTTACCATCCTGAACGTGTTGAAGTATCAATCGATGATCGAAAATTAAATGATAATCGAGCCGTGTAACGAACAAAGAAAAAAATTATAATGACAGAAAACGTGATAAGAAAAAATAAATGCAGCATCAATATAAAGATGAAAACATTACCACGCGTAATGAGGCGATTTGCACAGAATCGTTGTTTCTTGCCTCTAGATTACTCATTCGCTCCGCTTAATGAATTCTTAATTAGCGATCCTGTGTGACTTTGCAAATCGGTAGACTTCTTTTTATCTTATCGATAAATCCACGTGCTTTTACATCTTGATAAAAAAAAAGAGACACCTGCTTCAATGTACGACTTTTTTTATCGTCGCTAGTTACGTTCTTTGAGATCATTTCACGATTAGATTAAAAAGCAGATACTTGACCGTACGAATAAGTTGGACCACTGATTGATACGACAGTAGTCAAAGCTTTGTATCTAATTCTAAAGTGTCACACGGACAATATACTGATTTTTATCAAAATAATTGAGTAAAATTTCCTTAGCTTCTTTTAATCTTTCATATGTTTCACATTCAAATTATATACTTAGCGTTTCATTGAATTTTTGCAAAAACTTTTGCACGTTCTTATGGAAAACGTTGTTATTGAAAAAATAGTGTGCCATTAATATTGTTTAATTTATTGTATTTGATTTTTTTATTTAATGGTACATTAAGCAACATTAAAGGAAACTACTGTTATGTAATTTATGATAACCGCGTATTATTTTTAATATTTATTTGTGATAACATTTAATATTGTATTCAGCAAATACGTGAACTTGTTCTGTAAGTTAATACTGAAACATTAGAAAGTTCAGTGCTTTCATTGTTTTGAAACAAAGGAGTGCAATAATACAATACACGCAATATATAAAACTAGTAATAAAAAACTAGTAATATATAAAACTTGAAAACATGATTTACCGTCGACACAAATAAATGTAATCAAGTAATCATCGATTTCCAGTGTTTCAAAAAGTTGAACCACTTTTATTATTTACAAATGTTGAGTCCACTCTGAAATTTCTTACGTAAGATCACAATTTATGAGAAAAATACGAAAGAAGCTAAATTAAACGTGTGTAATGCTGTAATTAAAAATGTAAAGAAAAAGGAAAATGGAAATCGTTAATTCACGCACAGTAATTTTCATTTCATCGTTCAAACATTACTGTGACTATTAGTTTCAGTGCACAACAGTATTAGCGTTTACTGTTAATTTACGTTTAAACTAAAGAATATTTGACACAAATTACATGTGAATTCCTGAAAAAGATTCGGGGAATCTTGAGAGGCTCAGTTAACCCTTTCACAGTTTAATACGATACAGATTCGTACAAACCATCAATTACAGAGATATAAGTTTCATATCTTAACACGTTGAATGCCACGTCAGTTTTACAGGGTTTTCCCGTGGCGCCATGATGAATTTTCTATTATACGATACATATACTGTTGAAATATTACCTACAATAAATAATTATAACTACTTTTAGATATTTTTTACTGCATTAATTTCTTCGCACCACTGCATTAACAATGGTAATAATGTAAAATTCATAAATATTGACATTTTTCTAAATTATGTATTTCTATCAATTTGAGCGCGTCGGTCACCGGTGACCCCCACGGCACCACCGTCAGGTTGAGTGCCGGTCACCGGTGACCCCCGTGGTATTCAACGTATTAAACCGTTTGTATGATGACATAATTAATAAAACTGATTGTATGCAAAGAGTTGAAATTACATATCTTTTTAATCTAGTTTGAAGAATTCTTCGGTTCTGATAACAATACGATAGTCATTTTTTGAACTGCTCACTTACATAGTGCTCGTTAGTTTGTTACACTGTCAAAGGGTTAACCGTTTATTACTATAATTTTCGCATTAATTGAGAGCAGTTGTGTTCATATTAATTTCGGTTTTTATTAATATCATTCAACTGTGATTTTTGATAATATAAAAATTAAAAATTATTTTCATTTTTTTAAGATAAATATTATGCACTGATAATTACAAAAAGCACCATGTCAAATTCTGATTTATCTGAAAAGATAAGTCTAAACATTTCTTTTTGCTGAAAGTTACTTTTTATATAATAATAAATTATTATTATTATTATTATTATTATTATTATTATTATTATTATTATTATTATTATTATTATTATTATTATTATTATTATATAAAGCTATAATTATTATTATAGTTTTTATTATCTTTCAAAAAAATAACTACGCATTTCATCCGGCACTTTTAGCATATATACAAGAAAATTCTTTAACACTGAAACGGTTAAGCACCACTGACACGCACTGCCGATTATTAATCGCTCCGCAACCGGCACATACAGGAATATTGTGGATACGGCATATTATGTTTTTCCTTGAACGACCGCAAATTTTCACACTAAGCGACGTAATGTGTGATAAAGCAGCGCTTTCCTCGGCTCTCACGATTTTTTCTGCCGTATCGGTGACCGAGGCTCGATAAATATTATCCGACGCGATTCAGTTAAGAAATTATTTTAAATTCATCGGAATCCATTAACAGCGTGACGACTAGTTGCCAGAAACTTCTAAACTATTCTTAATTTTCTCGTATATTTCTTGAACAAGTAATTTAATTAATTGAAATAACGACAAATTAAACAATTAGTATCAAATCTAATATAATCCTACAAAAATAAAAGAAGAACAAAATTTTGTAACGCAATTGAGTCGTAAAATTCAAAATTACGTAGAATTTCCAATTTTTAACATTGGGACTGTAACATTTAGTAATTTGAGTATTAACGTTAAATCAAATTGATTGTTTACAATTAAAGGGAAAGAAATTGATAAAAATTTTTAAGAAGTGTTATTTTTTATATTTTATTGATGGAAGGATAACTTCGTAACAATGAACACGAATAATACCAATTATATTAATTAAAAGTAAGTACGAGGTTCTGGAGGCTCCAATTTAATATTTTTTAAAGATCTGAAAATTAATATTATGAATTCGATTTCTTCCTTTATGCTCTTAGAAATTTCATTCGTTTCTAGAATTTTCAGATTTCCATGTTAAATAGTCCTACACTCATATAAGCTTAATATAATTTTAATCCCCAATTCTTAATATTTTGATCATAGGTAATTCAATGATTTTAAATATTTTAGGTGTTCATAGAAAAATTATTTGATATGGAAAACAAAATATTAATGTACAACAGTATTCATTGAATAATGAAGATTTATCAAATTCAAAATTATATAGAGTACCCAATTTCTGATAGGATCACAAAAACGGACCAAAAATTGTCACATAATATTTTATTACAAAATAATAGGAAACATACCGCAATGTTCAATTGATTGCTATACAAATTCATTAACCGTTTGAGTCCCACACAGCACGATCACGCTATTCTAATTCCATATCGAAAAGATTCACTATACTTTTGACCACTATAGAAGTTTCCTTAACCTCTTGACGCCCTTGGCCACATATATGGACATTTAGTTTTTTATAATTATAATGCTCAATGGCCATGAATGTGGTCGTTAAATTTTTTGTGAATTTTTATAATTTCCCAATTTTGTTTTCTGCTTTTTGAATCCTTATTAATATAAAATGAATAAATCGTAACAAAACAAAAAATTAAGTCATCTCTTTTCTTACTATAAAAAATCGTCCCTGAAGAGATTAAGGTCTGCGTGTTCAACTTTACCAATGCATGTCAGTCATTTTACTTTTATTTTTTCATGAAAAATATAGATATTTATTTATTGCAATGGGCTGGTTTGATTCACAATTAATATATTTTACTTGCACAGAGCACACGTTGATTTACAATAATTGGATACTTTCTATACACGTGGTCGAATACATATTGGAAACAATGTACTCATACACCATACACCATACATATCTCATTACGACTAACATCGGGAAATTAGGTTTCTATTAGTATCTAACATAAACCATACGAATGATACACTTTGTTTTTAGTTGTTTGAAAAATTACAAATATGTGCGAACTGATTCTCGGTACAAACCAACAACACAAACGCTATTGCGTCGCGTGGCTCTTCTCGACAAGATTTCTTCAATTACCCCTGGAACTCAAACGGTTAAATAAAAAATCGTCGCCTCCGTTTAACTTTTAACACGTTCGTCGCCCAGCGTGATTCGATTGTTTCTCACTGAGCCCAAATCCGATTGCATAGACAACTGGGGTAAAAAAAATATAGAAACAGCAAAAATTTTTATTTTTTATTTTTATTTTATGTATTTTATATTTACATATATTATACTTCAATGCTTATTCCATTGAATTCCTTTTAAAATTCCAATTTTAAATCCTATTTAACATTAACACTATTCCTACCACGACCGGTCAAATGACCGTTTCTAAAATTTCGATTAGAATTTCATATATACAATGTAATTGAACCGCCTTTAAACTTTAGACTTTTCCTTAAATATACCTATAATACATTTTTCAATATTCACTTCTTTCTTCATTGTTTAGTTTCTGAGAAAAATTTGTAGTCTGTCTTACGTGGAAATGTTGTGGTAGGATTCGGTATACGTGAATTGTCGGTAGGAATAGTGTTAAGAAGAAAGGCGTCACCCAAATATGGATGACGTGGCGACGAACGTGTTAACAGACATCCTAGATCACCAGTATTCCATGAAACCTTGATTACTCTATCATATTTCAACGCAAATTTCAAGAAGCAAATCTACGAAACAATCTTTCAAGTCCATAATCGCTTCGACAAGCTTCGACAACGTTCAGATTCCTAACTGGCGACTCCATCTTGAATCCGACGATGAAAGATCAGATGGCAATGAATTCGCGGAAAATCAATTTCCTGAATTCGTTCGTGACACGAAATGGTCTCTTGTCGATCAGTTTGGAAGCGGAAAACCGATACTTACGTGCACTTTTCTTTTCTCGGATTCGATTAATCGTTGAACGCTGCGTGACGAGCCAGAAGGGGTTCAGGAGGGGAAGGGCAGGGGGGAGGAAAAAGGAGAACACTGACGATTGCGGGCGCACTCGAGCGACTGTAACATAAAGTAGGCTTAAATAATTAACGTGAGGGACGAGAGGAAGAAAAAAAGACACGCGCGACTACGGTGCACACAGATACACGAACACAGGAAATAAGCGGCAGAAGCATATACTTATGTATAGTACTTTATTGCAAACGCGTAGGCGAGGCATGTAGATTTACGATTACACGTAGTAAGTGAGTTTAGAGGATACAACGGAGGCCGTGAAAACTTGCGCGCGCACGCGTGATCGTGATCGACCCGACTCATTTCCGGTTTTTCGTCCCACCCAGGCGATCGTCAATGAAATTCGTCGACGTAAGCTGTAGGCGATCCTTGAGAGGCGCCGTTCTGCTTTTTTTCAGTTTCTATGGAAAGCGTTAATCTTCTGGATGGAATATGGATTAATTAACGCTAGAACTGCCGACGATTACAGTGTACTTATTTGCGTGGAACAGATCTAATTGAAAGTTACATGAAAAAATATCGAATACGCAGGAAACAAATCTTTATTCATGCATTCTGCAGAAAATCATAGTAAATTTTGAAAGCTTGGTAAAGCGAATTTATAAGGTTGCTATGAATAATCATCAATCCGTCATTTTGACTGCTCTGATAGTTCTAGTGTTAATTTTGTTACAATTAACATTAGAACTGCCAAGGGAGTCAAAATGGCCCAGCTTATAATTTTTCATAGAAATCTGGTAAATTTAATTTTTACTGCGACTGCTAATATTTATTTCTTATATTAGGTATTTTTTTCGTATAGTTTTCAATTTGATTTCTTTGTCTCTAATAAGTATACTCTAATCGTCAGTAGTTCTAGTGTTAATTTCGTTATGATTAACATTAGAACTACCAAGGAGGTTGAAATGACCCAGCTTGTACTTTTTCATAGAACTCTGGTAAACTTATTATGGTGCCTACACATTTGAAAATTTACTATGATTTTTATTGTGACTGCTAAAATTTATTTCCCTTATATTAGATATTCTTTTCGTACAGCTTTCAATTTGATTTCTTTGTCTCTAATAAGTATACTCTAATCGTCGGTAGTTCTAGTGTTAATCGCAACGAAATTAACACGAACTACCAAGGAGGTCAAAATGACCCAGCTTGTAATTTTTCATAGAAATCTGGTAAACTTACTGTGGTGCCTACACATTTGAAAATTTACTATGATTTTTACTGTGACTGCTAAAATTTATTTCCCTTATATTAGATATTCTTTTCGTACAGTTTTCAATTTAATTATTTTGCCTTCAATAAGAATACCCTAATCATCAGTAGTTCTAGTGTTAAGCTTCTACAATTGGTGTGATTAGTTATCGTGTTTGCATTAAAGCAATGATAATAAGTTAATCTAGATCTTCTGGGAATACCTACACTTTGAAGACAATTAGTACTTTTGTGAGGATAAATTCGCCGTTGGTTTTTCGTGGGAAATTGAAAGTTTAAATGAAACAGTGATACCATTTCTGAATTATTCCATATTTTTAGATCAATTTTTTCGTTTTTTTAACGCAGTAGTTACTGGTGCATCACCGACGTAAATTGTGGTGATCCTTGAGAAGTGTTGTTCTGCTGTTTTTCAGTTTCTATGGAATGCATTAATCTTCTAGATAGAATATGGATCAATTAATTCCATTGCGATTAAGCTTGTACAATTGGTGTGATCAGTTATCGTGTTTGCATTAAAGCAATGATAATAAGTTAATCTAGATCTTCTGGGAATACCTACACTTTGAGAACAATCGACACTGTTGAGGGGATAAATTCTCCATTGGTTTTTGTGGGAAATTGAATGTTTAAATGAAACAGTGATACCATTTATGAAATAGTCAATATTCTTAGATCAGTTCTTTTGTTTTTTTAACGCAGTGCATCGCCAACATGATTTATTTATAAAACCATATTAATTTTGATCTATTGTTGTTTTAAGTAAAGAATTAAATAATGAAAGAAGGAATGAAAAAGCAGGAATGTATCCTACTGTATTGTTTTTACAACACACTAATAACCGTTGGGTGCAACTAATTTAAAGACTATGTTAAATTATATACTAAATCTTGATAATTGGTCGAAGTATTTGATTCAAAATATTTCTGTTTCCATATTTCACGATAATTAATTTACGTGACTTGTATTATTATTAATCACTCGTAACTAACAACGGATGTTCTAATTACTTCGTTATTAAACAACATCAATTGTACGAATCGCTAATTTTAACGAACCGTGATAGTTTACTAGCTCGCCAAGTAATTAAAATAAACCTTCATTTTCAGCTAAATATTGTATAACCACATATAATACAGATTAATACGTTCAGGATGGCGTGACCATCGAAAACATAATTTAATACATTAAACATACTTGTGAAATTTTTCCAAAAAAGGAATACAAAATTATGTTATAATATTATGGCTTAGTTATAAATTAATATACCTGCCAATATAATTATGATTATATCTAATAGGTGAAACGATCCACCAGTTATCGTATTATTTTAATATTTCCTATAAAAAAAATACGTTTGACGAATGAAAAAATGAAATATCAGTGGTAAAGTAGAACGTCGATCATTTGAATATAGATTGAATCCGTTTGAAATGGGGTTTGAAAGTTAAACAAAATAAATTCTTATTTAAAACTTTAATATCTTGTATATTGTACTAGCTGTTGCGCGCGTTTCTTTTTAAAATGCTTGCTTCAAAATCGACGGATTTTCAAACAATCTTTCATCCCTTATTTAACCCCCTTCGTGATTGATTTCCTGAAAACGTTGAAACACGTATTTCTTTATTTCTAATCAAAAAGCTAAATACCAGTTTTCATAGTGCTTGCTTCAAAATCGGCGGATTTTCAAACAAACTTTTAACCCTTATTTTACCCCCTTTGGGGTTTATTTCCCGAAAACGTTGAAACACGTATTTTTTTATTTCTAACCAAGAAGATAAATACTAGTTTTAATAATGCTTGCTCTAAAATCGGCGGATTTTCAAACAAACTTTCAACTCTTATTTTACCCCATGTGGGGTTGATTTCCTGAAAACGTTTGAAACACATATTTCTTTGTTTCTAACCAAAAAGCTAAATATCAGTTTTCTTAGTGCTTGCTCTAAAATCGGCAGATTTTCAAACAAACTTTCACCCCCTATTTTACCCCCTTGAGGGTTGATTTTCCGAAAGCGTTGAAACGCGTATTTCTTTGTCTATCAAGAAGATAAATACCAGTTTTCATAGTACTTGTTTCAAAATTGCAGAATCTTCAAACAAAATTTCAACCCCTATGAACCCACTTAGGGATGGAATATCAAAAAGTCTTTCCTTAGTGGGTGCCTACGTCAAAAAGAACCCATTTTCCAAATTTCATGTTTCTAGCTTCAGTAGTTTAAGCTCTGCGATGATGAATAAGTCTGTCAGTCAGAACATGTCTTTTTATACATAAAAAAGATGACACGAAGAAGGTGCATTTCTAACCGACCCTCAGAAGGTTTGTCATGAAACTGGCAAACGCAGAGGTCGACGCAGTGGTCGACGGAGTGGTCAAAATTCCTACGACCCCGTCCAGGTCCTTTAGCTCTTTTGTTCTGTATATCAACATTTACTTACTTTCTAAATTATCAGACATAGTCCTTAGAAGAATTCTTTCAGAAAGTCTGTTAAGAGAAAACTGATTGTTCGGTTAACTTTTGCTTCGTAATATTTTCTATATTTAAATTCCAACAGAATCTAATAACGTTTAACTTATTTTTATACTGCGTTTCTATTACTAGGTTTATTTTATCGCGTAAAAAACGTTTATGTTCAAAAATTGTTTAATTTCTGTTTGCTTTATGGCAGATCAGAAATTTGGATCTTTCAGACCGATTATTCGAAGAACCGTTTATCCAAACAGATTTTTTCCTCAGTTAAGTCGAATAATTCCAACTTCTACAAGTGGGTTGGTTTAAAAATTCAGATTGTTATAATAAATTCTTGGCCAACCTAATGTAAAGCAATGTAACATTTCTTTATTTACAAAGGTAGTTCCCTTATACCAAGTAAAAAATATAAATAAATTCAGCACAAATTAGCAATAACATTTACGTATAATTACATAGAATTTCCATGGAGAAAAATGAATATTTTGGCGAAAAGTGTTCACAGATAGGCATAACTATTAATACAATTATTACAATAAGTTATTCTCAATAACTAGTAAAATATTAAAAATCTGTTTCCTAATTTAAATCTGCACAAATCCAAAAACGTAATGGGAAGTAGTCAAATATTAGAAGAAATATTACATAACTATGAAGATAATAAAAGACAAATTACTAACTCTCCATAAAAAAAAAGATTGGAATTTTCACAAAGATCTAATAAACGGTTTGGTACAATTGAATTGTAACAATCGTCAGCGAAATAATAAGTACGTTTTGTTAACTTCGCTATCATACCATCCTGAACGGGTTAAATCCAATGATTTTTGTCGCGGTGTTAAATCTAGTGGAAGATCAGCAACAAAGTTACCGAGGTTCGATATTTTTGCACGTGGCGTGGGGGGAGAAAATGGATGTCCCGCGATAAGGGCGGCGTGTCATTCGTTCGAGCCGATTTTCATCAACAACCCGGCCGCAATGGTGAAATGATAAAAATTCATTTTCAGATTATTCAGGGATCATTTGTTGCGTTGCTCGGTAATTAAATTTGCTCGACGTTCGTCGCGCTGTTCACGCGAATGCACACGCGTTTATCGTCGATCGTAGGTCGTGTGTACGTTACGATCGAGGATCAGGCGATTTCGATCGCGCGAACGATCGCTCGCGTCGCCGTTCTGCGTCGTACCCATCAATGGCGGGTCGCACATTTATTAACCCTTTCGCAGTTTAATACGATAGAGATTCGGGTAAACCATAAATTACAGCAGGGTAAGTTTCATACCTTAACCCCTTGACGTACAAATAAAACGATGGAGTTTGATGCGTCCGAAAAATACTAATTAATTTGGCTCAACTGAACAGTTGTGTGCAAGCTTAACAAACAGAACATTTTATTTTGAAATTTGCATTGATGTATAACATTTAATCAGATTCATATATTAAATCTTTGCGCTAGAGAGGCTAGTTAGTCGCCAGATGATAGTCCCGCAAATTTTCCGACTTTAATTAGTTTGTTTATTAGCCAAAATCGGGGGTTAAATAATTATATATATATATTAGTTTTAATAGATGACTTAACTAAACTAGATGAAGTTTAATATAAGCGAATCTTAGTAAATATCTAGCAATTGAAAATCTTTGAAGTTAATATTATTAGACGACTAATAGTTGCCTCTTGAGTGCAAAGGGTTAAATAATATTATAAAATAATGAACTAGTAGTTTAGTATGAAATATTTCAAAACATTTTGGAATATGTAGGCAACTCTTGACGTCTCCCAGATGTCACTGTATGTCAAGGGGTTAAATCGTGGCGTGATATCATAATTAATAAAGTTTATTGTATGGAAACAATCGAGGTTACGCACTTTTCTAGTGTAATGCAAAAAAATGTCTTGACAAGAACAGAGCAATTATCTTTTTAAGCTGCTTCTTGCACGCTGTACGTGATTTTATTACACTGTGAAAGGGTTAACCGTCGGATGGCCAACTCCGGATCACTTTTTACTCAGTATTTAGGTGTGCTTGCGCATAGCCAAATAGTAGATTCTATTGCATATACAGCAGAGAACAAAAATTTAAGACTAAAGGGTCAACAAAAATAAGGTAGTTTAAATAGTACAATAAACAAATTTTTTTAAATTGCATACTTTAATATATCCCTAAGTAGATTTCGTAATCTTTCGTTTGAAACTTTACTATTTTTGGAAAGTCTGTCTAATCTTACCGAACGAACAGTCTAGTGTCCATAAAATGTTTAAAATCTATTTTTGCATACTTTAATGTATCTTCAAGTAGATTTCGTAATCTTTCATTTGAAACCTCGCTATTTTTTGAAAAGTCTGTCTAATCTTGCCTAACAAACAATCTGGTGTCTATAAAATGTCGAAAATCCATTTTTACATACTTTAATATATCTCCAAGTAGATTTCGTAATCTTTTATTTGAAACCTCACTATTTTTGGGAAATCAAATAACCTAGTGTCCATGAAATGTTGAAAATCCATTTTTACATACTTTAATGTATCTTCAAGTAGATTTCGTAATCTTTTGTTTGAAACCTTGGTATTTTTCAAAAATCTGTCTAATCTTACCTAACAAACAATCTGGTGTCTATAAAATGTCGAAAATCCATTTTTGCATACTTTAATACATTCCCAAGTAGATTTCGTAATCTTTTATTTGAAATCTCACTATTTTTTAAAAATCAAATAACCTAGTGTCCATAAAATGTTAAAAATCCATTTTTGCATACTTTAATGTATCCCCAAATAGATTTCGTAATCTTTCATTTGAAACTTCGCTATTTTTGGAAAATCTGTCTAATCTTACTTAACAAACAATCTAATGTCCACAAAATGTCTAAAATTCATTTTTACATACTTTAATGTATCTCTAAGCAGACTTCGTAATCTTTTGTTTGAAACCTTACTATTTTTGGACAATCTGTGTAATCTTACTTAACAAACAATCTAATGTCCACAAAATGTCTAAAATTCATTTTTACATACTTTAATGTATCTCTAAGCAGACTTCGTAATCTTTTGTTTGAAACCTTACTATTTTTAGAAAATCCGTCTAATCTTACTTAACAAACAATCTAATGTCCACAAAATGTCTAAAATTCATTTTTACATACTTTAATGTATCTCTAAGCAGACTTCGTAATCTTTTGTTTGAAACCTTACTATTTTTGGACAATCTGTGTAATCTTACTTAACAAACAATCTGGTGTCCATAAAATGTCGAAAATCCATGTTCCCTTACTTCTGTTACCGACTATACATTATACGGTGCATACAGTCTCAAAGTCTTTGGTCTCATCGCGGCCCTCGAACGAACGAACCAGAGGCATCGTTTGAAGAGCGACTTTCTCATGATCGATGCGGCCGGTCTCCTTTTGTTTCCCTTGCCAGGCCGCGATTCCCTTTCTAGGCGCCCGTATTCGAGGGCTAAGGGCGGTCACGCTGGTTGGCTCCGGTTCCCGCTCCCTTTTGTACGTTTCTAGTGGCGGCGTCATTGTTCGTGCGGGCGCGGACGCGGGGCGGCGCCGCGAAACCAGGTCAGGGGCTGAAGGTTCGCACGCTTAACGCGTGAAATTGAAATTATCGAGCAATCTCGACGGCCGGATGATATACGCGCGCTCCTATCCGAGAGGAGGACAGCCCGCCTCGAATTGTCCCATCGATTGTCGCGACAGCGTCGCGACTTCTTGCTTCCGGTTAAGCGTCGCGGTTTCGTAATTTCATTTCAAATCCAACGCTGCTGTGCTGGCAAAATACACTTACTCACGAAATTGATCAAATATTCCGTTCGAGATTAGTTCACGTGGAATAGTTTCTTATTCGATCCGGGATATACGTGAATGCACATTTTTTGAAATACTTTTGTCAAACAAAATTATTAAAATTAATTTTACAAAAATTAAATATTCGAATTTTCACAGACACAATTAGTTATACAGTTAAAATTTTTTATATAATTCTACATGCTATTCTATATTTTTTTCCATGTCTGAATATTTCCCATAAATTCAATGATTGCGTAGTGTTGAATTTATGGTAGAAAAAGAAAATTGCTACTTGATTTACTTGAAGTGATCAGAAAATTTATCGATTGTAAGCTTATTATTTAATTATTTTTCTATTGAAGAATTTAATTATTTTTCTTGTGTCTTTCGAGCTGTTTTAGTAATGAATGGTAGCTTATAGTTGGTTATTTTATTTGAATAAAATAAACAGTTAAGTTATATGAATCAGTCTATGTAAATTATAAATTAATCTCCTCTAAATGAATCTAAAGACCGTCGATTGGCAACAGAGTTAATTCCTTCTTTCAATTTTCTGCCACGGTAATTTTATGAGGGATATTTTAGAAAATTGAAATTTTTTATTTTAAAGCAAGCAATGCTTTTTTAAGCAGTAGGGTGAGATATAAACTTCTTATAGGTGTTTTTGTGATAACAGTATTTTGCTCCTTTAACTAATTTTGCAAAATATTTACATCGTAAATTTGACTTTTAATGAAAGTATTTAACTTACTTTTAAAGAGTTTTAAATTTAATTTGTCATTGATTTCTGTATTTAACAATTTTCCAGCGTTTCAAAAATATTTTACAATTCCTTCACAAAGATCTCTGCAAATAAGAATTTATAATTTAAGCAGTTATAATTTACTGATACAAAAATTAAACATTTTTATTCTCAATTTTATGTTTCATTTGAAAAATTCTTTGTCCATCTGTTTACAAATATATTTTTAAATAATTGCAGTTTAAAAAAAAAACAACTAACAACTATAAAAGATTTGTTAATAATGAGAAAACGCAACGTAATTTGTCAGGCAAAATGTCGTTGTACACATTTCATGATAAATATTATCACCTCTACCGATAAATTTTATTGTAATTAACGCTATTACCAGCATTAATTAATACTATCTTCTAAATTGAATTGGAAAGCTGCTACAAGATGCAGTTGTTAGAACCGGAACCGTCCTGGCAACGTTTCAGGGTTCCACCACAGAGCACCTCGTTACTAATTAATTACAGAATTGAAAACCACGATCCCGACACTAATTTTGATCAATTTCGTGAATGCCACATCATAGGTTCGCATAAAGGTAACCTCATTCAATTTACATTTCATTTTCCTGTACCTTCGTTTAATAATGCTGTAGAACAGAAGCTTCAAATTTCATCGTTTACCATAGAAGCTCGTTCATCTGTTTTAAGTTAAATTTCACGAAAATTAATCACAAATTAGAAATCAATTTAGTCGACGATCGATTTTCCTATATTTCATTTGATCCTTTAATTTTTGAGATGCTTTTAGCACCTTTCGTTTTCAGTTTACTAATGCTAGTAATATTCTTAAAATTCAGTTGTTATACCTGAGTATTGTTTAAAATGTACAGATGATTGCATAGATATTTTGTGTACTTGAACTTCGGAATCGTTTAACATGCAATACGTATTCACTTGTACCCTTGTGTTGTGTATTGCAACATTAAAACAGAAATTATTCTATCATTCTACCAATTATTCTATTGTTCTATTTTATTATTTGAATATTCAACTAATTATTCTATTGTTCTATTAATTCTTTGAATATTCTACTAATTATTCTATTGTTCTATTAATTATTTGAATATTCTACTAATTATTCTATTGTTCTATTAATTCTTTGAATATTCTACCAATTATTCTATTATACTATTAATTCTTTGAATATTCTACCAATTATTCTATTATTCTATTAATTCTTTGAATATTCTACTAATTATTCTATTACTTTATTAAGTTTTCCATTAATAGAATAATAAAATCAAATTCTAATAATATAAATATTCAATTTACAAGATCTAATCCAATCTATCCCAATTTTTCATAACTGATCCGAATAAACAATAAATATAAAAAGCATTTGCACACAACTGTATTTACATTAAAATTTAGGTACCGATTAATTAAGTCCAAGTATATAAAATTCGCGTTTAAATTAAGATAAACGACATCGTTCATCGTTTTATGCAAAATTAATCAATGGAACTATCTTTTTCGTTTGCTTTCAAAAAGGATAAAATCGTTTTTTGAAAGAATTGAACCTAAGATTTATTATTTAATGGTTTCATTAATTATTTTAGGGTAACGACTGTAAACACATCATACAAATTTTCGAATTAATAGGCCGAACTTGAATATGCTTTTGAAACTCAATCGACAAACAAACATATAACAGAAAATTTCAACATTCAATTTCCCAAAAATCAGAAGAACACATTTTATGATGTCTTTCTTGTGATTATAGAACCTGCAACAAAGAAAGGGTAATAGAAAAGCAAAAAAGAGAAAAATAGCGAATGTATTTAATTTGTCAACGTGAAACGTACGATGATGAGAAGTAACAAAATTTTCGCCATTTTTTTCGTGAAAATTCCCGGAAATGGTGATTTCTTTATATATCCTCAAAAGTGAAAGTTCCAAGGAAAGTAGACAAATTACGTTTGTCTGGAAAGATATAACAATGTATTTCATTACAAAAGAAATTTGTGCAATTTGAAAATTCTTAAAAGGTTGATCTAATTCTAACTAGAAGATTAACTACTATTCGACTTGGTGCTCAATAATTACAAAAATGACACAATGTGGATTGTCCATCAGATTCAATATGGCGTGACCCACTGATGGGTCACAGTGAAGTAGCCATATTTAATAACGACTAATTGGTGGATCAAACGAAACATTTGAAACAGTAGCACAAAATAATATAACATAACTGGATGTTTGTGAATTTATTCTTTTACATGAATTTTTTACAAAAGTAGAAACATATTTTGTACTTATTATTTCTGGAAAATTCAAACAAATAATTAACTGTTGCAAAAATAAAGTATGACATATTTAATTTTTGCGATACCAAAGGATGGATACTTTACGCTCATCATATTATTGTGGAGATTTTAGTTGAAATAATTGTTTGCAATAAATTAATTACTTGTTGTAAGCTTTTAACTGTAGTAAAATACTTTCTTTTTAAATCTATTATTTTTAGATGCATTTAAAACACGTTTTTCTGAAATCAGGAAGTACTCCATGTTGCAAAATGTATTTAACAAAATTTATTATGGAATTTAATATATTTACAAAATCATTATACAAATTAAATATACTTGTAAACTTTTTCGAAACAAAGAACACAAAAGTGGAGTTGATTCGTTAATGGATTGCATCGGCATGAATGACAGAGAAAACTGAATAAATAAAATGACTCATCAGTGGGTTACCACATTATTGTACCATCTCATTAATTTAACAAATAAAATAATTCAAAGCTACAAGTTAATGACAACTGTTTTGTAAACTTTGTTTGACAGTCTAAACGAGTTTAAAGATTTCTTGTTAAAATAAGAACTTCTTCTTTGCCTCTGTTAACGTTACCTTTGCTTCATATTCAATCACTTTTTTTATAAAAAAAAATGTTCATACAAATATTTAAGTTGAGTTGGACAATAAAAATATAAGGAAATTCTTCTTTAATTAACAAGTCATAGAGTGAAAGGGAAACATTCTTGCCTCCAGAGGCTATCCAGAGAAGTGTATAAAACGTGTAATAGAAAAATTTCAATTTTAAATTTTCAATTTCAAAAATTTCAAGGACTGCTGCTTTTTTCTGAATTCTATTTTTTCCCGCCGTTTCTTGAGCGTAGCATTTTCAAATGCATTACTCCCATGTTGCTAAAAGAGGGTCGGAAAAACGGGAAAGACTGCGTGTGTTGCTGATTGCGATCACAAATTCGATCTTGTCTTCTGTAACGCGGTGGAGCCGCGCTCAGCGTGCGAAAAGAATGATAAAAATATCGTTGAGCAACGTACACGGGGCGAAACGAAATTAGAGGCGCAAGAAAACGTGTATAACAATTAAAAAATATCAGTTCACACGGGGGAACCTACTATGCAATGAATCCAATAGCAATAACTGTGTAAACAAAGAGAGAACAAGTGAGTATGGGAGAGAGAGAAAGCGAAAGCAAGAAAGAGAGAAAAAGAGAAGAAGAAAGAGAGTGAGACGACGTGAGTGCGAAAGTGGTGAAAGAACGGAGTAGAGAGAAAAGAAGTGAACCTCGCGGAGGCGTTGAAATGCCTATGTATATGTATATATGTATATATATATAGATACATGATTTATGTGTATGTTACAATATACATATACTTATCATTTTGAAAGATAGAAAAAGAATAAATGACCGACAAAGTTGAAAGCATTTCTTCGGCTCCGCCAAATCACGCTACACTATACATATATAAATAAATAAATAAATAAATAAATAAATAAATAAATAAATACATATATATATATATGAAAAAATATATATTATATGTCAAGAGATATTTATACTAGTATTTTAATAGTTTAGTATGTAATGCAATATATATATATATATAAATATATATATGCGTATATATAAACATATATATATAGAAATATATATTATATATATGCGAAAGAGAGCGGTTGTACTATACAAACGATAGATAAAAAGATACCAAGGCGCTGTACATACATACACACATAGAAATATTATTCTATGATATATATATATATTATATACATACATTGAATATGACTAGTGATACATTACATAGAACTATTGTATACACCAACATATTGATATAGACGAACAATATGTGAATAGGGGAACTAATCTAAACTAAAATTACCTATAGGTATGAGTATATCTAGGTTTAAGGCGAAATTTATTATGTATATGTATGTATATCCAGCGACATACATATGTATATATATATATAATATACATACACGATAAAGATGCATAGGCATTCAAACTACGGGGACACCTAATCATAATTACCGACATTATGATAACATTAGAGCAAATAAGAGAAAGAGAAGATTGTGAATTAACAACACTGCACGAGATGATAAGGGAAGAGAGTGTGAGAGAGAGAGAGAGAGAGGAAGAGAACATGGCGAAATTTTTAGGTAGCACTATATATATATTATATATATATATATATATATATTTGATTGTTTGTACATTGGGCACGAATGCTCTATTATTTTACTGTGATCCGTGTTTTGTACGATTTTCAGTCACACCGCACATACAGGATCGACGTTAGCTTGTCTCTCCGTTTCCATCGCGTTTCCGTTCATCGATCACGCACTTTCTGCTTCCGTGAAAACCTACTTGTATTAAAAACCGAAAACGTTCACTTTTGCACCGGATGAAGGATTAATTGACTGTATTTAACCCCTTGCCTTATGAATCGAGCGACGTTAATTGTGTGTGCCACTTTCGATGAAAGCTTTTCTCATGCGTTGTGACCAGAAGTAGTTTCGTCGCGGGCAAATTTGTGAGCAAACCAGTGGACAGTAATAATATTCATAAATAAGGAAAACTTCCCACTGTTGTTTCATAGCACGAAACAACGTGTCTGACACAAGCTTGTCGCTTTTGGCCAGAAAAAGTCATCGCGTACGAGGTTCTCATTTTAGGCACAGAAGTAAGATCGCGTCTCTCTCACACGCTGTTTTAACCACTTGTGGTGGAAAGACGTGCCACGCAAGTCGAGGTGTCTTTATTACAGAAACGCCAGTGACGTGATACACACGTTGACTACGTGGTAGTGTAAGAAATGCTTGTAGCGTTACACATTCCAAGCTGTTTTGAAAAATATCTCGCTCTACAAAATTATTAACCCTTTGGCCTATAACCAGGAGTGTGACTGGTGGTAAAGAATTTGTGCCATAAGCGAAAACCACGTATCTGACTCGTGGTAAAGAATTTGTGTCATTAACAAGAGCCACGAGTCAGACTCGTGGTGTGGAATTTGTTCACAAAATGCCGCGTATTATTATTAGAACAAGCGATTGGAGTTATTCCACATCGAATATTTTTCCTTTGATTATGATTACACTCTAGAAGTCTTAAAATTACTGTTTATCCCTAAACATTGTTTATTATTTCACAATTCCTTTCGTTGCACTGAAATATATACGTCATGAAAAGTATACATTTTGCACCAGTTCGGGTACACAGCTGAACAGTTGAATGGCACGGCAAGCGACCGACTTTCTTGTTTACTATAGCTCGCGCAATTGGCAGATATCGTGTAGGCCAAGGGGTTAATAAATAAATTTAGTATTCATACATATGTAATTTTATCATCAGTTGATGCATCTTTATATTCTCTGCTAGAACACGTCGAACGCTGCGTGAACTCGTCTCGCAACGATTTACGCTCGACTGTTCTGACACGCGCAACCGTGAATTTCTTTCCGCCGCAAGTGGTTAAGGCAAAGGGTTAAACAGTCCCAGCCGCCATATTGTACGTTGTCGCCATTTTTCCGACGCGCTCAAGTTCCTCGATCAGTACTAGTTAACCGTTGGAGAGAAAGCTCGAAGGACGGGAAGCACCGAATCGATCGATCGATCCCACGGGAACGCGTATGCGAAACGGAAGCGCAGAACGGCCGGTGCTCGAGAGATCTCGCCGTCACGGAAACGGGATCGTCCCCAGCGGTCCCGGAAGGGGAAGGAGAAACTAACGTCGACCCTGGGAACACGCGTCTCGACCAAAAAAAAAAAAAAAAGATTGCATAACCCACTTTCACGGGAATTCAGAGCTTTTATACTACACGAATTCCATTACATCGTGTTCATTCTTACACGCCGTGGCTTTCCACGGAATTATCGTCGCCGTCATGGCGAACTCGCGACTGGTACAGTACCGTGCAAAAGTACAAGACCGCCTCCGTTACTTTTTTTCTAATTCTCTTGTTACAGTACAATTTTGAATATTGCGTTTCTTGTGTTGGTCGTTCGATGGTTTAAAGTGTTTCTTACATTTACCATGATCTAGGAAAGCAAAATAAGGAAGAAAGTAAGAGGAGATTACGTAGAATACTGATAATTTTTAATCGATCAGTATTTCTAAATGAATAGTTGTCCTTAAAATCGTTTGTAAAACAATAGAACATCGTTTCTCAAGCTGTGCTCCGTTTAGTTGAAGTAAGTTGCTTCGAAAATAAGCACGGCTTAACCTTCATCAACGAGAAGGAAACTTGAACCGAGTAAAATGATGAGGCTTCGCCACATGATCATTAACTGAATTGGGTTCCCCACTTTTTGGGAAAAAGTTTGAGAATCGTTGCATATTAACAAAAACTTTTGTACAGTACTGTGTCTTATCTGTTTGAGGGAAATGAAGGTGGAAAAGATTGTAAAAGTAGAGAATTTTCTGAGATTTAGCCGCGACGATGATTCCTTCGAAAGCGAGCAGCAACTCACGAGTCAGAGGTGCCGCTCTTCCGGTGCGTGGTAGAAGGAAAAAAGGGAAGACGAAAAATGGTTATAAAAAAAAGAAAAATGGAAAAAACAAATCATCTCGCAAAGCGACATTCAGAGACGACGTTCTGGACACTTGATTAGCAATATCGCGCTTTCACGCTTTGGCTAACAATTAGAACTGATACACGAAAAAAACGGTGGAAATGTATACGGGGAGAAGCTGGTCGGATGTGTTTGGTCGGAACTTACCCTCGCCTCAAGTATGTTTGCAAGAATCCGTGCGGATTTAGGATAATCGATCCTTGTATTAGGATCATCTGCAGGAGATTATGGTTTGAAACGCTGAATTTCATTTTCTCGAGGAAAACAAAGTAATCGATCCAATGGAATAATGAAAGAAAAATTGAACTTGGCTTGCTGCTTTACACACAGAGCTAACAATATTACGTGCAAAATAATTCAACATTTAATTAATTTAATCAGAAAACATTTAATTTACATTATTATTACTTGATTTCTTTAGAATACTAGGTATATCGAAATTGTTATGCAATAACAGACATAAGTTTCATTATTATTCATTATTACATTTTTTATTTAATAAAAATACAATCACTAACTATGATTTTAGAGATCGGAAGGTAATGGAAATAATATCTAAAAGAAAAATTAGTAAAGAAGTAAAATTACTTAATAAGTTTATGCCTTAGTTTTTAATTATCACAAAACAAGAATTTCGCTTATCATATTATTTGCATAAATTTATTTTTACCAATTTTTAGTCTTAAATTTTTGTTTGCCGCTGCTTCCTTGTATAAGAATATAGTTTATATAAATGTTTTGAAATGTATTTGGTATTTTATGTCATGTAAATTTTACAGTTATGACCATTTGTTAATCCGAATGTTGCATTTAATAATTTTTCTGTTTCTGAGCATCGATGGCCATTATAACGCCACTAGCAAGTCGATTGCCGGTCGCATTGCTAATCAAAATGGCAGCTGTGTTAACTCCTCGTCTGTCAACTATGCAGAAAAATCTATCAACTTCTACTGCATAATTTGCAATGAGGAAACAGCAAATTTTATAATCTACATATGAATTTTTATTTTACACTAAAAATGGTAACAATGGTAGGAATATAATTTTGTTTTTCCTTTGTAACTTTAGTTTAGAAGTCCTCGAAAAAGTATTACTAATTAACTAATACTTAATTCACTTTACTAACATCGATTGTCACTTAGTTTCATAATATTATTATACTTAAAAAGGAGCTTGGTTAAATATTTAAGTCTTCTACATAAGTGAGAAGCAAAAATTTGATGAAATATCAAAAAATGGAGCATTGCGTTAAGAAAAGAAAGCATAGTGATAGAGACCTGAAACAGAAACGAAGAAGCGTAATTTAAGGACAAATTTTCTAGTGTAACTTTATGTGGAAATTAACATACTTAGGACAAATTTCATAATCGTAGAAAAAATACGTTTCTGCTAAGGAAAGGAATCGCTTTTATAGGTGCATGATCATTCGTGGACTTATAATTAGGCTGCGGATTTTTATGCAAATTTTAATGAAAAAAAACCAGCGAAATGCGGTATAAACAGAGATTCGTTTCACCATCTAAATATTACAGCCTATGCTTTACTATGGATATTTTATATCGTCGTTGTCAAACCAATATCTGCTATGTGCAAAAAGTATAACTTTCAGATATTGAATAAAAACGTTCTCCCGTGAAAATTTATATGAAGCAGATTTTTGAAAACTAATTTAAATTGAAGTTATATGTGTTATACGTTATTTTATTTGCTTTTTAGGCATTCAAATGTAATAATTTATTTATTATTACCAAATTAGAGTAATTTTAAGCAGATTATAAATTGTCAATTATTGGCATATAGCAGTGTCTTTTTATACGAAAATTTGGTTAGTAAACTAGTCATAATAATCAAAATGTCGAAATTTCCAAAAAGTGCACATGGCAGATATTGGTTTGACAACGACGATATATTTTTTGCATATCATGCGTATACATCTGTTTTTGCATATTCAAGTTTCCCACAAATGCATCAAATTCCGCAGTCTACTTGTAACAACTGAGAAGTTAGTTAAAAAGTTACAGGGATGGAACATATCGTAATAATAGAACACTTATCTCAATTTTATCACGGAAGAACAAGCTGTTAACGTATGTAGAACTTCCTTCGAGGATTTTTCAAATGTTGACACCAAGCTTTATAGAATTATAAATTTTGCGTTATATAGAACAGTAACATATCAAATTTTAGGACAAATTTACATGAAATTATCGCTTTTTATTAGAACACATTTTATGAAACAAACACAAAATTATGTGACTATTTCTAGGAACAAACTTACAATAATATTTATTTTATATATTTCATTTCTATAAGATTGTAATGTAGCTTCTTTATTGGAATCAAGCCATTTATAAATTTTTCTATTTTTAATAACAATAGTAGTGTTAGGATTAGTATTCTCAACTTTACAATAAAACGTCGATTGATACACATGTCGTTTATCTGAATATCAATTATAGATAAGAAGGTAGAGTCTATCATTTCACATTTAGATTTTCAAACACGTATTCTTCGTCATTTAAATGTTCAAATTTAACATAATATGTGAATTCAGATAGCAACTTGAATTTCAAACTGGTAACTGCAGCAATATTTAAAGATTGCTATTAAATAAAGTGGTGACAAAATATAAAAGAAATAGACACCGCAAAAATAAAATTCTCGCACTCGATTTTATTAGTTTTAATATTCGATTTATTAATTTTACAAAATTGAATCATGAAGCTTTCGAAGAGAAGAATAAAGTTAAAAAAAACAGTAAAAACTGAAAAGAAACACGTTGAACAATTTATTATTTATTTTAAAAGTACAAATTAGTTATAATTTAAAAAAAATTTTAAAGTAAAATTGGTTATAATTAAAGTTATTGTTAAAAATGATTAGTTTGCTGTCTATTGCAAATTATTTAGTGCAATAAATATATATTTTCCGAAATTATTTCAATATTAATCATTGTTTAGCGTATTGTCGTTATAATTCTGATTCTCTCTTATTCGGATAATCGACGTATACAATCACGTTCAGTAGCTAGAATGTTTACTTTATAAATACCATTCATTATAACACGATGTTCAGAGAGAAGAGGAAATCATACTTGTTTCAATGAAGAGAACGTAGATATAAGTGAAATTAGAAAAAGTTAAGGAAGATAGTGGTGAATGTTATCAACATGCGACGATTCAAGTGGTGGTGAAGTTATCCGATATAATTTTTCGGTTGTGTAAAGAAATGGAATAGTTTTGCGAAAATCCAAGATTCCGCCACGCCAGTGAAGTTGCCAAAGAACTTTCAAAGTATTTCGAACTGGGTGGTAACGTGAAAGTGTATCAGTGTGCTGAAAACACCTTGGAATCGCTGCATAGTTCTCAGTGAATCCTGCAAGAACGAAACCTCCTGTGCAGTAAGAATCACTGATTTGCCATGTTCTTGTTTTAAATTAATTACTAACAGTGAAAATCCAATTTAGTAACAGCGACAAGAAGTATAGTAGATACTCATTTCGTGAAATTATAATCGCTGCAGTAAATGTTTCACTGTTAATACGGTGATCTTATTTTTAGTACTGTTATTTTCGTTTGACGTAGTAGAAACATGATAAAGTTAGAATTTATATAATTTAGTTTTCTAACATCTTCGTTTGACATAGTAGAAACATGATAAAGTTAGAATTTCTTTAACTTTGCTTTCTAACATTTTCGTTTGACATAGTAGAAATATGATAAAGTTATAATTTCTATAATTTAACTTCCTAACATCTTCGTTTGACATAATAGAAATATAATAAAGTTATAATTTCTATAATTTAGCTCTCTAAGATTTAATTTTTACTAAAGAAGAAAATTACGATATTACGATAATTTTTGTTTTTAATGACAACAAAATAGAACTCTTAACAGGTCCATGAGGTATAACACTTATAAAAGAAGATTGTAATTGGAAGACTTTATACAATACAGTATTGAAAATTAATTTGATAAAAATAAATTATACAAGCTTGATAACTCAAAATATCAAAGAACATGTCTATACAAATTTCTTGAGCAAAAGCTTTTCCGGTTAATAAATATACAAAAATATTTATTTCGAGGAATATTGAATTATCCCACAAATGTATTACGATCTAATGGTATCAGTATACATTTAATAAATCAAAAAGAAACAAATATAATTACATGTTACATTTTCTCATAGATTCAATAAACATTTCTAATCTTTCTATTAAAAAAGTTCGCTTAAAAAACAGATGTGATCTATAATATCCACTATAATGAATTGACTTTCTATTAATTACTTGTAAAAACTGAAAACTTCCACAGAACAATCGTCAATAGTCTATCAATAATCTATTATACACACGGTTCCATTCAAATTGTAAAATTGAACACCAAGGCAATTATACATAATCTACGGTTAAAAAGTAGTTGGTGTACATGATGACTTGGCTGTAATAAAAACTTTTGCAAAAAGGAAGAAAAGAGAGAGAGAGAGGTACACGATGGAGAAAAAGCGCGAGAGTAACGTATAGCGATGATTCTTTCCGCAGACGAGCTGGACAGGGAAATCGAAAGCCGATATAGGCTCGAAGACACGCGTGGAGTTGCGGGACCGAGGTCAGGGGTGTATTCACCTGGCACCGCCCCAAGTCACGCCTACCTGCGCAATTCCGAACGTGGGCAGGCACGCCTACGCGCGCACTGATACACCGCCACGCGCTCCCACCTACGCGACCTACATACAGTCCCAGCCAAAATTCGCTGCACGTTGGACGTTGGCTCGCCTCCGGACGTCCTCTGACACGGTCATCCGAAACCGCTTCGACCGCCGCCAATTCGCGTGAGGGGGGGTGGGGGAGGGGAGTCGGTAAGGGGGAGTGGGGAGGAGGGGGGGGAGGAGGTTATCGAATCGAGCCCCGTGATTCGAGTAACCCGACCCGTTACAGCAACTTGCAATTTTTCGCATCATTTTACACATGTAGGCGGGGTTCCCTTCAGAGAATTATTCCTTAGCATGCGTTCTGTTTAATAAAATTCAATGGAGAATTCTGTCGCTTTCTTCATCGGAACTACGATTTGGATTTTATGTAATACATTAAATACGAAGCTTTTATTTAAACTAAACAATTGAATAGTGTTTTTTATAGGAGAATTATTATGAATTCCTTATTAGGAAATGATTCTTTAACCTCTATTTCGGGAAGTGATTAAGTTTCTAAAACTGATTTGCAATTAAAAATAAGATAGTTGCTTGAAAAATTGAAAGTTTAACAAAAAATTGAACACAGTTGCTTTTGAACTTTTCGATTTAATGAAACGGATATAAATTATGAAGGATGAGTTATTTGTGAAATGTAAAATATAAAATGGTAATTTGTTTACTAGACACACGATTGTTATTGCTGAAAATGATATTGCAATATTGTTTGTTAATTAGTTATCTTCAATATCTCTTAAGTCAAATGATAACTATTTCTTGTGAACAATAACACGAAAACTCATGGACTGATGAAAAATTCAAATTACTGATAGGTTAACAAAACTGGAAGTTAGTAAATAATAGGGAAACTAATTTTATCAGAAATATTTCCCACAACCAATAAAGGGAATACTAAAAGCGAATAACAGGAATAGCATTAAAATATTTCTAAGAAACAATTTATTGTTTCAGTTGCAATTTACAGTATAATGAAATAAATTATAAACTTAATATAGGTTACAAAAATTAATATTATTTTCATTTATTAATTGATAATGTTTATTTCATTTATTAAAACTTCGAAATACCAGAAAGGAATAAGGAATTTTTGATAAATTATTATCAACAAAGAAAGGAATCGTCGTTCAAAAGGTTATAAATACCCAACTATACTATCTACATTAACGCAGTTTAGATATCAATTGCATTGCTTTGTTTCATTAGCAGCGAAAGGAATGCACAACAGAAAAACAATACACACATACGTGATAAGTCAATCAATGCACACTCGATTGAACATTTTATTCTTAATATTCGCGTAACCTTCTACTATACTCAAAGCAAAAATAACGCTAGCTGTGTGAAAATTGTTAACTATATATCATTTTTTACTCTACTCATAGCAAAAATAACACTAGTTGTGTGAAAATTGTTAACTACAACATTTTTTTAACAAATTTACTGAAACACTCGTTCCTTTATTCCAAATATAATAATCAATCATTTTTATTTGCATTTTAAAAATGAAGGATTTAATAAAATTCAATAAATTCAATAAAAATATAATTCGATTACAAAGACCTGAAAAAATAGTGAAATTAAAAAACATTAAAGGTATCATATTATGTAATCGGAAATTAATCTAATAACAAAATTTTAACAATTTTGATTTGGACTGTTAAAATGAAGAATTTAATAAAACTCAATAGAAATATAATTCGATTACATAGGCCTGAAAAAATAGTGGAATTAAAAAACATTAAAGGTATCAGAATATCATATTACGTACTCGAAAATTAATCCAATAATAACTGAGCAAACAAACACCAGCATTTCAAACAAGATAAAAATAAATCCCAAAGTCATCGTTCTTCTTTCACCCACATTTAATCCCAACGTTACGTAACTAGACTGCGGATGCTTATGCAAGTGCAAACTTTTAGAAATTAGATAAAAGTAGGTTTATCATTAGAGGAGTGCAAACATGTATTATTTTGTTTTATAATATTTTGTACTTGTTTCGTAAGTACATCTATACCATACCAATCAATAACAGCTTCGACCAGAAAATGGGTTATCATCGTCCCTGACAAGACAGCATGCAGGATATATCCTACATAGTGAATGCATATTCTACATATCTCATGCAAAATATAGTAGTTAATCCAAATAATATTTAAACTAAACTGGTAACAAATATAGATCGCGTTTACAGCAATATTGGACAATGAGTAACAAAATATAGAATTCTATTTTAAAAAAAATTAATTTTATCTTCGAATATTTACTGAATCTACAGATACTTTGCGAACAGCTTTAGCAAACCTTTTTTTAACAAATTTAGTTTCTTGTAATATATTCCAACGTTTCAAGCTGCTTTTAAATTTTATTGCAACGCCAAATGTATGAATTCCTTTTACATTGCAAGATACAAAACTAGAACTTAATTTTGGAAATATTTTAATAACCATTCTACAAATTCATCAATTTCTCGTACATGTTCTTTAACCCTCCGAGTACTGCAGCAAGCAGAACTGTGCCCGAGTCATTTCTGATTTTCATCGATATTATACAAGGTATTATGAGAAACTGAACTGTGCCGTCTGTTTCGGCACCTCTTATTGTAATTTTCTGATGTGTGTGAAACAAGGCGATCGTCGCTTTGGGATTGTCACAAATAACGTCGACGTTGTATGCGTTACCACCCATGAAACAACAAAGTATTAATGATTCAAGTACAGTATAAGTAGTGTTAACCCATATGCAATGCCTTTCCGAGGCTATAAGACACATATGAGTAATTTTCAATTATTCTGAGTAAAATATTCGTCCAAATAAAAGCTTCTTTTAATTAATTTTCTTTTTAAATTTGGATCCTGGGGACCGCGTTCGAAAAAATTCGCAGTCTCAAATGGGTTAAACAAGACTGTATTCATGAACTATAATTTTGATAGGTTAAACAGAATATGTTTTGTGTATTTTAAACATATTATATTTGCATAAGTGTCCATAGCTGATAACTAACAATTATAACCGAGAAAAATCTTCAACCCCTTCGAATTTTTAACCCGACTGTATCGACAAGTGAATGCTTAGCGCTCGTTGCTGCGACCCAAGAGACACGAACACACGTACAGCCTGTTCGAAGGTTGGCTACGTGCAAATATGCATGTGTGTGTGTGCGCGCGTGGTAGGTGGAAAGTGGCGGCAGGCCTACGCCTACCACCACCCCCGTGCGACCGATCTCGCGGAGATTGCTCCTACTACCCCAGTTCGGGGCGACGCACGTTTCACGAGTTTGCGGAGCGGGTCACCCGGTGACACGTTCCTACGTCTATCCCATACGACGACCTCGTTTATAGACGTGTGTATACGCACGCCGCTCGTTCTTACCTGGAGAAAAGTTCTGCTTTAACACGTTGAACGCCAGGGGGGAAATTTTTAACCGAAGAGCGTTTTAACAAGTTCACTGCGACGATTTTATCGAACAATTTCTTATTTGGCGGCCGCATTGGATTTTATTATTTGCCAGTACGGGACTGATAAGCAATTTTCGTGAAATATGCATTTTCATGATTCACCTACCACTTGTCGCGGTAAAATTAATGGTAAAATAACAGATATATTAGCTTCGTATATAGAGAAAATTCAAGGAACAACAAACCGTGTAAAGTGAAGGTTACGGGGCCTATATGTCCCGTACCGTAGTGAACATGTTAACACTTTGCCGGCCGCACATTTATCGAATCACGCAGGTTCTATTGTTCGTCAATGGTGATATTTTCGCAACCGTTCGTAACATAAATAGTTGCAACATAATTATTATCAAAGAAGGCGTTAAGATAACTGTTATACCATTCTTATTGCACAGTCTTATATTTTTAAATTATACAAACATCGAAATGAAGTATCATCGCTGGTGAAAAGAAGTCACTCGTACGTGACAGTGACCGACAAAGTGTTAAAGTAACACTTTTTAACACGTTGAATGCCACGGGGGTCATCGATGACCAGCACTTAATTTGGCAGTGGCACCATGAGGGTCACCGATGACCGACACGCCGAGATTGGTAGAAATACATAATTTAGACAAATGTCAGTACTTATCAATTTTTCATTATTACCATCGTCAATGCGATGGTGTGAAGAAATTAATGCAGTATAAAATATCTAAAAATAGTTACATTTATTTGTTGTAGGTAATATTTCTACAGTATATGTATCGTATAATAGAAAATTCATCGTGGCGCCACGGAGTTCACCATTGACCGGCACTCAATTTGGCAGTGACCCGGGCGCTCAGATTGGTAGAAATATATAATTTGGACAAATGTCAATGCTTGTCAATTTTTCATTATTACCATCGTTAATGCGATGGTGTGAAGAAATTAATACGGTGTAAAATATTTAAAAATAGTTACACACCATAACTTATTTGTTGTAGTTAATATTTCTGCAGTACATGTATCGTACAATAGAAAATTCATCGTGGCGCAACGGAGGTCACCATTGACCGGCATTCAATTTGGCAGTGACCCGGGCGCTCAGATTGGTAGAAATATATAATTTAGAAAAATGTCAATGCTTGTCAATTTTTCATTATTACCATCATTAATGCGATGGTGTGAAGAAATTAATGCGGTGTAAAATATTTAAAAATAATTACACACCATAACTTATTCGTTGTAGTTAATATTTCTTTAGTACATGTATCGTATAATAGAAAATTCATCATGGCGCCACGGGCAAACCCTGTAAAACTGGCGTGCCATTCAACGTGTTAACCTTGGCGAAGTTGCCTAAAGGGTTGCTACGTGTACCCCTTGGTTCTATCCTGGAGAGCTTCGATTTAAAATTCTCACGATAAACTGGTGGCATAGTAGTGTGCTTAACTATATAATGTTGGAAAAGTTTGCGGAAAAAGTGATAACGAATAAAATAAACAAGTATTCTAGAGCTCTTCTTGTGACATGCATTCAAATACAAAAGTTCTCGCATTTTCGAAAAGGTGAAAAGAATCTGTGATTTGTATTTTACAATGAAGTCTTTTTTTTATAAGATTCTGCTAGATTTTTATAGCCACATAAAATTACGACTGATCAATGAGAAATTTAATATGATTGGATTTTATCAATCAGCATGTAAATGCTAAAATAAATACAATGGTGTACAAATATTTTTTGTAGCCACTGTAGACAAAGTCGTTTAAGTACTCTTTTATGATGGTTTTGCAAACACTTTTGAAAATAGAAATTACCTGAAAAAGTAATATAGAAACAATAGATTAATTCGTTTGGAAATGTGAAAGATAATACTAAGTGGGTGTTCGCTTACAATACAGGCAGCAAGTTACTTTAACCACTAATTGGTTGTTTTTGTCAAAAGTTCATGAAAAATGACTGTTCCTGTATACCTATGTGAAAAAGTTCTATAACTTCAAATATTTGTTAACATTACATTATATAAATGTAATTTAAAATTAAAAATTCGTATTATATTACAAAAATTCTTCAGAATCAATAATTAGCTTACAAAATTTAAAAAATTTGCTTTCCTTTAAAGTGATGTATGTTTTGATCTTTATAAATATTTGCAAGAAGTTCGAATTATATTAAGTGGCCATAAAAGAAAATGGAGGATTGTTAAACAAAAAGAATTTTCATAGATTTGTATTATTTTTCCAACAGAAAAATAGATATTATATCTTACAATTATAATTTTTATCAAACATACATTTTTTCCATCATAACATATTATTTTTAGTGTTTTTTGAATCTAACTTAATGTATACAAATTTGTACACGAAGTTTTGTATGCAATATCTCTTTCTTAATGATACAGACAAAGATTAACCACAGGTTATATTTTTTACGGAAAATTTAACCTTTTTGTGAAAACTAGGTGCAACAAAATAATAGCACGGGTAGGAAAAAAGAGATCAACGAGACTTCATTGTTTGAGATGGCAAAGATTTCTGATACATTTTCACGTGTTGAATTCAAATCTGATCCCAAAAGTAGCCTGTCGCATTAAGTTTAGAAGATAAATGGATAAAAAATACGGATTGTCCTTATATTTACGTTGATATTCCATAAACAGTAAAATTTGTCTAATATTTTTGTAAATAGCACCGTATAGTACTAACCTTTCCCTATAAAGTCAAATTTGACTTTCAATTGTACGATGTTTTTTCGCCGAGATATACCGCTTTGAAGTTATTCGAGAAACACCGTAAATCATAGTCTGTGCTATCATTTTGTCGCGCACTGTACTCCACAGATAACTATTTAACCCTTTGCACTCGAGGCCGTTTCGTTCGAGCGAACCAGCAACTCGAGACGATTTCGGTTATATTAGGGAAACATTTTACAGGTACCTTAAAATTATTTTATACTGAGACAAACGTATTCAAATAATAAAGTTTCACTAATTTATTTATTTTTGCACTGAATACAACAAAATCTATTAAATATTGTACTTTGGACGCATCAAACCTCCCGGGCGCCATTGCAGCGTCACTTGCGTGGCTAACCCTTTGCACTCGAGAGGTGACAGTTAGTTGTCCAATGATACTAACTTCAAACATGTTCAAATTCGAAATATTTACCAAGATTCGCCTATATTAACCCTTTTAGTGCCAAAGCCGATATATCGGCCCGCGTCTTGTAGCGCTTTACTATTCGCATTGCAGGAGAACTTTATCTCAAAATAAATTTATAATACGTTATAAATGGTCTAATTTCATTACGAGAGAATTAAAAAAAATAGTTTTTCGTCTTAACTCTTTGTGGACGACTACTTTTTCCTATCGCTTGGAACTAACGAAATCTAACATAAGTACCATGTACCTTCGAATTATTTTTTATTTTTATTATGTAATATTATTTATCTTGTTACAAAATACATTGGAAATGCAAAGTATATACTTTGTAATAAATGGTCTATATAAAATTATGATGAAAAGATGACTTTTTGTATGTGCAAATACGTTTTGTAAGAGAGAACTCAACTTTTACTTTCTTTATGATCTTTTATACCTTTGTTATTTATATAATTTTCAATGAATATAGAAAAACTAGTCTCATTGTTTTATTCTCTATTTCGTCCTTAATATACTGCTTTTTGAATCATGTAAATATTGTTTCTTGTTTGGTTTTTATGAGCATTTTCCCAAACCCTAGTAAAACCGTGAAATTCGGCCGGTTATTCTCGCATAGGCACCTCTTTTTCGCCTGGCACTAAAAGGGTTAAACGTCATTTAATTTAGTTAAATGATATACTAAAATTTACATATATGACTGTTTAACCTCTGAGTTTGATTAATAAATAAAGTAACTGAAGTCTGAAAATTTGCGAAACTATCGTTTGGTGACCAACAGTCATGCAAAGGGTTAATAGAGCATTCGAAGAAACATCAGTTCGGCTACAAAAAGCCCAACTGTATTTCGTGGTTTAAACGTAACTCTGTAAAATGTCATGTTAAAACATCGCTCTGCAACACAGAGGATTTCCGTTGGCATCACAAACGATTCTTTTCCCGGAACAGAGTCGCATTTCGCGTCATCTCGCTCGAAGCACGTGGCGGCCGCTCATCACCCCGTTCCTCGACAGCGAATTCCGCTAATAGAGGCGTATATCACGATCCCGGCCCATCTCTCTGCCTCTTTCACCTTTCCGCTCGCCCACGCCTACCACGGCAACCTTTTTCGCGTCAGAGAGACGCAACGCTGGTTGAAAAATGTCGCGTGACGCCTCATTGAACGCGAAAAACTCCGGCAAAAGTTGCTGTTTGAAAACGCGCATCCCTTTACTCGCTTCTCTGCGCGCGGGGATGCTCGCGAACGATTTGTCGTGCTCGGAAAAAGAAAAATCAGTGTCCGTCTACTACGGTATTTCCGTTCGCTTGCCATGCTGAACAATCGATCTCCATGCTTGCACACCACTGTATCTTCCGCTTACTCGCCAATGGTAGGCGGAAATTAGGTAATTCGAATAGAACGTTGCAGCGATTCGCGAAAAAATTTGAATACCAGTATAAATTTAACATTTTCCGTTTAAGCCATTGGGTGGGTGTTCTCATTGTAAAATGAATAATTTTTAAAAAATTTTAATTATGGTTTTGTACTATTGAAAAACTATAAGGTGTATCTATGTCAAAAACCTTATTTAATCGTAATTGTTTTGTACTATTGAAAAACTGTAAGGTGTATCTAGGTCAAAAATATTATTTAATCGTAAAAGTGTGGGTTGTATACAACCCACGTAGCCTAAACGAAAAATCTTCAAAAAAGTATGTGGCATGGAACGTGTTAACCTTTGTGTTTTATTTTAACACTTCATCAACTAAGAGATTATTAACGTTTAGGTAATCGCACGGTGCCACACCTAATCGAGTATTAAGGATTTATTAAAAATCGTACTTTGGAAAAGCAGAAAATGCATTTGACGAACTGTGAACAACACTGTTTCGAGACTAACTAATAACAAAAGTAAATAGAATCAATGGCAGCACCCTTGTTGTAGAAAAAAATGGGAGATTTCCTCATTTGGTTGGCTAAGTGTTAAGTAAATGTGCAAAGCACTTAAAAAGTACATTATATTATAATAAAGTATCGCTTTTAGGTAACAAAAATATAAAAACGTTTTATTTTATGCATACAATTATTTAAAAATTGGAAAGGAAACGAAGAAATCGCTGATTTTCAGGACGCAGAAATATTCATGCACGTAACAAATTTATGGTAAAATAAGTAAAATAGCGAATGTTTATAAAACTTAATTACTGGGTTTGATATTTCCATCCATCGTAATAAAGCATGTTTTATGTTGCTTAATATGACAAAAATTATTAACAAAAAGTAATTAATAAATTTCTACTTTAGTCGAATTAATCATTTTTCTCTAGTGTGTAAGTTGTTTTTTACTCTGGGAGTCACAATTCTTTGTACAAAAATGATCACACATTTGCAAATTTATTTGCATATTTTAGTTTAATAACTTAAACTTCCAACGTATTATTAACAAAAAATAATTTGTATCGTGTTAAACAACATAAAACATTTTAGTAAGATGGAAATATCAAACTGAGTACTTAAGTTTTATAAAAATTCGCTATTTTACTTATTTCATCTTAAGTTCGTTAAACGTCCGAATATTTTTGCAATCTAAAAATCAGCGATTTCTTCGTATCGTTTCCAATATTTAAATAATCGTACATGTAAAATAAAATTTTTTGCATTTGTTACCTAAAAGTTATACTTTATCATAATATAACGTATTCTTTTAATGCTTTGTATATTTAATTAAAATACTAAACATGAAAGTCAAATCTATACTAGTGTCCGAATATTTTCGCGAATCACTGTAGATATTTAGTTTGTTATTCGTTCCTTGAAATGGATACTTAGCAAATGAGTAAATCGTGAAAGGACTGATGGTAAAATTAATTGGGATAAGAAGGGAATTGAATACAGTTTTTACCTCAAGTTCCAAATAAAAATACTTCTATTACAATAGAACTTTCCATGTATGAACTAATAGGAATGTAATAGCATTTGGATAAAAGAATTATTCAATAATGAAACAATTACATCTTCTCGTACTAAACTTTATTAATTTAACCCTTTGCACTTCAGAGGTGATTGTTAGTTGTCTAATGATACTAACTTCAAAAATGTTCAAAATCAAAATATTTGCTAAGATTCGCCTTATATTAAACGTCATTTAGTTTAGTTAAGTGATATACTAAATTTTCATATATGACTGTTTAACCTCAGAGTTTGATTAATAAATAAACTAACTAAAAGCTGAAAATCTGCGAATCTATCATTTGGTGACTAACAGTCACCTCTAGAGCGCAAAGGGTTAAATGGAGATTAAAAAGGTTAACAGTTTGTTGAAATATTTGTACATCCTACATTTTTTCCGCTATTAAATTTCATGATTTTCTAAAATAAAGAATTACTATTAGATGAACTAAAATATTCGAATAATAGATATTTGAATACGGGAGGTTCTACTGCATTCATTTTTACAAATCATCAACATTTATACAAAAGAATGATCTACTTTCGTGAGTCTATTTGAAAATTGGAACGTATCTTTCTAAACGAAGTGAACGGGAATTGAAATCGAATAGTGAACACAATTTTATGCAAACAAGGTCCAATACGATTACTTTAATCTTTCACCTCATTCACTAGAGCAGAAGGTCAGAAATTTCATGAATGTTTCATTAAAACAGACCTCTATCCCTTAGAATCGGTTTTAACTTGTTTGTGTTAGAATAATTCCTTTACAGAAAAATTTTTAAGAGTTCTTCATAGATTTAATAGATTTAAGTTTATTTAATCATTTATTATAATCTGAAATATAGTTTCCTAATAATTGCTTAATGCTTTTTTATCGAATAATTAAACTTAAGAAACGTTTAGATTATTGAAAAAGTTTATTTTTAATTTTTTGTTCAAATATATTAAAAATATTTGTATTGCATTTTCGTAGCGTTTCGTATTTCTATAGTTATGAAAGCTCTTGTTCTCGAGAAAATTCGAAGTTTATAAAGATAAAAAAAAATTTTAATTGCAACCGTTATCATCTTGAAAACCCGTATCATGAATTAAACCGTAGATAAAGCTGAAACCATATAACGCCTTTGATTTATCGGTTTTAACATCAGACATTAATTAAAAAAGAACAAATACTAAACGTTTCACAGCGATACTAGCAAACACAGAAACCAAACTCTGTATTCGTTTCATTAAATAAACTCGCTCGGAGGAGGCTGCCCCTCTTACAGATACATCGATTCCCGATAAACAAATTAATAGAAATTAAATCGAGAACGAATAAAAATGAAACGTACAAAGACATTTTAATTCAATTTACTTTTGTTTAATCTGCTTCAATCGCTATCTTCGGTTATTAATTTCTACGATACACTTAACGTGTCCAAAAAAAAAATGTACAATATATAAATATTCCTATAATAGTACAGAATTCTCCATGATTAATTAGAAATTCAAAAATTAAAAAGATTTCCTTAATTAATTAATTTTGACAGATTAAACGAGATGTTTTTAAATCGTCGGGATTGACTTTTTAAAAATTTAATTTTACCGAAAGAAAACTCGTACGTTTTCGATTAAAATGAACTGAAATCATTCATAAGACACCGGCCGATGGTTGTCGTTAAAAGGAAGTTGATAAGCTCGTCTGTCACCTGACTTCCGCAAAAGCGAACGTAGCGAAAGCTAAGGATACCGAGAATCATCGGCCACGATGATCGCTTTTATGCACTCGTCGCACATTTCAGTAATCAGACGTCCGTTTCTGCAATTATCGAAGGGAGATATGCAAGGTCGCACTTTTGCAATAAGTGCGTTAGTAAGCGTCTCGTTCAAGGTCCATGGACACTCGGTTATATGTACGTCTCCTCGTTATTGAGCCACTTAAAAATTTTCAACAGTTTTTCAACATAAACGTTTTAGATTAAAAATGCGACGACAATAGAAAACGTAATTTTTCTTTAATATTAGGCGAGGAGTATTGTATTAGGCGATTTTTGAGTAAATAGAAGCCTTATATCTTGGTGCAATTATTTTTTCAACCGGTATGGTACACAGTTTTTATAGAATTTTCTATTTAAACCAACTCTTCTTTTGTGCTATCTATAAGAAAAGCAAACTAATTTTATAGAAAGCTCAATAGTCATAATTTCATTTTTTAGGAAAGTTGATTGCAACAGAAGAGATAATTAGTATATCTATGTTAGGTTGAAAATGTAGAAATATATAATATATTATTAATTGACGATAACTATTGACAATGGATAGTGTGTTAGTAATAAATAGCAATTAGATTTTCTTCTTTAAGATAAAGAATCGAAGAAATACTTTAGGAAAGTCTGCTGTGATTTGATAATACGTGAATCAGAAACAGTTAATAGGTTAACATGATTTCATGGCATTACAAAATATTGAAGTTACTTCACCTTATTGTATATACCAACAACGTATTGAAACTAAGTGACAATTATTTACAAAAAAATATGTTACGGAATTTTATTGTTCATTAATGTTAAATATTATTATACGCTATATTAACTAATTTAACTCCTAAAGAAATTTATTTAAACATTAAAAATCCTTACTTTTTATATTGGACTTATCTTACTTATAATATCGGACAAAAGTTTGGAATCATTTTCAGGAAAACTATAATCTTTTCTCAGTTTAATATGAATATTATCAATTTTAATGGTGGTTTTATTTATTATGATAGACTTTATTTAAGAATTTTCTAAAATATCATCATTGCAAAATTCCTTTTTCTTACTGATTTATGCATCTTTTGAAATTCTATGATACATTCTTAAAGATTACACCAAATTTATTTGTTTACGGTGTATATCACAAACAATTAAACAGATAGAAAGCACGCCAAGTATCACGCATTTTTTCTCACGATTTCATATACAATAAGTCACGGGATTAATGAAATGGCTACGCCGCAATTTCTTATCAAATCTGACTATGAATTTACTGTTTAATTACTTTTCTGACGAATCCTCTAAGGGAAGGAAATTTCCAAATAATTAATATAACTTACGACTAACGATTACGTTTCGTGAGTCACTGAATTTATTTATGACAAAAGAAAAAGTTAATCTCCGCAGATGGTCCTGTAACGAGGTCCGATCGCCTCATTCACTCCTCAGTTCGTTCTTTCTCGTTTGCTCCGGATACCCGCAAAACACATACATACATCTGTACATGTACACACAGAAACACACAGAAACATAAACGGAAACATGTACTTACACAGATGTACGAGAGGAACGTACGAGACAACACAAGCAATGCAGTGTTCAAATACTTTGAAAGCCACCCTGTAGATTCGGAATCTCGCATAGTACTAAACAGATTGTGTAACAGTCTCCGTAACAACTAAGCTTTCTGTAACGTTATAAAATGAGCGAAAGGGAAAACGAGAAAAAGAGCGCGAGAGAGAGAGAGAAAGAGTAAATGTAGGAATGCATGAAAAAAAAGCGGTGAACATGAATGGTGAAATGATGAAACACGCATGCAAAAATGAAAGATTGAGACGAGAGAGGAACCTACGAGTTGTTATGTTTTCTACAGTAACGTTTGTACCGACTTACATACATACATACAACAATATTTATACAATATTACGATAAAAGAAAATTGAAGCTACGTATACCTATACAACATAGGTTACCCAGATGCAATAACTTTTTTAAACGGTGTTTAAAAACCGAGCCGGGATATTTTTCATACTTGTAACGAAGTCACAGGCGGGCGGCCCGAGCCCCGGAAGCCCGCGTGACGCCACATCGTTTCGTTTTGTGTGCCAACCAGAGATTTTAGATTTTTTCCTTTGCAGATATCATACCTATGTGTGTGACAACACGAATCTCTCGGTCGCGATACAGATCGATCGACGTTTCGAAAATTAAAAGTGAGTGAGAGGGAGAGAGAGAAAGAGAGGGAGAGAAAGAGAGAAAGAAAGGAAGAGAAGCAAAATGAAAGAGAGGATAAGTAAACCCTTTACATTCCAGCACACCTGAACACCCAGCACTGACGTCCAAATCGCTTGATTTATCGAGTAAAAGCGCTAGTAATTAGAGACGATACGCAACACTGTTAAGAGAAACAAAATGCGCGCAACTAGTTTGCCAAGATCACCTTCGTTTCTAGAAAACCGTTCGAGCGTATCCGCGCCGAAAGTAATGGCTTCGCGCGAGACGCGGCGCCGTTCGCGAAACCGACACTCAGCCAAAGAGAGGTTAGGACAATTGTTAACGTTGTTTAGCTTGTTAAGCATTGTGTTGTGATTAATGGTTAATAACTTTGAGAGACGATAAGAGACTGGAATGAATTTTAAGGGACACGATGATCATTTCATATATAAATATTGTTCATTGCTGGGAAAAATGTGGATCCGATTATGATTCCTATAGATCCCCTTAATTTAACACTTTTGCATCGAGTCACTTTAATAAGAGTGAAAAATGAATAATATTATTAAATCTCAAAATAATCATTATTTATCTATTTAAAATATATTTTATTTATATAAATTAATATATTTATTTTATATATATAAATTATTTATATATTTATTATATAATTGTTATATATATATATATATATATATATATATATATTAAATATTAGTTAATATATAAATTTAAGTTCTATATATATTTATAAATGATTATTAATTTATATTATCCATTTGAGATTTATTGATATATATATATAAATAATTTATAGTATATTAATAAACCGGAAGAAGAAAATTCTGATATAATTTTAATTTTATTGTTGGAAGATAAATTAGAAAGTTTTTAAAATTAATTAGAATATTTTATTTTCTTCGGCAACTTCTTGGTCAATCTCGAGTTTGAAAAAAACTAAAATGTACATCTATATACAAGTATCTTTCAAAAGGTTAGTTAAATGAGCTCCAGCAGATTTGACATGCTTCTTTCAATAAAATTCAGATATCTGTTGCACTTAATATCGTATAACGACCAAGATTTATCAACAATTTTAATTTTTAGAACATAAGACGAAGGTTGTCGTCGTCATTTAATTTGCAACAGTTTAATAATAAAAAGGGCACATATATTTTCATTATTGGCAGAAACGATAACCCCTCTTGATTTTATATCATTCTATGTAACATATTTGTAGTGATGCACAGTACCTTCTTTTTTTTCATTTTATATTCCATCTATAGAACCAAAATTTACAATCAGTACAGTGAATATTAGATTGTGAATTTTTATGTAAATTCATAGTTTCATAAATACAATTATAAAAATTAAATTCAAATAGAAATTCGTTTCACCCCTTAAATATTACAAAGTGTACTATATCTTGGATGTTTCATATACTTTCCCATTCACTGTGCCTTTTTCACTCTTTTACATAGTTCAGTTTTCTTCAGATACATAGAAATCCGCAATTTAATTATGATTACGAATGTTACTCCATATTTTCTTTAAAATTCAAATTTTAACACTTTCGATTTGATTATTCTTCAAAAACCTGCAGCAGAATTTGTTGCTATTAACAAAATTAGTCTCAATAATCTCACTGTTTATAGAGTTTCTTCAATTTTATCAAAAATCATTTTAACAACATCGTTTCTCCTTGAAATTCATTCCCAGCCTAAAAATCGTTGAACGAAGAACATAATGATCTAAGATCATGCAAGGAGGTTGTTCACTGGAGCACGTACAGTTTTAGAAGTAGATTCGAGAAAAGTCGCGAAGGTAGACGCAAGATGTTTAAAGGATTTATCATCTACCCGTACGTGTCCCGATTCGTTTCTCGGATAGTTGACAACTTCTTTTCGCGGGAACGTTCCTCGAGACGTGAAAAGTACACGGTCCGTGTCACGTACGGTTTACGTCAATGCTCAGACGAGCCTCGCGGATAATCTTCGCTCCATTCGTACACGATTTCAGCTTTATTTCCAGAGCAACTGACGTAAAACTCCAATTTTATGGAATGGAATCTTCATTGTAAAACTAACTTTCCTCGACTCGATAAATTTATCTACTCGGTACCTTGACTTTGGCGTTATACCTTTCTTAATACTTAATTTTTATATTACAGTTTGAGATACAAAATTCTAACCGTGATGCTATCTTCTTCCTTTTTTTCAGTGGAATCATAATAGTATTACTATTATTACTAATTATTACTGGTAAATTATACAAAATTCTAACAGTGGTGCTACTTTTTTCTTTTTTCAGTACAATCATAAGAATTGGTATTACTATCATTACTAATTATTACTGTTAAATTGTATAAAATTTTAACTATTATTACTAATTATTACTGGTAAATTATACAAAATTCTAACAGTGGTGCTACTTTTTTCTTTTTTCAGTACAATCATAAGAATTGGTATTACTATCATTACTAATTATTACTGTTAAATTGTATAAAATTTTAACAGTGGTGCTACTTTTTTCTTTTTTTCAATAGAATCATAATAGTATTACTATTATTACTAATTATTACTGGTAAATTATACAAAATTCTAACAGTGGTGCTACTTTTTTCTTTTTTCAGTACAATCATAAGAATTGGTATTACTATCATTACTAATTATTACTGTTAAATTGTATAAAATTTTAACAGTGGTGCTACTTTTTTCTTTTTTTCAATAGAATCATAATAGTATTACTATTATTACTAATTATTACTGGTAAATTATACAAAATTCTAACAGTGGTGCTACTTTTTTCTTTTTTCAGTAGAATCATTATAATTGGTATTACTATCATTACTAATTATTACTGTTAAATTTTACAAAATTCTAACAGTGGTGCTACTTTTTTCTTTCTTCAATAGAATCATGATAGTATTACTATTATTACTAATTATTACTATTAAATTATACAAAATTCTAACAGTGGTGCTACTTCTTTCTTTTTTCAGTAGAATCATAACAATTATTATTACTATTATCACTAATTATTACTGTTAAATTATACAAAATTCTAACAATGATGCTACTCCTTTCTTTTTTCAGTAGAATCATGATAATTCGTATTACTATTATTACTGATTATTGCTATTAAATTATTAATATATTATAATAACTATTGTTATTATTTTTATTATATCAAAAAAAGCAAAAAATAGTACGCCACCGTTACCATACATGATTGAACAATCATTGTTATTATTATAATCTTCGTACAATATATCGTCTAAAATTTTGGCATAACACAAAGTCTAAAGCGTGCAGTTCCAACGTTAACAACACTTTGAAATCGCTTCTCGCTTAAACACGATTAAAAAGTAAACAAGTGAAAAATGATTGGTGTACCACAACATCCGTTCCATAACTTTCGGGACACCCAGTACACGGAAAACGTCGCGTGATGTGCCCAGAACACTCTAACTCGACCTTGCTGATTTTAGATATTATAATATGCGATAGGGCACGTATACAAATTATCGGCTCTCGATGATCGCGTCGCAGATAGGAAACGGTAGCGCGAACGAGTCGGTGCGTCTCGTTTTTCGCAACTCGCGCTCCTCTGTCCCGGCCACTGTCTCGATTGACCACATCGACTCGATGATGGAACCCGGTCAGAGGACGAGAGACAAGGTGAAGAAAGAAATGGTGCTCTGAAAGCTTATGCGTCTTTCTAGCGTTCGTTGTACTCGCCGTTCTATCGTCTCCAGATTCTAAAAGGACGAAGAGCAGAAAGCGTGGCGAAGACGAGAGAAAACATATTTATGTCCACACACACACACACACACACATAACACACACACGCGTGAGCGCGCGCGAATTATTTAGCGAACGAGGAAGGTCTCGTGCACACGTAACACACAGATACACGAATCATATGCCGCTCATAAGAACACAATGTCCATCTCGAAGGTGCTCGAAGATCGCGTTCGAATTGCGATTTCGGAGGAAAGAGAACAAGAGAAATGGGAAACGACAGTTTCGAGAACGAGATAGGTATGTACGTGTATGAAAAGGTGCGCATCTAGTTTTTTGCCGTTAGCTGCGGATCCTTTTGCGCGAGTCAAGTTGAACAGAGTTTGTTTTATGCGTGATTCGAGGGGTTGAAACGCGTTAGATGGAACTGCTTGCTCGATTGATCGAAATTGAAATTTTTCCGTTGCATCTCGCGTGTTTCAACGCGAAGAATTGTGTACGTACGTGACGATAGAGGATGGTTACCAGTGTGACAGAAGCGATTCTCGAGAACACGTATTTAATGTTCGTGGTGTACGAATATACCAAACTCGACGTTGAAACAAACAAAAAAAAAAGAACAAAGAAAAGAAAAGAGAGAAAATAGGGAAAAAATGAATCGGAGAGAAAGACTTGTCCTTAACTCTTCACCACGTTGACACGCGTTCTGATCATTATGGGTACTACGCCTTGTTTCGCGTAAAATGACGTTCTGTTTCGGTTCTTAGGCGAACGAATGCATATCATAGTTGTAAATTAACGATTTGTGAAATAAAAGCTGCAAACTGTTTGTGTTAACAATAGGTTATTGAACCTGACATGTCTTTTCGTACATTCATACCTGCCCGTTTGTAGAATAGCTTTATAATAGCTTGCTCTTTTTATCGTTCTATTTGTTTCTTTAATACTTACTATTGTTTTATGACTAGAAACACAGTAGTTATTATTGTTGATTTTTCTATCATTTCAATGTTTAACTTAAACGTTTTTAATTATAACAAATGTCAAGATGCGTATATTATACTGCTACCTCGATGTCCTTGTCAATGGTGATAAAACGAAGACGTAACTTGCGTACCAATTACGCAAAAATAATGGTAAGTTTCTCCTATTTTTAGAATATAATCTCTTTTCATAATATTATAACTATATGCATGTCCTTTTACGATTTTCTGTAAATTCTTATTTGCATCTCAGTGTATACTAATACATACGTATTCATTATTGTTGTCACGAATCTCATTGATCCATAAGATAGATATACATGTATATTTAAGAAGTATGACTAAATGCAGGAGCACCAAAAACGTGAAAATTCTCAGATGTGTTAGGTATCCGAAAATGTATATTATATACTGTAACGATACGAATAGAAACAATTATTCTATCAATAGAATGACACATTTTCAACATGCGAAACGAATATGCAAATCATAAACAGTATAAAAATATCGTGAAGTAAAAGAAATATTTTTTGAGATATGAACATCGTTTTAAAAATAACAAATTATTCTTTTTGTGTAAAACCCGTTTTATATACAGTTTTTAGTAACGATTCTACACAAATTCACTAAGTATCTATTCGGTTAATCAAAAGATTGATGATTATTTTCAAAGATCTTAAGATTACTTTTAAGTATTTAAAACATTGAGATCTTAAGTGTCTAGCACGTATATTACTATACTTTTATTTAACTGACAATTAATTTGAAACAGTATTTCTCAGATTATAAATTACACAGTATCATATTTTATTTCTTCGTTCAATTACACTTATGTTATATTTCACATAGATATTGTAAAGCTAGATAATAAAACATTAGAATAAACGTCACTTTAAAATAGCAAAATGTTTCACTATTACGTATACGCATGATACACATTAGTAAAGATACATGCAACAAAAAGGTTCATTTGCATATAAATATGAAAATATACTTGTACACTTATGCACTTCGAAAGGCGTCGTTTAAATAATGTATTTTTGTTTTTAATTATCCTTAACACGTCGAGAAACAAAAATATTTACAATGTAACCCCTATATAAATCAATTTCGAATAATGTTAGTTCAAATATACTAGGATCTCATATTCTTGTCGTCGTATTATAAATAAGATATGTAAGATTCCATTTAGAAACTAATTTGACTTTGATATCGCTACTCCACTTACAAAAGAATTATGTATGTCATATAATATCTCCCCTTATATCAAACAATTTTTGTAAAAACATCTTTCTGATAACTTCAACCCCTCATAAGACATGCCACCGCTCTGTCTTATAGGAAACGTTATATACGTTCAGATTCTATTGTAAAATTATTTATCGAAATCACTTCGTCTCCATAAAAGCGAGCAGTTTTTCCCAAACAAACCATATTCGCTCTAACTTCAAGATCGCGGCTCTGAAAAAAGGGCTTCATGCTACTGCGTACAGATAAAACCATAAATTCTTCATTTTCGCAACAAAACTTCACAATCTTACTCCACTTCGCAATTCTGAAAAATTCCCACCGTCCTTCCATCCAGTTACCTTAAGAAAAACCACCCACGATTCTGTCCAAAATTCCAGCTAACAGACCACGATGGTTTCAGGTGTCGCTGGCCCTCGGTTTGGAGGCAGGTGGTTGGGGAGCCTTGGTGGAACGTTCGGGTGGCAGCGGCGGAAGCGGTTCCTTGCTGGGTCACGGCGGTTTCGCCGGGCTGGCGGGGTTGGCGCGTCGTTGCGACGTCTGTCTGGCGACGTTTCCTTCCGCCTGGCTGCTGGAACGGCACGCGTTGCTGCAGCACGTTGGCCAGGCCAGCGACGACAAACCGTTCACCTGCGAGCAATGCGGCCAACGCTACCGCTACCGTTCCGCGTACGTCAAGCACCGGGAGCAGAACCATCGGGCCCGACTGCCAGCCGACAAACTCTTCACCTGTGACGTCTGCGGCATGCAGTTCAGGTACCTGAAGTCGTTCAAGAAGCATCGGCTGAACCACGCGCTCGAACGACTGCAGCGAGCCCCGGATCCGCACAGCAGCGCCATCTCTGTGACCGCGGCCGCGGAGCGGAGCGACCAGGTGTCCAGCACCGGGGAACCCTCGCAGCTGGAGACAGGAAGCGACACCACCACCAACCCCGGCGAGGAGGAGACACGCGGAGCGTTCAACGAGAACGCCCGCGAGGAAAGCGTCTCGGAGACGGCCAGCGTGCAGGAGAACCCGGGGGAAGCTGTCGAGGTGCAGATAACCGAGCCTCCGAGCGGAAACAGCGGCGGATCGGCGGGCGGTGGCAGCGCTAGCGAGGTAGGCGACGTGGACGACAACGCGGTGGACGACGACCGGTCCGAGGCCACCGACCCTGTGATCAGCCTGGCCCGCAACAGCCACGAGGCGGACAGGCGCGAGCGCCGCTTCGCCTGCCCCTTCTGCGGTAAGTGCGTCCGCTCCAAGGAGAATCTGAAGCTCCACGTGCGCAAGCACACCGGGGAACGGCCGTTCGTTTGTCTGTTCTGCGGCCGTGCGTTCGGCGGGAAAAGCGACCTCACTAGGCACCTTCGCATCCACACTGGCGAAAGGCCGTACCACTGCGAGATGTGCGGGAAATGCTTCGCCAGGGCGGACTATCTCTCCAAACACCTCACCACGCATATACATCAGCGTTAGGTGTCTCACAGACGACATTCTTAACACTTGCTGCTGCGTCTTTGTGATCGCGGAAGGGGCTGTTCTAGAACGAGTCGCTGCAACGTTACATGATTTTCGGTTAGCCCTGACGATCGTTGCTCGATACACACATCCCAGCATGTTTGTTGCCGCTTGGAACGCTCTTCTCGCGTGAGACATGCTTCACGATTGCACAGCTGGCAAGACAATATAATGGCGTCGGTAAATAACTCACGTAATTGTAAAAGACGCACCGGACAAGTGGAAGAACGTCAACCCGCGCGAAAGCGATTTTCGTGGCGGGAACTGTGAGATGCCTGTTCAGCTCTGGCTAAATCGCGGGAATTCTGTTGGAAACTGCAGAGGATGGTCGGCGTATTTTTAAGGTACTGTTCGATTATACTAATTTTCGTAAGGGGATGCCTCGCGTCTTCGGATCCACGTTCCGAAGTTCGACGAACTCCTCTTTAAAGGCAAATAGGAGAAGAGGAAAACCGCGTATCCATCCAGTCGTTGGCCCACCAAGACGAGTCAATTAAGAAGAAAGAAGGAAACGAAGAAATCGTCGGCGACGAGATAATTCTCACGACGAAGAAGGAAGAGATGCGGAAGAGGAAACTGACGAAGCGAGATTTCTACATGACGTTTGCGGAACTAATTTGTGATAAGAATTCGAAACCAAAGAATGCAACAACGAAACGAGGTAGACAAACTGTCAGAGATGACGGCTCGTTTTCGTTATTTCCTTTATGTTCGAGCACCATCAACTATCGATTTACTGCTCGCAGATGAAAAAATAGCTATACGATGGGAACGATTATCTTATCAAGTTACAATCGCAAAGTGGTTTGACGACAACTGACTAATTATGGCACCTTTACACTACCAGTTGAAAGTTTAGAATCATTAGATATTCTATGGAATATAAATAATTAGAAGAGGGCATTTTAACATGTTGAATGCCACGCCAGTTTTACAGGCTTTGCCCGTAGCGCCACGATGAATTTTTTATTATACGTTACATATATTGTTGAAATATTACCTACAACAAATAAGTTACGGTGTGTAATTATTTTTAGATATTTTATACTGCATTAACACTAGAACTACCAGAACAGTCGAAATGACGAATTGATGATAATTCATAGCAACCTTATAAATTCTCTTTACCGAGCTTCCAAAATTTACTATGATTTTCTGCAAAAGATATAAATAAAGATTTGTTTTCTGTGTATTTGATATTTTTTCATGTAATTTTTAATTTAATCTCTTCCATGGAAATAAGTACATTGTAATCGTCGGTAGTTCTAGTGTTAATTTCTTCACACCGTCTCATAATAATAATTAAAAATTAATAAGTATTGACATTCGTCTAAATTATGTATTTCTACCAATCTGGGCGCCCCGGTCACCGATGACCCCCGTGGCATTCAACATGCCAAACAGTTTTGCTTTAACACGTTCACTACAGTACGGGACATATAGGCCCCATAACCTTCATCTTATACAGTTTGCTGTTCATTGAATTTTCTCTATATACGAAGCTGATATATCTGTTAGTTTACCATTATTTTTACCACAGTAAGTAGTAGGTGAATCATAAAAACGCAAATTTCACGAAAATTGCTTATTGGTCCTGTATTGGCAAATAATAAAATCCAATATGGCGTGCCATCAAGTAAGAAATCGTCGCAGTGAACTTGTTAAAATACTCTTCGGTTAAAAATTCATTAAAATGTAGAAAATTTTTGCTGGTAATCACAATATTAATTTTGAATTAACAAAAGAATTAATACGGAACTTAATTTCAGGAAATGATTCCAAACATTTAAACGGTAGTGTATTTTAGTGCTTTTAAGTAATACGAGTGAAGAACTTGTTCACCCCTGTGCCACCTGGGTAGCCATTTTCTCATCTCTAGGCAGCGCTTGTTACGTAATAGCTGTCAGCAAAATCGATGCGATTTTTATACAATGCACGCGATAACGATCGTTCTTCCATATACCACGCAATCTCGAGCATGTCGCCAGTTCTACTTGGACAGGAAGTCCCTGATAAATGGAAATCTCACGAAGAATACGTGCAATACGTGATTAATACGTCGCTGCTAATTCTATGACGTTTTAATGAGAAAAATATAACATTTTTAGTATGTCGAAGAAATTAACGCGTTCAGAACGGCTAATGTTCTTATTTACCGACATGATTCCAGTTGTGAGGCGACACACGAATGGGTCATCGAAAACGTTTAAACTGTTTGTTTTAGTAGTTTACGATATTAGCACTAGATCTATGGACATTTCTTGTATATCTATTTCTAATATACGTATACTAAGAAATAGGTATACATCAAACAGAATTTAAAATTGGAAGACTGAGAGGGAAATAGCTTAGGGTATATTCGTATCACTTCATCAATGAAAGTCAACTAAAATTGCTATCAATAATGGTAATTGTTTTTGCAAATTTTGCTCATGAAGTTGGAAACTCGTTAAATTGATAGGCCCCGTAAACCTAGTGTTAGGAGAATATCTTGTGCTTATTATTTCCGTAAACATTCGAGGAAATAACTTACTGTTAGTATTTTAAATGAGAATACCATTTGATATGTATACAAAATTATTACATCAGTTAGATAAGTTTGTGAATTTGTGCCAAACAATAATGAGATTAATCTGTTAACGAGTTATTTCAACACGATGGATCATCCCATCGAAAATATACATAACTACATTTGACAAGTGAGAAGATAGTTAAGTACTAACAATAATAATTCAGTCATAAAAGGTGTTTTGTGAATTCTATGCCGTTTTGAACGTATTAAAGAAGTAATCTATGAGAACATCTTGAAGAACCTTGAAAATGATGTTAGCTTTACTTTGCTTTCAAAACTGAGTAGACGGAGATACAATATCATTGAATTTTTCTCATTTTGAAAATTTCGTAATCATCACTTCAATATTGTAATGAAAAAATGTCCAAAAAGTATAATATAAAGGAATGATATTTTTTGATATTTGAAATTGGTTCATGCATACATAATGTTTTATTGGAATTATGCGAAGACGAATACAAAATATTTCAAAGTAACTGAAAAACAGATGAAGGTTGTTTAGCTATTTAACTATTTAAATACCGTGAAGCACAGTGAATTTTTTAAATTACGGTAAGAGGAAAATATTTTGTGCGGCATGTCTAATTCTAAATTATAATAATTGATCGCGTCTACTCATTTCTTTAAATAAACAAGACAAAACACAAGTGGAACCAAAGAATTAGAAAAATAGTTAACAGAAAATTATAATTATCAATGAACATTTTCAATCATATACAATAATTGTACAACTCATACAGGGTGACATAAAAGATCAAACATCGTCGCAAGAGAAAAAGCAAAGAAAAGAATGATCGTGAATACGAATTCAATGAGGATCAAGCACTCAACAGTTCAAACAATTCCAAAGAATTCCATTCTTCGTCATTTAAAATAACTATACCTGATCTGAATACCTAAAAGTTACTGGACTTCCTGTTCATACTGCGCGGCGAAGCTTAACCCTTTCGCTTTGGCAGTTCAGTCCGCCGAAGTGTCGTCACTGAACGGAAGCACGAGCCAGAAATGTACACAGTTCGCGTGGTTTTTGTGTATACGTTTTTCGAAGTCTTAAATAACAACCGTGCTTAATAAAACAATCGTTGCTCTAATATAACAAGTATAGTTTACATTTTTAATATGAAAAGATTTATACAAAATTATATTAGTTATTCTAATAATATTAGACCAATTACAGCTTACATATTTTTAGGTATTTATATATTTACAAGATGCCGGATATATCTGGTGCTGGTACTTATAGGTCGCCCCGTAGATGCCGGATGTATCCGGCGATCGAAACGAAAGGGTTAAGCACCTGGAAGAACTAGCCGCGTATGCATTGTAAACCTAACCATAGCAAAATCTAGCAATGGTGGGGCTTTTCGTTGGCAGCCGTCGCCAATGGTAGAGAATCCGCAAAGTTGACTCGTTGTTGCACGATTTCTACGGTCCTTCGAGCCTCTTCTTGGCTAACATGTCCATTTCCGCTGTCTACGTGTACATGTATGCGTACTTATGTATGTCCCTGTGTGTACGTATGCACGCATATATAATGACATGCATCGATAACGATAGATCGTCCAGTGAAAATGTGTGCGCAAGCGCCGAACGAGAGTGCCGGCTCATTCTCCTGGGACCTGGCCTCGCAAGCCGAGCTTCGGTCATTCTCTCGTTCCAAACTCGAAGGTTTCGAGCGACGGCCCCCCCTCCCCCACTCCCTGCCTCCCCGAAGGATCGAGAATCCTTCAGGATCGCCGAAGATATACATACACTCTAATCGACACTTGTTAGCTGTTCGTTAGCGTTCGCTCGTCTCCCATCGGACGCTGGACGTCGATCACGAGGATCAACCCAACAACTTGTCCGTGGTTCCCTGGTCAGAGAGTTCGCGCTTTAACTATTCACCAGCCGTTAACTATTCGCCCGTATGAACCAGCTAGGGGAACGGGGATCGATCACCTGGTCGGACGGTTAATTATTCGGCGCGTTATTCCGTCTTCTAAAATAGACATTAAATTAAGGATAAGTAATGAGATCCAGAGCGATCGTTGTTGCAAACGTGCCGTCCCAGTGCCAAGTCTCGTTTACTTTTTGTGAAAGTTACCGCATAGCTTGCGCCGATCCTCCGCCTCCGTCACGGTGATCGATGGATCTTCGAGATGCATAATAATTTTGTTTGATAACGACGTTGTCTGATAACGGCGGGGCGTTGCGACCTTTTATCCCTGGATCTGGTGGGATGTGATAGCTGTGAAAGATGCGTAAACAGAAGGTTCTTCTATATTTTATTCTTGTACACAACTCGCCTTGTTTTAGCGAACGCTGTGATTTCGTGATCGTTGCTCAAACTTGAAACCGGGAGCGGATACTGTTCAAAGATTGTTAACCCTTTCCACTCATTCTCAATCGAGTTCATTCGTTTCGCTTGTTGTTTCCTACGTTAGGGTTACGATTATTATGATTTTTTGAAAGTACAAATATCCTCGTTTCATATAATAAGAAATACGAGACTCGTATTAACTTTAAAACAATTGAAACTTTTTTAGTCGCAGTCTATTACCCGTTAGAATGTCTTACACTCTTTCTATGGCAGAAAACACTTTAGTACCTTTCACGAAAGATTTCGTTTTGCCGAGTGTAAAGGTTTAAACGATCTAAGAGCAACCGCGGTTTCGTACCAAGTTCAAGTCGAACTTTCACCCCCATGGATTCCAAGCGACGGGTACGCTTCGCGCAGAACTCCGTTACTTCCGGGGACCTACAATTATGTCGCAAACGGATTCGTCGTAATCGCCAACAAAAGGAGAGAAAAAGAGAACAGCACCGGATACCAAAGAAAGTCTCGCGCGTTCGACCTCAGCGAATGAGAAACGACCATAACTATAATATATTAAAACGCTCTGAAATCGATTGAGTTCACAGCTTGCGAGGCCAGTCGCCCGACTTCCGTCAAAACTAACGTTTAGTCCTTTAGCTAATAATCCACCACGTACTTGCTGGTGCGTGCACGCGAATGCGTGAAACGAAGTCGAATAACGAAGGTGCTATCTAAGAGAATATAAGGTTGATCGCGGACCGGTTGCCAGGCACAACGAAAAAAGATGGCCGCTCACGGGAGGAAGGTTCACGGTGCCAAAGATTGTAATAACCAGAACATCATAATAGAATTTTTAGAACTCGTTACCTGTTCTAAAAGACAGGGGTAGACAGAGTCGATTTCCGCTACTGCTCAAAATGTTGAATACACGTGTTGCTTGTAACGTTTTATTAATTTTGCACTTTTCTCATAATAAAACAACGTTTCGTTCTCCCTGCTCTGCGCATGTGTGCGAGAAAGGTGACAGAATATTAGTTACCCGAGAAAATTCTTACGATTTTTGCAGCCTGGAAACAATCACTATTACATTTTTTGTATAGATTGGTGCGAATCGTTTATTTCACAAACATAAAACTTGGTCACTCTTAGATCTTCGTCAATTGCATCTCGTAAATCCTTATGGTTAATGCTACTAAGACGATTCTCATTTCCTATTTTGAATTTATTGAACTACTTTTGTAGAGTACGTTCATCCATATGATGTATGTTGCATTAATCACTTTGGAATTCCGTACAAATCTATCCTGCTAAGTTAAAATATCTTATCTAACGTGTCGGAACATAAAAAGCAAAATTGAAATTTAATTACCGAATAAATCAGTAACATCGCTTAAAAGGCAGTTAAGGCAAAGAGATTAGACTGTTTCTAAACTTTTTAACTTTATTTAAAAGGTAAAATGTGAACTTTGAATATTTTAATATATTTCGAAAAATTTTTTAAATGCGAGATAGGAAATTTTAACTTACTTTTATATGCAAGTTAACGTACACATCTGTAACATACCAAATATAACAGGCCAAAGACAAAATTTTTGTACTAACTGATGTATCGCGAACTTATTCAGCTTTCTGAATCGTGAAACTAATAAAAAGTGATGAAATGTTTGAGCACCAAGTGGCGTTTGGGGAAAAACGTAAGAACTTTCTGAGGTATCTAATATTCTAAGATATAGGGATTAAACCATGATCGTGTATTAGACCGCCTAATTTGTAATTGTAAATAGAACAAAGATCCAGTAGGTGCAATGGTGGAAGTTTTAAGCGGTAGCGTGCAAGCGAACAAAATAAGAGGACTCCTTCGAGCGAACCTCGCGTTTCCTTCCGAGCGGGCCGGTCCGGCGCCGGGATAGGTCAGTTTAGTCGATAAATTACCTGTACATTATAGTCGAGTCGATTAAGGGTGTAAGTTTTACAGCGCGAAGAGAAGAAACGTGTCCTGCGAGGCGAATTGAAAAGCATAAAATAGGCACGTCGATTTGAATAAAGCGAAACGCTGACGAAGAGGAGGGGTAAATAAGGTACTGAAGGAAGAAACGAACGAATAGAGGAAACATGTCCAACGAATGTCAACGAGTTTCAAACAAACAAAGTAAACAAGCAAAAACAAAAAGAAAAACAAAGAAAAAAAAAAGAGAACGCGTGCGCGCGTTGAAGCAAAGGACGGAGGGTAGAAAAAATGAAATGAGGATAAAAAAGGTGATTAACCGTTTGAGTCTCAGAGGTCTTGAAAAAAATCCGATCGAAAAGACCCAAGCGCCGCGATAACGCTTCTTTTATTTCTTGTCTAAAAGACCCAAGCGCTGCGATAGCGCTTCTTTTATTTCGCGTTTAAAAAACCCGAGCAATGCGATATCGATTGTCTTAATCTGTGTTTACCGTCGGTTGTCCGTATCGTTCGAATGCGCCGGGTTTTTCCGACGCGTAAATCTGAAGAGCGCGAAAGCGGCGCGTGGGACTCAAACGGTTAAAAAAAGGAAAAAAAAAATAGAAAGAGAGGTAGGTGCGCGGAAGAGAAGATGCAAACGCGGCGAGACTTCGAACCTCACGCTGGTTTGTCCATCCCGCGCGCGCGCTCTCTCGAAAATGGCGACCGATAGGGCCGCGTTTCGTGTCCGTCTCTTGCGCGTGATTAACGATCCAAGGATTAAGGAAAATAGTTCCATGACGCCTGATGCCTCTGTTAGCTTTTATACCAGGCAACCACGTCCGTCCGCTGCCGCTCCATTTCCACGGTACGCCAGATTTACCGCGTTATGGACGGCCGAGGGAAGCTGCAAATCGTTCTGTCACTGAAACACACCCCGACTGCGCTTGACGTTTCCTGCTCCTGCTCCAGCTCCGACCCCCCCGACTACGGCGCCGCGTACACGCTCGAGCGTGCTTCGAAGAACCTTACCCTATTTCGAAGAAACGAACCCTGCCACTCACCATCTTTACGTCCTCCTCCCTTAGACTTCCTCTTTTTCCTGTCTATTCTCTCGGTTTATGGGTTTACGGGTTAACTCGTAGGACAATAGATATGTGCTACACTTCTGACTTAACCCTTTGCACTCGGAGTTTTTCTTACTTAACGCTAGAACTACCAGAGCAGTCAAAATGACGGATTGATGATTATTCATAGCAACCTTATAAATTCACTGTGGTAAAGCTTCTAAAATTTACTATAATTTTCTGCAGAAAGTATAAATAAAGATTTGTTTTCTATGTATTAAATATCTTTTCATGTAATTTTCAACGTGATCTCTTCCATGCAAATAAGTATACCATAGTTATCGCTAGTTCTAGTGTTAACTACCACAGCAGTCAAAATGACCAATTGGTGACTACTCGTAGTAACCTTATAAATTCATTTTATCAAGTTTCCGAAATTTACTATGATTTTCTGCAGAAGGCATAAATAAAGATTTGTTTTCTGTGTATTCGATATTTTTTCATGTAATTTTCAATTTCATCTGTTCCATGCTGATAAGTACACTGTAATCGTAGGTAGTTCTAGTGTTAAAGCTTTCAGCAACTCGGACATCTTTTTGCTGCATCTGGCTTCTTTCGTCACGTTTTTCACCATGGTGAATAGCATCTTTTTATTTCTATCTACTAATCAACGAAACATTAAATCATATTAAAGTTTAACTGTAAATTATAATTGCTTGATTTTCAGTGCAGTATATTGTTAGTGGGCCTGAGAGGCACACTTCGAGTGCAACGCCAAACTTTGGCAGTGCCTGTGAGAAGTACTTCGAGTGCAGAGGGTTAAAATATCCTAAGTAGCATTTCGAAATATCCGGGAAAGCTAAAGCGAAGGTTAATTTACGGTCAATCCTCGTATAATAGAGCAGTTACGTTCCAGAACTGTTCTACGAGACTTAACACTAGAACTACCGACGATTAGAGTATGCTTATTGGAGACAAAGAAATCAAACTGAAAAGTGTACGAAAAAAATACCTGATATAAAGGAAATAAATTTTAACATTCATAGTAAAAATCATAGTAAATTTTCGAATGCATAGGCACCACAGTAAGTTTACCACGTTTCTATGAAAAATTACAAATTGGGTCATTTTGACTCCATTGGTAGTTCTAGTGTTAAACGCTACTACCATAAGTATAGGGGACAAAAGCAGATCCTAGTAACTAATGAAACTATTATTCTGTTTCCGTAACTATAATGGGCATACTTATTATGCATATTATGCACCTATACTGAGTTTATTATGTTTATATGTTTATCAAGAAAAATACTTTAAAAATTTTTTATTTTTTTCGTTACTACTTTTCATAAGTGCTGCAAAAGTACCATGTTATAGGAGAATTGACTGTACCTTAAGTTAGTAATGTTACTTGAAAGACAGTTAGGATAACTAAATTAGATCTTCTAGTACTCTACGAAGCCCTTAAAATTTTCTCATTTTACTTAAAAAGTTGAAAAACCTGTGAATAACAGGTAAAAATAGACACAATATGATTCCTTACAAAAAAAAATATAGAATACAATTTTTAGGTTTAGCTTAGTTTCCAAAAAAATCGAGTTTGAAACTCCGCTACCTATACATGCTGCTATGATTAAGATACAATTCAATAAGCAGCATATAATTTGTAAACAATACTTACAGAACATTTAAAAATTACTAGGTTAGGTAAAAAACGCAAAGAAAATGTTTAGTCGAGAAAATTTGGTTTTATTAATTACAGTATTGTTGAAATTATCGTCCCCTTTGTCGGAAAACATGTAAAAACTTACACGACACGATTCTTTATGAAAAAGTAGGAAAAAATATAAAAACATGCCCATTTAATTACCAATTCCCAAACCCTTGGTAACGTATTTTCGTATTTTAGTTTCTCGAACGACTATTTCATTTTTTGTACCAATTAGACGCGCATCTTGAAATCTTCACTAGACAGTAGTTCTTTAATAAGTGATATTTGAATGAAAACTAAATATTCGTCATCCTAGGGAATTATTTACAAATATGACACGTGTTATTCGTCATATTTATGTTTTGCCAAAAATGCGGAGAAGCGCGATAGCGCTGCAGTTTGATACCATAATTTTCGCATTAATTGAGAACGGTTGTGTTCATATTAATTACCGTTTTTATTAATATTATTAAATTATAGTTTTTCATAATATAAAAATTAAAAATTATTTTTTTAAGATCAGCGTTATACCGGTAATCAAAATAACACCATGTCAAAATCTAATTTATCTGTTAATGACTATGGTATGAAAAGATAAATCTAAAAATTTTTTTGCTGAAAATTGTTATTTATATAATAATTTGAATTAATTATTGCCGTTTTTATTATTTTCCAAAAAAAAACAACTACGCATTTCATCGCGCACTTTTAGCATACATACAAGAAAATTCTTTCGCACTCAAACGGTTAACCATTGCATTATCATGCATATGTATGCAGCGGATTTTCAAGCTCGATTTTCCCGAAAATTAGCCAAAATTAAAAAAAGATTATCCTATATTTTTTCTGTTTCATCATAAAGAATCAGATCGATCACGCTTTTGCATGTTATTCGATTTGATCCTGTCATGTATCCCAAAAAATGAAAAAATGTGAGATAGGATATTTTAACTCGAAAAGGCAATATTTTTCATGAGATAGATGATCTAGCGATAGGTTTCATAGCAGGGCTCTGTATATTATTTTAATAACGAGTAACTTCTTTATCTTTAATTCTTTTAATTTTTACGTTATTCACTATTCGTTGAAAGTAACGAATAATACTTATTCGTGCAAATGTGTTATGCGTGAATAAAAATAGGCTTATTCGAAGTAACTTTTGTCCAGCACTAATCAAGGATGATACTTAAACTGTGGATCTTTATGCAAATTTATGCATCTGTGAAGATAACGAAGGAAATAAATCATGAATAGAATTTTGTTTTACTTTGTATTTATTATAACGTGCGTTTTACTTTGAACATTTTGTACGTACATACATTTTTTCTATGAATGCATAAGAATCCGCAGTCTAATAATTTTAATATAAAAAAGAGAAACTAGTTTGTCGTTTAGCATCGGAAAGGGATGATTTAGGGGAGTTCAGTGAAATGTGTAATGAAGTTCAGTTGTCTATCTGTTGTGCTATAAAATAATGATACGTGCTAAATAAGGGAAGTTTAAAAGTGAGAAAGTAGTTGATTTAGGATGTCAGAAAGTCGCTTGATTAGGATTCAAGATGTTTCTGAAGTGTTCTTTATGAAACTTTCTTTTCTATTATCTGTGATATCCGTGTTTCGCAAAAGAAATACTAACATTGATATGGAGTATTCCTTGTTTGAATTGTGATACTTTATTTCTTAAATAAGCTCAATCTGAATACGCCACGGAATAACGTGACCCAATTGTAGTTATTAGATTAATTTATCGCTTGTTCCTGAAAATAAAATAGGCGAAAGGTTAGAAATCGAAAATAATAGATTCTTCTGTACAATCGAATCACCAGCTCTTGAATGTATAAGTATTATACTTTGTTGGTCTTTTAGTTGAGTAACAAACATATGATAATGATAGAAACTTAGAAACTTTTCAGAACTATGTTGCTAAACATACAAATTTGCAATTATTCGCAGAATTTATCAAAAAGTGAAAGTCCTAGGAAGGAAAGGTGTTTTAATTAAGATATTTTCTATACTAAATAGTAAAATGTCTTAAAGATCTTACAGTTGGAATTCCTACAGTTTGAGGTATTTTAAAAATTTGTGATCATTTTACACAGTTCCTTCGTTTACTTGTTAAGCTATCACACCGTTTGTGATGGAAACGATATTTTTTAATCTGTGATATCGCTATTTCGACTAAGAAAGTATTCCTCTTGAATTTCGACAGATTCTGTAAAATCTCGATTCGAACTTTTGCTCGAATAACGGAAGCTGACGATGCTCGACGTACAGAATACGGAGAAAAATGATTTTAGATATTAATTGTCCAACGAGAAACAAATACATAATATATTCTTTAAAGCTGTGATACTAATATTTTAAACGATAAAAAAAAAGAAGATATTTATTTAGCGTACTAGCGTCATTCGTACCTGAATGACAAACGAAACATGTATTTTAGATCGGTTTAGCCGTGAAGAGTGAATTTTCTGTCTCTGTTCGCATTATTTCCGCTCTGTATCCGCTATAATTTACACCGCCATTGTTCCGGCGACGAGAATTACTCGTTCGGATTACGATTTCGGAAAATTGACTCGCAAAACGGTGTCGGATTGGTAAATATTTCCGGCAGACGCTCCGGCAAATATTTAGACAGCTAGAAAATTGGAGCATGGATACACAAACGAAGTAATAATAAGGGGAATAAATAAAAACTCTTGATGCGTGAAGTGTGTTAAGAAAACAGCTCGAAAATTGTTACAGAGGAAAACTGAGTATTATGGTGGCGTAATTCAGTTTCGCGATACCATGAAACGAACATCAGTATTTCTATCGAGCAGTTGCACGAATATTATTCGAAACGAATATCTAATCAATCCGATATTGGTTAACCCTTTGGCTACTGAGGACACCTATAGGCGCTTTTATTTTTATTTATTTCCGTATTATATTTTTATTTAATCCGTACCTTTCGGTTTTGGATGGCTTCCGGTTACACTTTTCTTATTGTTTAACTATATCTGATCTTAATCCAACCCTCCTATTTGCTCTACCCTATTCTAATTATTATTTTATAAATTAGAAACAATAACTTAATCTATAAATAGGATACATAAATCAGTTAGTAAATTAGGAACAATAACTTGACTTACAAATAGAATACATAGATCAACTTAAGTACTCAAATATCTAATTTTTACCGTTCTTTGGCAAGTGACTTTGGTCCTATAGGCGCTTATAAATCTTGCGTTTGCGACACTTACCCCATTGTGGTCGCTTTGAGACTAAGGACGCCTAAAGGCGCTCGACGTTTGGCTTTCTGACACGGAAGGCTCCTACAGGCGCCCTGATATTTACAGTAGCAATTCAAAATACAAAGAAATAAATAATATTGTTTTAATGTAATCAAATTCAGTTTTTTGATTACTGAAATATTTTTTCACAAAAATGCATCTCTACCCAAAATTTCACCCAAAGCTCTTGGCATACGTCGCAACTTAACCCTTTCGCTACGAGCTGTGACTATAATCATCCAACGACTGATGCTCGCTATGTACGAGCGGTGACTATAGTCACCCCATGAAATTTTGCGAATAGAGTGTTATTGCAGTATGCGATAATTTTTTAACCCTTTCCTTTCTACGACCAATTATAGTTACGCTCACGTAAGATCCCGCAGTATCGACAGGCAATTGCAATTGCACACTTTTGGCATGACGGCTTGTTCAACGGAAGTTGCGCGCCGAAGAATCCCCCGTAGCGAAAGGGTTAATTCCTACTGTATGGTATGACCGGTGCGTCTCGATGTCTGCAGTAGTCAAAGGGTTAATAATAATATTCAGTGGAACAAACGTACGCGCGAAATGATAAGGACTTGCATTTATTTCTTAATTTAAAGAATTAAAATGTTGTAGATTCGATTAACACTAGAACTACCAAAGTTGTCATCATTTTTCATACAAGTTTTATGAATTTATCGCAGTGCATTTTCAAAAATTTACTATGATTTCCTGTAAATGGTACAAAAAAAAAAAGATTCTTTTCCTTTATGTTTTTTCGTATAACTTTCAATTCGATTTCTTTGTTGTAAATAAGTATCGGTAATTCTAATATTAAATACACGTTTTGTGCACTAAATATTCAGCTTAAAAAAATTCAACAACGGATGCAGTATTTATATGAATTTGATTAATTTTTGTGTTATAATAGATATCAATAGAAAACTGCAAAGAATATTTCGACAGTTTTGTTCCTTCCAAAAGCTTACTTTAAATATTCATTAATTAGTGTTTAAATGTTAAAATTCAGACAAATGCTTTATGCATTAATTTCTTCGCCTAATCACACTAAATACTGATCGACAATTAACAATACATGTATATCTATTTTTAAATAACGACACGAACAACAGTGATAATATTTTATAATAATTACTACGAGTTGTGATATTCAAATGCCGACTCGAATTTTAGCTAGCTTCCATTATCAAAGCGCTACAGACAAACGTTTGATTTACTGTGATAACGCGATAGATAGAACCGAATAGTACAAGAACAAAGGGGTTGTACAAGAATTTTTATAAGAATTTAATTCTCCAAGCGATTTCCCATTTCTACTTCTTTCTTACCTAATCACAACAAAAGTTCAAGCAAAGTCAAGGATTTAAGTTACGAAAGAAAGCTACGATATGCTTTAACCCGTTGTCGTAGAAATTCCTACGCATAAATCGCACGGGAAATGAAAATTTTGCGATAATAATTTTATTCTTAATTACAAAGACTATTAAATGGGAAAGTATTATGTGAAATATTTCATTTTACCGACCGGAAGCCTATTAATCGGCTTTTACATGCCTAGTCTGTAAATTTTGTAACGTTTTTTTACACGAAAGTGACTGTTTCGAGCAATATCGTATATATGTCACAGGGAAATGATGAAAATAGGAATTTGATCAAATCCTTAAAGTATTAATTTACAGAAGATGTTAAAATAACGTCCTAATAATTTCATTAAACTGTTCTTCAGATATAAATTTGGTCAGAGTTTGATTTTTTTCTATATCTGAACTCATTTTTCTACGATAGGTACTTGATAAAATTCGAGATATAACGGGTTGGCAACTAAGTTCCCGCCGTGTTTTCAAATTTTTTTAAAGTTTATTTTTTAATAAAAATTACCAACTAATTAATCAATAATGTTTTATTCTTCATTGTTGTTTACAACTTCTTCCCAATAATCAACAAGATTTTCAACACCTCGTTGACAGAAATCGCCCTGTTTCGGCTAGCGTTTGAAACAGGTCGGAAGAGGTGGAAATCTTTCTTTTTAACACTTTCGCGGACAGTAAAAACCTCTGTGAGATGCAAAAATAGACACGCGATTCATTTCTAAATTAATTGTGATATCCGATATGTGATTAGACACATTTTTTAAGAGTAATCAGAATATCATATTGTAACAATTGTATTCAATGAATGCTATAGCATCCATGACAATCTTTGAATCGAGGTTACATAAAATTAAATCAATAATAATTGGTTTTAAAATTTGAATGCTATAGCATCCACGACATTCTGTATCACAATGAAAATGAATGCTATAGCATTCACGTTCGCGAACGTGTTAAACAAACGGCTGGAATTTAGTTGGTAACCTAATAGAAAACAATAATACAAATGCCCCCAAAATTCCTCACGTAATGTTTGAGCGCTGGCCTACATAGACACCAGAGAGAAGCAGTGAGGTTAAGGGGATCGGTAACAAGAAACATAAAGGTGTGCTAGTCTTGACTTGTTCATTTTATCTTTTCACTAAAAACAGTTAAGGGATTTGATTAAATCAGTTACTTTCTTTAGGAAAATCACCCCACAGAGTTATTTTAACATTGCTTAGTACGTTGGTTTAGCTGCGAGAACAGTGATATTGGTCTCGAAAGACTTCCCGACTTTATTGTAGTCGCTTTGTATGGGAAAAAGGTTTTCTCTTGATGAATTTGATAATGTTGCAATTGAGAGTTGTTCAGATATCAAAATTGAAACGCCAGGGTTGATATGTTTAGTTTAATGTATAGGCTGGTACTCTCCCTTTGCCGATCTTCCTGCTTGTCTTAAAATGCTTGTGATTGTCCGATATTTGTACTAAAAGTGACGGCTAACCCTAACTAATTACCATTACTTTGTAGAAAGGGAGGGTTAGTCAACGCTTCCCTTATACCGAGAACACTCTGAGCAGGTAATAGGGTCGTCATTGTATATACTTGTACCCTAATTTAGAACGCAACAAACATCGTCCATGAATTTATCATATGTATACCTTAGGAATTTGATCAAATTCCTATTTTTATCATCTCCCTGCAACATATATGCTGTAAAGAAGTATTAAGCTATCAGTTATGCGAAAAAAATCATTGTAACCAATTCATTAGCGATGCATCAGCACTAAAATGAACCGGTCAGGAGTGGATATGGAATAAGTTGAGTCACGAGCGATCGGTAAAGTTTTAATAATAGAAAAAGGTAACCCATGTCGATCCGTGCAATTTGTATAAAAAATACGGTAGTCATCATTAGGAGGTTAACACGTTAAGTGCCACGCTGGTCCATAAGGATAGGCCACAGATTTTAGGTTCATGTTACAGCAGCACGCGGATCTGCCCTTGCATACTGATAGTGAAACTAAAGATTTCACTTAGAGGACATCGGTTTTTGTTCCGTCAATACTTCAAGGAAAAGAATATAATATAAAATAGTCAATGTAATTTATTAAAACAAGGTAAACGAAGGTTACAAAATTTTCTGTACCACTTCATGTAATCTAGGCCTAAACGAAACGGCTGCTGGACATTTTTTTCAAGGCGTATACGCCCCACGTTTCTTTTTATGGTTGACACAAGCATGTTTTTTATGGTATAATACACAATATTTCAGTAATTTAAAACCATAAATTTAAAAGGAAGGCATACCTCTTTATAAATTTAAACCAGAAAAGTAATCATTTTTAGTTTATTCGACAAAATATTGTTAAAAATATGCCTTTTTTTAAAGGCTTTCTTCCGGCGTGGGAAGAAATTTTAGTATATACGCGGCAGGGAACGTGTTAACTAACTTTATGCTACTTTATTATCTGTTCCACCCTTCGAAATTAAAATATCCTATCTAGGATATCGAAATATTGGAAGACCGTAACCTCGAAAAATGTGAGTGGAGATATTTTAACTTAGGAGGGAAGCATTATTCGTTTTTTAACTATGCACGTTAAAGGCATGCTTAAAACCTGTTCGGTTAATGCTTAAGTGGAAAAGGGGGAGTTCAAACTCGATCACCGCGTGTTTTCGTCGAGCGAATCGGTAGCCTTTGACCGGGGGGAATCAAAGGGCGAAAGTCTGCTCGCACTCTTCCAATTTGCCAAATCACAGAGCTAAAATCGCGACCTGGTGCTCTCTGTCGGGCTGCAGGCCGTCCGAATTTTGAAAGCAATTTTTCCACTGGCCCCACTCGACCTAGACAACAAACGCCCGCGAAGATTCTTTCTTCGATAACTCTTCTGTGACCGCACGAGAAACCTTGGTTTTCTGGAAAAATACGTTCTATGGACCGTGGGTCCAATAAAACAGATGTTACGGACAAAATAGTGTCACGTTCTTTAACACTAGATTTACGGACATTTCTTGTATTAGGTGTGCAAATTAATTTGGTGCCTTTGCATTTAACTCTTTGCAACTTCCATTCAAATTAAAATACCTTTCCTATGGTGATTTGAAAGTAGCAACATTATACTCTAAGAAACATTAAAATGATTAACGAGAACTCGACATAATTTCACCTAATAACAGTAAACAGTTTGGCGTTCGACAAGAAGTATTTGAGGCACTGCATTCTTTTTTCTTTGAACCGAAAAAAAAATGCTTCTGAAGCTCATGAAACGATTTGCCCCGCTTTTGGTAATGACGCTGTGACGTATAAAACGTGCAAATAGTGGTTTTAAAGATTTCGAAACGTAGATTTTAATTTATCGGACAAGCACGTCTAGAATAGGCAAGAAATTTTAAGAAAACTTTTGAAAAATGTTTGAAAAAATTAAACAAAGGCTTGCGTTGCAACCGGATGTTACCAATGCTTATCGCAACGTTTACTTCAGTTAAGAAAAATTCAAAAGATTGAAAGGTGGGTTCCGCACGAAAAAGTCACCCAATTAATTTGCACACCTAATATATCTATTTCCAATATAGATATTCTAAAGAAAAAGGTATACATCGAACAGAATTTGAAATTGCAGAACTGAGAGGGAAATAGATTTGAGTATATTTGTATCGCTCCATCAATAAAAGTTAGCAAAAATGACTAAGAATAATAGTAATTATTTTTGCAAATTTTACTTATGAAGTCCAAAACCCGTCAAATTGCCGTAAACCTAGTGTTAAACACCAAAGCTACCATTGTTACGCTTGATTCTTCAGCCTTGTTACTCTCCTGTGACGTATTAATTCTAGGGGATTTTTAATTAATTTGCGAAAATGAATACGTTGACTGTTAATTGAATTTTCTATGCTTTATCCAGATCTCTATATAATATTACCATATTGTACCACTATTTTAACTTTTTTTAACTTTTTTAATAGTTTTTCAAAAAGTACAAAAAACTGTCTTCGCGCGTAATAATTAACATATTATTTTATTAATTAGAAAATTTAAAAGTGAAAAAAGATACACAAAATTTGGTTATGTCAGTTTTGCAGCAAGGGTGCGTTATGTACAGTATCAACTAAAAGTTTTGAATCAATTTCCAAATTGTAGTTATTTTAAATCTTTCGTTAACTTCCTTATTAATTTAAAATTAATATTGTAGGCATTGCTAAGCTTCTTTATTTTTATAGTTTTTGAATCGAAGAAGTTTTTAAAGTAACAATTCCAAATTTTTTTCTTTCCTTAAATAATTGTTTAAATTCTCTAAAAACTTGTAGAGTCACTACAATATTTCCAATACAAAATTTATAAATATAATTAATTATTTGACTTAAATATAATAATTGTTCAGTATTATCGATTTTCGATGAATATCGTAGCAGTCAACGTATATACCGAATTTTCATCGCAGAAATGCTGTTATCGACTACTGCTGAAAGACTCTGTAGGAAATTTTGTTAACTAGTTAATGAAATAATGGATAGAGAGATTAGAACAGATATAATTCATTAAAAATAATTAAAATGAAGAATAATAGGGTTTTAGAGAAAGTTTCTATGAACTGTCTCTCTACAAAATAGAAGATCAGTTTTTACTCGATAATAATAAAACATGTGATTACATTAAATACGGCTTTGTGAAAAATGGAACAATGCTTTTTAAATTTTCTAAGTGATTATTGAAACACAAAGAGTGGAGTTAGATTCTCTAAACGTTAAAGGATGCTAATATTTTTGAATACTCTCGCAGTTATCAACATTAGTGAAAAGTTTTCGTTTTCAAATTTGATTCTATGTAACGTGTTCGATTCGACCATTTTCACGGAAGAAAAGAGGATGACTAGATTCTATTCTTCAAAAAATGAATGCAAATCAAAGGATCGACATCGTGTCAAGCGAAAAGTTCCACGAATAAAGATAAAAATAGCCACTCGACACACCCCCGTTGTGAAACGCCATCAATCTTCCATCGGCACTGTTACATCCAAGCGAACATGTCGGCAGCACGAGTTCCTCTGGACCAAAAGGGGATCATGAATATCCATCGTCTGGCTGTGCGATTCCATTCTATTTTTGCTCCATTTTTCCGACCAACTATAATATTATTAAAGTTACATTGCGGTAGACATGGATAGACAAAGCGGTGTTTAGATTCTTCACACTTTTTGTTCCTAAGAGAATATTCATCGTTGGTGGTAAACTAATCGTAAGCTCTTCTGATCCTCCATTTTGTAGTATATTTCATTTCATTTCGATCAACTAGTAGGTTATTGTATATGAAACTTCTTGTTCCTAAGAGAATATTCATCGTTGGAGTTAAACTAATTGTAAACTCTTCTGATCCTCCATTTGGTGGTATATTTCATTTCATTTCGATCGACTAGTAGGTTATTGTGTATGAAAGGATAGTGGCGACTAGTTTTGTATTTTATGAATCAGAATTGCAGGTGGATGTTGATTATTGTTATACGATAAAGCGAAACCTGTAGCCTAATGCAAAGTTATTGTTCAGAAAGTAAATGCCAATCTTAAAATATACAAGAGCGATTTATATTTTAGTTCAACCTCGCTTTTTCTTGTTTTGTATAATTTTTCTTTTAATCTGCCACCTTTAAAGTAACCCGAAGATTATATTTTTCTACAATCAGCCCTGTATAACACAGTGGTTGTGTTCCAGAAACGTGTCGTGTGATATGAAATAGTGTTATACAGCATGAAAAATTACTAAAAGCAGAGAAAACAAAAGTAGATACCAAAGCCTAATAAAACAACTACTTCATTTCGATAACTATAATTGACATATTTGTTAGAACTATTATGTATAACATATTCATGCATATACTAAACTTAGCGTTATGTTTATATATTTGTAAAAAGGAATATATTTTAATAATTTTTTCTTAGCTGTTACTTTTCACAGACATACATCAACAGTTTTTTAATTAATTTAACAAGTGTTACAACGAAATGCAGGAGCACCGTGTCATACGAAATTGGCACGAACTCTGTGGTCAACACAATATTTTAAATGCAACATCTAACATCTGTTGAGAAAAATGTCTCTCATATCGATTAACAAAATATTTTCACGGATCTATAATTTCACATGTAACAACTTGATAAGATTCTAAAACGGTATCGATAGATTAGTACAATCTCTGTTCCATTAAATTTCTGAAACTCTACTCTCGAATTTACGCAATTTGATTTCCAAAAAGTGACCAAATAACTCACTTTACGCTGATTCCTCTTCCTTTCCACGAAAACGCGGAAAAGAAAGAAAGCAAGCATACGAGCTCCCTTGGTCGCAGAGGCACGATAGGCCCTTGATCCTGCGGGATCTCCCTTTCACCGAAACAGGGGCGGCCGATCGAGGTCCCGTCGATATCGGGAAATAATGCATCGGGTCCTCGTTTTAAGTTTACCCGAACGTACAGGGCGGATTCCAAGGAATCAATTAATCGTGACGCAGCCTCTATACGTGTGCACACAAACGTGAACAGAGAGAAAGGGGCAGAGAGAGAGAGAGAGAGAGAGAGAGAGCGTGTGACTCCGCATCACGTTAACTCGCGTGATAGCCAGCCGTCTTTCAATCGAAGTCGGTAAAACGTACAGTAGCAGACAAAAGTTTAAGACCAAACAGTCAACGAAATTAACCCTTTCGCTACGGGGAGATTCTTCGGCGCGCTGCTCCCTCTCAACAAACAGCCACTCCAAAAGTGTGCACTTCCGGAACAATTACAATTATCCGTTGTACGTTTAATACCACGATATTTTAACACGTTGACCGGCAATTATACTGAAAATTTATCTCATGTCACTGGCTATTATTTCGTAATTGGATGTGGAAGTTAAACAATATAAATAAGGTTTAATAAATGAAATTTATTATTCAATTTTTAACACATTGTAAACCGCTATGAAATCTGTAAGACATACGTCTAGGACGGCACTTTTTTCGGCAAACTTGCACGTTACTAAAATCATAATAACATTTTTATTGATGAAGCAATGTTTGTCAAACAATTTTTTTTATTTCAAAAGAGACACAACTTGACGGGTTTTATTAGCGAAAAACACAGCTTGTGGTATGCTGAACAACAATTACACTGTATGATCTCTGAGAACGTACTGACCAAACTCGTGATCGATACGCTACTTTTTCGCATCGATCTCGAGTTTACTCGTGGCCAATCAGCAACATTTGAGCAGGAAGGCACGAGTTAACTCGTGACCGGTTTAACACAATGTGTTAAAAATCATCGCATAATGCAATAATACTCGGTTCGCGAAACTTCACGTGTGACTATAGTCATCGTTTGTACGTAAGGAGCATCTGTCGTTGGAAGACTATAGTCATCGTTCATACGTAGGGAGGATCAGTCGTTAGGTGACTATAATCACCGTTCGTACGTAAGGAGGGTCAGTCATTGGGTGACTATAGTCACCATTCGTACGTAGGGAGGGTCAGTCGTTGGGTGGTTATAGTCGTCATTCGTATGTAGGGAGCGTCAGTCGTTGGGTGGTTATAGTCGCCATTCGTATGTAGGGAGCGTCAGTCGTTGGGTGGTTATAGTCGCCATTCGTATGTAGGGAGCGTAAGTCGTTGGGTGACTGTAGTCACCATTCGTACGTAGGGAGGGTCAGTCGTTGGGTGGTTATAGTCGTTGGGTGGTTATAGTCGCCATTCGTATGTAGGGAGCGTCAGTTGTTGGGTGGTTATAGTCGCCATTCGTATGTAGGGAGCGTAAGTCGTTGGGTAACTATAGTCACCGTTCGTAGGTAGGGAGCGTAAGTCGTTGGGTAACTATAGTCACCGTTCGTACGTAGGGCGGGTCAGTCGTTGGGTAACTATAGTCACCGCCTGTACGTAGGGAGGGTCAGTCATTGGGTGACTATAGTCACCGTTCGTAGCGAAAGTGTTAAACTAAATAATTTATAAGGAACAGCATGATAAACAAAATTTTCATTCTGTGCTGATCAATAAATAGTATTCTACCATAATAATAAAAATGAATGTACAGACAATATTTGCACGCCATAAAACTATGTTCTACATTGTCCTCGCGTCTTAAACTTTTGTCCGCTACTGTACCTCCGAAATGTGCACGGCATAATATATTCAACCGCGATTGTGTGTCCCGGCACAAAGGGATCCCGGAGCATAAGGTTTTCCAGACCGCATGTCCTCGGCATGGTTCTCGAGCCAGAGCTAGTTTTTCCACAAATCAACGAATATATCCGCGTGATATTTTTTTATATTTTGTATTTACGGATATATAGCTACCACGCAACTCGATCTATCTGTTTTACGGCCTAAAGCGACTGGTTTGGGAACCAGAAAAAGGGGTGAAGCTCGAGGACCGCCTGGAAGTGTTTGAGATCAATCGATTACAATTTTTATGTTGTATGGTTGATTAAATCATCGATGAACACGATTTAGAAAATTAATTGACGTTCGAAAAATCAGCAACTGAATTGAACAATCGGTGAAATTAATCGTCGATCATTAATTAACACTATAACTACCAAGACCGGTCAAAATGACCAATTCGTAATTTTTCATGGAAACTTGGTAGATTTATTGCGATACCTACACCTTTAAAAATTTGCTGTGACTTTTATTGTAATCATTACGGTTTGTTTCCCTCATATTAAGTACTTTTTTAATATAATTTTGATTTCTTCATCACGGAATAAGCATACCTTAACCGTCGATGGTTGTAGTGTTAAAAAGGCAATGAATAATTCTGTTGGTTTTAAATAGAATTCGAATGTAATCTCGATATAATTGAAATTCGGTTAAAAGTTACCTTTACTATATTTATTATTGTTTTCTTGAACATTTCATTCGCGTAAGATTTTAATATAGTTTAATAATAGTTAATCGTTGATTAAGTATTCAATTAACTATTAAAATAGAATTTCGAAATACAATTCTGATGGTTAATCGTGACTTACAAATGAAAGGAATTTAATCGTTAATTACGATTAATAATTAACAGTAGTAATTTAATCAATTGTTTATTAATTTTTTGCCTATTACAATTAAATCTTTTTCACCACAACACATTTCTACTCCAGCTACTTCATAAAGCACCCTGAATTTTTGAAATATCTTGTTTTAAAGTGCAATAATTTGTGATTTTGTGAATTTTATCATATAGATTCAAAAGTTTACAGTTACCATGCAATTTGATTCCTGTAATATTATAAAATTGATTTAAAAAATGACGTTATTAAAAAATTAATTATTATAATTAAGAAAAATTAGAAACTTGATATTTAATGAATTAATATATTATATTATAGGCTATCATTTTTTTTTATAAGATGAGTAGAGATAATAGAATGAAATTAATTTTTTTTCTAACGTATTACTATGTTAATATTTTGTTCTTATGACGTATTATACTTCCAAATATTTTCTTCTTATAACGTATTATACTTCCAAATATTTTCCAAGATTATTAAATTCTTCCCATTGATTGAAAGCTCATTTTTACATTACACATTTTCTTACTAAAATCAAAAAATTTTATTTATAAACTTCACTGCTCTTTTCTCTCTTTACGTAAAATTGATTTTACAGCTACATTCTGTGAAATCTCGATGCTGTTACGAATTTAAATGTATTATTTTATTCAGAAAGGCTTAACGTCGTTCAGTGTCACATTACGGTATTCTGACGAGGTATACAGCGAGTGAACGTGTTAATGTTTGTGTGGCATTAAGTAGCGGTGTCGATAATTAACATGTTCGCTGCAATACACATCGTTGACGATGCATTATTGGCTTTTCGTGCACACATAGCGTGCTGTCAATACGCCGTACTCTGTGACGAACGGATCTTACTTCTTGCGATCAAGATTTTCCATCCGTAATATTGCTTGCTAATAATTGCAAGATAACAAAGTATATTTTTCCATTTTATTCAAAATTTCCTTTTCTTTTGTGATCCAAGCATACTGTTCTGAGATATTAAATTTGTTCAAGACTCAGTAGTCATATTTTCTTAGAAAGATAAATATTAATTAATGATATTGAATCGAATTACTTTCGATCATTGTGCTCAATCGATTCAATTCGAAACTATCGTAATTAAAAGATCGACTATTTTTGTAATGTGTTTGTCGAATATTTTGCATCGATATTAAAACAAAAAATTGCAAAATCAGCAATTTTAATTCGACTCGGACTTACCACAGTTTCAAGTTATATTCAATCATTATTATTTGACGATAAGTGACAAAACTCTTGTGTTATGAGGATGTTTATTTATTTATGTATTTAATTCGTTGAAGTCATTACCCTAAAACATCTGTTACGATGGAATTACAACTTTGAGATCAACCGTGTACGAAAATATTATCACGTAATCTTGTAAATATTCGAAATTAATTTAAACTAATTTGTCGAAAAAGAGGAAGCTCGCGGTTACGCGAATTTGCCGGGTCAAACATTTTATCTGGACCTCGAAATAGTTTCACCACCACCACACAAGTGTTAATCATGCGAATTGTTATAATCCTGATGCGGAGCGCTTTGAAATTCCAGGCAGTCGTGGCGGACCGATATAGATGATCGCATTCAAATCGAGCTAATCGCATTCGAATCGAAATATTTCGATTTACCCGGTGTAAAGTGGCGCGAATCACATTAAGCACGTGTAATATTATTCGATTGTTTAAAAGAAAAAAAAGAAGCGACATGGTCAGGCGTTATGGAATGGATTGGGCATTTTAAACCACGTTTAAAAAATTATAGCTACCTATACAACACCAAGTAACATATATATATATAAATATATATATATATATACAAATTCTAATATATATATAAATATATATATATGACGATGATAATATTATATATATATATATGAAAATATATTTAATGAATGTTCCTATATTTATACTGTAAGTACATAATAAGTGTATTATATTGATATTCGATGGCGATTTCAGGTTTTTACTAAGCAACAACAAAAAATTAAATGTCTGTTTAGGTCGTAGCCGTACTATCGGGTTAATTTAAACGAATCGGAAGAGAGTGAGGCACAAGTGTAGGCGGAGTGAAAGAAGGATTGAGAGAAAGGGAGAACAAGAGACGGGAAACGGAGTGAGTAAATGTTGGAGGAAAAAGGGAAGGAAAAATTGAGCAATGAATTTGCGTGGTCGAAGATTCGAAAAGGGATCGTTGTAATTGTGAGAGGAACGAGATTAGGGGAAGAATGATTGGAGCGGATCTGCGTGCGTAGGCGACGAGGCGAGGGTCTTCCTATACTGACTGAACGATCAGATGTGATATATGCATAAGGATTAATTAATAATTATCTACTCCAATCGTATATATATATATATATATATATGTAATTAATATTATTAATATGGTTATGATATACAAACATTATATCTATATATTGTGTATAGGTAGATAGGAACATATACAATGTTTTTAACTGGTTTATCTATGCTCCGAGGATATATGCTAAGTGTATTTAGGTAGAATGTTGTAAGAAGGTCTCTCGCCGTTAATGTTTAATCGATAGAGACCACGCAAGTGATTTAAGTTCGCGATGAAAGAGTCCTCGTGGCGAAACTAACGGCAACCTGTGTCACGTTCATTGGACATTAGGCGATATTAATTTATGTATCAGCTTCTTGGTAAATTTGGTTTCGATATCAGAAAGACGGTGATTTAACTAGAAATTACTTGAAACGATAAACAGATCTTTTAAAACAAGAAACACAATTTTTTTAAATTATTATGGATCTTGTTCTAAATCTTGACAAATCAGAACGTCCAATTTGTAGGATATACTCGTTGTTGGAAGTGATTTCACTTGCAAACTGGATAGAAATTGAACTATGCTTTTGTTTATTTTATTTATTTATGTATCGGTATCTTGGTAAATTTGGTTCCGATTTGAGAAAGACGGTGATTTAACTATAAATTACTTGAAACGATGAACAGATCTTTTAAAACAGGAAACAAAATTTTTGGAAATTATTATAGATCTTATTTTAAATCTTGATAAGTCGGAACGCCCAATTTGTAGGATATATTCATTATTGGAAGCGATTTCACTTGCAAACTGGATAGAAATTGAACTATGCTTTTGTTTATTTTATTTATTTATGTATCGGTATCTTGGTAAATTTGGTTCCGATTTGAGAAAGACGGTGATTTAACTATAAATTACTTGAAACGATGAACAGATCTTTTAAAACAGGAAACAAAATTTTTGGAAATTATTATAGATCTTATTTTAAATCTTGATAAGTCGGAACGCCCAATTTGTAGGATATATTCATTATTGGAAGCGATTTCACTTGCAAACTGGATAGAAATTGAACTATACCTTTTTGTACTAAGAAACACGTTTGTAAGATTTAGTTGAAAATTGTCTTACAAAGCAATTGCCAAATTGTGCATTTGAACGTTCCATAATAATTATCGATGTAACTCAGTTGAGATTTACCTATTACTGAAATGTGGCCTACACAGCTTTTTAACTTTCAAATTTGACTTTTATTGCTCCGCAATATGGTATAAAATCTTTTACTGAATTTTTACGTAATTGTATTGGTAAATTCTCCGTTTCTCATTATTCTTCATTTTCACTGTTTACTATTAGATAAAAAGCTTGAAATACAAATTTTATTTATTTAAAGAAAAAGTAATATTAAACTAATATTAAAATAATTTATTTTGGTTTTTTCTCTTTAAAGATACGCGAATACATTTTGTAGTTAAATCTATCACAAATTAATCAAATGTTAATTTTTAGTAATCAGTCTTAAATTCTTCTCCGTAAATTTCCATAAATCTGCATCATTTTACTATACCACCTCTTTCAAAGAGAGATTTAAGAAAAATGAAATATCCGCCAATAAATCTTGAAGCTGAATTATGTTATAACTATTTTATTACTTTTTCCTTAACACGTTCACGCCGGCACTGCAATTCGTGTTTCTCGCCACCAGACAAAGGACATTTTGCTCAACGAACAAAAATAAATCCTACTTATTTCAATAAATATACCTTAAATTTCCCTTACCCTAATTCTCAACTATATCGCAATTTTTTCTAGTTAATAAGCGAATTTAACGAACTACATATGTGTTACGCACTGTCCAACGTGAAATTCAAGTGTGAACCACCATACACGCCGGTGTGAACGTATTAATGCTGTTTGGAATGTTAAATAAAAAGTGAAAGAAGAGATTAATAATCGTTCCTCTGTTTACGACGATTACATGTAACCGTAAATATATCTACATAAGAAGCAACAAATATATATGGCACGATATGCACGGACTCCGTCCTCCATAGGTTAATTAACTACTGTATAAAAACATAAAATTGATGAACAGAAAGATCCAAGACTAGATCTGAAAGATCACCGTCTTTCTACAAAAACCAGAACCGTGAGAATGCTACAACTTAGAAATGTCGCAAGGAAATGATGAAAATAAGAATTTGATCAAATTCCTAAGGTATATGATCGATTCACGGAAGATGTTAAAATAACAACCCTGTGGAATGATTTCCCTGAAGAAAGTAAGTGATTCGATCAAATCCCTTGACTGTTTTAGTGAAAAGATGAAATAATATTGTTTAGATATTAAAAGTACTTAGTATTTATTTAGATATTTAGTAAATTTTATACATTACTTAGTAAACCATGCATTATTAAATGTAGAATAATGCATTATTATTAGTAGAATAGTTAATACAACAATAGTCATTGAAACAGAAATTATTTATTCAAAACTAATTAACAAAGGAAATAGGTACAGGTTAGGTTCGCCTCACCTTTTCACTAAAACAGTTAAGGGATTTGATCAAATCCCTTACTTTCTTCAGAGAAATCACCCCATAGTGTTGTTATTTTAACATCTTCCGTGAATTGATCATATACTTTAGGGATTTGATCGAATCCCTATTTTTATCATCTCCCTGCAACAGAGACATCGCAATTATTTATACCTGCATACGAAACGAGGTTTCGATTACGTTTCAACAGAATTCGATGAAAAATCGGGGTACGCGCGAAGCCGTGCAATTCGTGACGAGGGTCTCTTTTTCCTTGCGATAAAAAAAAAACCGTACCACTTTGTAAAGAGAAAAAAAGAGAAGCGGAAACAATTGAGGAGTGTTTCGAGTTTATGCGTTCCGTGCAATAACAGTTTGCTCAATCCTCGGTGTCCGTCGGTCCGTCCGTACGGAACGACTACTCGTAGGTTTAAAACGAACCATACATACATTACACACGACACAGATACACTGACACCTCTACACGCGTACACGCGTACAAGGAGACAAACGCGATCGCGTAATTCGTGTATAGTTGAACAGCAGAAGTAAGTAGCCAGCTAGAGCACTCGACACTCGTTAACGTATAGCCAGACAATTTTCGAACGTAATAGCTGGAAACGGAAACTCTTTAATCTCCTATTTCAAACCTTCCTTCGAGCCTCTCGATGTCTTTTGGTGTCTATTTCTAAACAGATTTAAGCGAGAACGTTAAAACGAAACAATTAATATACATAAGCCACGTGCATATAAAATACGTAGGTGTGTAAAACAGAGGAAGAGATGCGTAAACGCGACCGATTTCAGCTTAGTTTAGCTTCGTCTGTGTAATAGTACGTACGATGTGTCTCGAAAAAAAAAAGAAAAAAAAAAAACGTCGGATATATTTACAAGAAACGCAAAAAAAAAAAAGAAAGAGAATGGGAAGAGAGAACCGGTGAGTGTAACGCGTAGAAAGATACCTTGAAACCCGTTCGCACGGTTGCATGGTTGCAAAATGCAGCGCGTACCGACGCTCGACGATACGTGGGTGCGCGTGGGTGCACCGGAAACGTTATAATCCCGTAAATTTCCTTTTCGCGGCCGTTTACAACAGCGGGGCTTCGTAAAGCGAAACGAGGCGACGTTTCCGATCGTTGGACGCGCCGCCGGAACTGGAGAACGGTGCACCGATTGTGCAACGATGCACAACCTCGCGACGGTTCCAACCACTGTTTCGGCGAAACGAATCGTTGATGTGTTTTCTAGACCGTTTTTTCCTAGTCTTCTCTCAACTTCTCGTTATCCTAGCAATAATGAACGGCGGCGGGTGTCTGTCCCGTGTGCTTTATCGTGTAATTCTGCTGAAATAGAGCGTGAAGGGTGGAAAAGTGAGGAACCGAGAAAAGGGAAAAGAGAATCGTGAACAAACCGTGTTTGTGAAACTCCTTTATAGCGATCCTTCCGAAATTCGCTGGAAATTTGCTCGCCACTGTCCCCCCCCCCCTATCCCTAAAATGGGTATGTGCAACTGTGCTTCGTGTAGTATGAAAGTGAAAATGTTAGCGTGTACAGCAAAATGCCGTGTAGATTGATAGAACAATTTAGGGTACTCGCGGAGCCCAACCGTTCGCCACCAAAATTATTGTGTTTAAACGTAAAAATGTTCCTCTGTTTATTTGTTATACTTCAATTTTCGGATCTATAACACGTTACTAAGAACATTTTAAACTCGAGAACAGTGTGAACGCGATATACGTTCGAAACTCGAGACCGCTTTCGAACTATTAACGCGGTGAATAACGATTTTCGAGACTATTTGTAGTTCCGTCAGTAGTGGCTAACGCAGAGGAAAACGACTGGCGAAAAAGACAGTTGAAGAAATTAAATTGCTTTCGTATCGATGAGACAATATTTACAAAACGACCACGCTCTTTGTAACTTTTTTATTTTTTATTATTTTGTTACGAATTTCTTTTATCGTATAGGTGAACATTTTCTGATTAAAATGACGTTAAACGCGATATACATAATTTGAATTTTATTAATCATATTATTATAATATTAATATTATAATATAATAAGGATTTGGTAACAAAATAACTAAAAATAAAAAAGTTATAATATTATAATATTATTAATATATATATATAATTTGAATTTTATTAATCATATTATTATAATATTAATATTCTAATATAATAAGAATTTGGTAACAAAATAACTAAAAATAAAAAGTTATAATATTATAATATATAATATAATAATTATAATATATAATATTATTAATATTAATAATTAATATAATATTATAATTATAATATTAATGGTTGATGCAATTTGTATTATATTTGAGCTCATTTTAATTAGAACAAGTACGTTGGTAAGAGTTTCATAAAAAAACAAAAAATGAAATTTCGTATTTGCATTATGTAGTATATACGTACACTACCTACCAAAAGTTTGAGATCACCCAGAGGTTTCAAGAAACATTTAAATTTAGAAGAAAAGGAGTTTAGAATAGTGGTCTCTCGGAAAGCTCTTCCATGAAAAGTCTACCACGATAAATGAAACTGTTATTAAAATTAGCAATATTAATTTCAAACGAACACTAATTTGTCACAAGAGATTCGATGTGGCTGCAGTTCTGAAAGCGATTCCAAACTTTTGGCCGCTAGTGTATGCATTGTCTCACCGATATTCGAATTTAGATTAGATCACAGTATTCGCTGCTTATACTTAGGTGTATCAAAGGGTGTCCATTCGCGCAGAGATAGGGTTGAAACGGTAACGTTTAACGTGTAGCAATTTTGAACACACATCGCGTCCACAAAGTTTTCGAATGGGAATCTAAGCTGCACATGCCTGCCCTAAAATTCTTCACAAAATAATTCCCAACCCTCTCGTATCGAAGCTTTAACGAAAGTCGATTTTGCAATCACACTCAGCCAGTTTAACTAGGAATATTTAAGTATCGAATAGGATTGAAAGAGAAAAGAAAGAGATGGGATAAAAAAAAAATATATATATATATATATACATACATACACACATACACACATACACATACACACACACAACACACACACACAATTTCGTGGCCGTACTGTCGTGTAATTGTTTGTCGTACCTACTGTTAGATATTAAAAGATGATTGTAACGTAATAATTAGGGTAATTGGCGGAATCGAGAGGCGGCCGTGCGCCACGAGATTAAAGGATTGAACGAACGTGGCGCACGTGGCCTGGCCGCCCCCCACGTGGATGTTAGAGATATTTTTCAACTTGTACTAAATGTGATAAAACCGATGAATTGACAATGAGCAATCTAACTGTAATATATACATATAAACGCTATATTATATATATATATTATAAATACGTGTCTGTCGTACAAGCCATGAATAGGTTTTACGGTAACTAGTTACGTGTTAGCTTAATTACAATATTAATTAATTGTACTCGCGTGTCGAACGCGTAAGTACGTTTCTTTCTCTGCGTACGTGTCGAGGCGAGAAGCTTAAGTGAAAGAGAACAAAAATTGAGGGGAGAAAATTGAGAAAGAAACAAGAGGGCAAACAATGGCGACGATATCGCATGCCGTCTCGAAATCTGTTCAAGAATTTTTCCATTGACGCTGGGCGCTTTCTCGAGGAAAGTGAGAGCTCGATACACTCGCTTCTGAGTTAATTCAATGGCTGATTAATTAATTAACACTTTACCAACCGGGAGTCTATTAATTGGATTTTTGTATGCTTTGTTCGTAAATTTTATAACGTTTCTTTATACGGAGGTAACACGTTTCAGAGCGATATCATATGTATACTGAAAAGAAATAGTAAACTATTAACCCTTTGAGCACTGAATACTCTCAGCCTAAGTGCTCCACGTAGACGGCGCACTGTTTTTCACAAACAGACGGAGTATTGTTACTCGTATACTGATAATTACAGTTGCAGTAAGCAGAAGATCGCAAAAATTGACGAACGCATATATACACCCATAACACTCAAAAGGTTAACACCGAAATGCGTTAAGTGACCACTAGAAAAGTCACAAGTTGAAGAAGACAAAAATTGACAAGCGTCCATAGTTTCTACGAACAACTTTCGTCAGACGCATATATGCGTCCATAGTCTCTACGAGCAACTTTCGTCAGACGCATATATGCGTCCATAGTCTCTACGAGCAACTTTCGTCAGACGCATATATGCGTCCATAGCACTCAAAAGGTTAATTACGTGAAGAAAATATTGTTTAATAATAAAATCATTAGCGGTGCATCCACGCAAAAATGAGCCGGTCGGGAGTATGTATGTTGAACCACTAGCGGTCGGTAAAGTGTTAAGAAACTGGCAGGAGTGAAAAGAATAAACAATGGGGATGTTGTCACCCCCCTTTTATATGTGTTTCTTACTTTTACGTTTAACTTAAGCTGGCGAATGCTGTCATTTGTACCTCATGTTTCCGTTTACAGCCAAAAGATTGGAATTTGTCGTAAGTTTTTATGCAAATTCATATTTTTATAAACAATATCCGAATATGTAGAGATTTGTTTCGATCCTTATAACGTATGCTTTACTCGAGATCTTTTACCTGTATTTTATATTTTATTTTTCGCACATTTCACCTTTTCATATAGTAGTAGATAAAAATTTAAGACCAATGGATCAAAGAAAATAAATTAATTAATTAATAAAAATAACAGTATAAATAAAATTTGTATTCTATGTTAATCAATCAATAGCATTCTACTATAATGACGATAAAAATGAATAGGTAAACAATATTTGTGATCCATAAAATTATGTTTTACATTGTTTTGTCGTCTTAAACTTTTGTCCGCTACTGTACCTAAATGCCTAAAACTGTAAACTAGTCATAAGCGTTACTTAATCTTATCTAACAGATTCAAGCTACTTCTAAATAATAAGAAATGTTGTCTAAGTGATCTAGTATTGGCCTACTGCTAAGTTGTTTCCAATTGACCGTTCAAGGGTTAATGATGTCTGGCAGTTGACTGAATTGGCCGTAATTTTATCACAAATCGATTAGAATCTTTGATTTATTCTGCTTAATCCTAAAATGCTTTTAAATCATCTTCCAAAAAAGAATTGAATTAAACAATTAAATCTTCTTTTCCAACTCTAATAAAATTCATACATCAACAGGTTAAACGATTTTAGCACTAATGTGTAATCTATGCATAACATTTTTTCTTGCCAGACATCAAAATTAGCAGAAGAATGCTCACAGCAGCACGTTCACTATAATCATACTCGTTATATTATGCAGTATGTACACTCCCGTCATCGAACACGTGTAAATTTTGAAGAAAACGTTTATCTAAATAGAATTTCGTTAAAATCTTCAAAAGAAACAACAATATATCTTTAATAAAGTTCATACATCAACAGGTTAAACGATTTTAGCTCTAATGTGTAATCTATGCATAACATTTTTTCTTGCTAGACATCAAAATTAACAGAAGAATGCTCACAGCAGCATATTCACTATAATTATACTCGTTATATTATGCAGTATGTACACTCCCGTCATCGAACACGTGTAAGTTTTGAAGAAAACATTTGTCTAAATAGACCTTCGTTAAAATTTTCAAAAAATACAACAATATGTCTTTAATATTCCCCATGAAATAGTTAATTTCATCTTGTTCGCTGCAGCACAAACTCCTCTCTGTTCTAACTTCGTTAAATGTCCGATGAATTACAGACGGGAGTGTATGCATACGCAAAGCTGAGAGTTTGATGTAAATCGGAAACCCATCGACCGCGAGATCGTCGATCATCACGGATCGACGATCGATCGAGCGACCAAGCTGACGGAACGACGACTACGAAGCGGTGTGTAAAATTTAATTCTAGCGTTTCACGAGCCGCCAGTCACGGCGCCCCGCGTCAATGGCACGCTTTAAAAGCGGGAAGAGTGAATAAAAACGATGAAAAAAAAAAGGAGAAAATGAGGAAGATGGGGGTAAAAGGTAGCGTGTAAAGAGGAAGAGAAGAAGGAACTAATAATACACTATTACTGGTACACATTATTATATATACATTGTAACCGATTGTTGTCTATGATATAATGTTATTTTTCTAATTCATATTCAATTGTTATCGTTGAGAACGAGAGGGAGAGAGAGGGTGTGAGAGAGAGAGAAAGAGAGTGAGAGAGACAAACACGAGGGCACACACGAGAATTTTTAGGGAAACGAAGAAAATAAGTAAACCCAGCAGGCGCTGAATCCTTCTACAATTCGTTCCACAATCTCCACCCCTGATTACGCTTCCAGTATCGCCGCCATTTTATTCTGACCGTTCGTTTGTTGCGCGATTACAACCCTTTTTCCTTTTAACATTGTTCTTTATGATTATCAGAATGTTTAGTGGGTTACGTTACTACTAAATTCAATATTTACACATGTTTATTTAATGAGTATTACAACTTTCCGAGCACACGGTAACATCAAATTTCATTGGGAAATTTAAATTAATTCATTTATTGCCCGTTTGTCAATATCCTTTTGTTATGATTGTGAAAATCCTCTACTTTTTTCGTTGAAAAGATTAATATTAATATAAACCTAAATTAATATAATTTAATTAATATAAACATTAATTATTTAATAATTAAATGATTATTATGAATATAAACCTAAAGTACATAAAATTTCTAATTCATTATTATGAAAAAGAAAACGATTAAAATCACTTTAATCTCAATTTATCAGCACTGAATTAAATTAAACAATTGTAAAGAAGTCGATTCGCAAGTTGAATAATATTGATATTAGCTACGAAAATGTTTACTGTAATAGATGCAAAATGAGAAGCTCGTACATGCCTCGTTAAATATTGAAAAAATATTTTTACAGATTAAAAATGTAGATTGTTTTAATCTTCCATTTTAATTTTAATTCTCGTTTTAAGTCGTTGCAAAATACGAATTGTCCAAATAGAAAAATATAAATCAACCATATTTTAAACGAAGTCTGACTAATTATAGATTTCACCACTGATAGTTATCACAATGTAGCAGAAAATATTTATGTACCTACCTAATTTGCATGAATTATTTTTAAAATAATTATAATTTAACATATTTAAAACAACGTAACTTACTGATGAGTTACCGCAAACAAGATGTTCAAAATAATGGCAAAACCGAGTGTTTCGTAAAGTGAGATTATACAAAACTATAACTTTATTCTTTTCTATATCTTTTTGTTTTACAGCAATAATAGGTAATCTACATTTATTGTTTCTATGAAAATTGAAAGAAATAATTTAATTCTGTAACGCTAGTAAAGCATAACGAATTAAACAGAGTTCAACATTGAAATATGATTTTAACATTTACAAAATTATTACACGAATTAAATATACTATTTCCGAACTAAAAGAGCGAAAATATCGATGACCCACCGATAAATCATTTCCATAAAAAAAGCTAAACGGTTTTCCAATAATTAGGAGCTGAAAAATGAACATTCTGATAATCCGGTTTTCATTGAATTACCATTGCTTAAACAAAAAAGAAAAATTCTGTAAAATAGGAAAGACAGGTAAAGAGAGGTTGTATGCGAACGACGATCAACGAATCGATGGCCGCTAGTGACTAATAATGAATAGATTAGCCCGTTCTCCTCCCCTTAACCCCTCTCCTAGCTCTGAGCTTTCGTAGACGGACGATGCGAGGCGAAACAAAAGTGGTAGCGACTCGTAATTAGCAAAAGAAGGACGCTAAATGTCGGGCGGCGCGCTGGTCTGTGATAAAACAAACACAAAAAAAAGCCAAAAAAAAAAAATGAAAAAACGTGAAAAAAAGAAAGAAAAAGTCGCGGACGCGTATTGTATTTTTTGTAAGGCTCGTTCGTGCCAGATTTGTGATAGCCAAGTCCGCGGCATCCTCGATTAAATGGACGATGACGATGGGCCGGCGTGCCACCGGCGCGAGGGAAACAAAATATGTCGATTAAGCGAAACGTTGCACGAAACAAGGGATCGCTTGAGTTCTTTTAGATCGTGACGATTTTCTTTCGCGGGAAATCCCCCTTCTGACCTTTGCGACCTGGCGCTTTTACTCTAGTTGACGTTTCCTCTCCGACTAACACATTCAACGCGATTTCGATAGGTTTATCGAGGAAAGCCCCGAGTTACAGTAGCGGACATAAGTTTAAGACGGAAGAATATTATAAAACAGAGTACCATGGTTTCTAAATATTATCTATACATCTGTTTCTATTACTAATACGACAGTGTAGCACTTGTTGATTGGTACAAAGCATAGAATTTGTTTATCGTTCTGTTCCTCGTATATAAATTGCTTTATTTTTCCTAACCTTTCGGTCTTAAACTTTTGTCCACCACTGTATCGGCAAGGTATTGGCCGGGGAAGCGTTAACCGAAACTAGAATCACTTGAAACAGTGTCACCGCTTAACACTTTGACTGCCACGTTGATCATATGTGACCGGCCACGGTTTCTCCTGTGACACCGCTAATTAGAGGATACTTTGAAGTAAAAAGTGTCCCATTGAAGAATAAAAAATTTGTATTAGAACATCAAAAGTAACAGACTAATTTCTATGAAATATTGCATCTAGCAGTGTACTCCCATGGCGTCTTGAGCGAAACATGTGATTTCGTCGTGACAGTCAAAGGGTTAACCTCCTTAAGTCATTCATAAATGAATTTTAGTGTAAGAAAAGGTAACTGCTCCTTTATCTAAAGAAAAAATTCTTTCATCTAGACACCTTTGTCTATCTACTACTTCATGTAAGTGGCTCTACTGTACTTTTGAACCGGGCTGTACTTGATCCCGTCACTATTAACACTTTGACTGCCACGTTGATCATAAATAACCGGCCACAGTTTCTCCTGTGACGTCACAGTGGTCATTGGTGACCGGAGCCCTTCAACTACTTATAATTGTAAAAGTTGAATGAAAATTAACAATTAGTGCATTTTGAACATCACCGCTAATTGGAAGATACTTTGAAGTAAGAAGTGTCCCATTGAACGATTAAAAATTTTTATTAGAGCATCGAAAATAAAAGATTAATTTCTATGAAATTTTGCATCTAGTCATTGGTGACCGGAGCACTTGAACTGCTTACAATTGTAAGAGTTGAATGAAAATTGACAATTGATGCATTTTAAACATTACCGCTAGTTAAAGGATACTTTGAAGTACAAAGTACCCTATTGAACAATTAAAAATTTTTATTAGAACATCGAAAATATAAGATTAATTTCTATGAAATTTTGCATCTAGTCGTCATTGATGATCGGAGCACTTCAACTGCTTACACTTGTAAGAGTTGAATGAAAATTGACAATTGATGCATTTTAAACATTACCGTTAATTAGAGGATACTTTGAAGTACAAAGTACCCTATTGAACGATTAAAAATTTTTATTAGAACATCGAAAATATAAGATTAATTTCTATGAAATTTTGCATCTAGTCGTCATTGATGATCGGAGCACTTCAACTACTTACACTTGTAAGAGTTGAATGAAAATTGACAGTTAGCGCATTTTGAATGTTACCGCTAATTAGAGGATACTTTGAAGTACAAAGTACCCTATTGAACGATTACAAATTTTTATTAGAACATCAACAAATTAATTTCTAACGAACGCCACGTAGATTAATTTCTAACCTGGCATTCTGAGCGAAACATGTGATTTCGACGTGGCAATCAAAGGGTTAACGTATTAGCACGTGTAGGACAAAACCTATGTGACAGTTTTTTTAAATCCCGCACTGAATGCGTTAATGTGGACAGCGGGAGAAGTACTGTCTAGGCCCAAAAAGAGATAAGAAAGAAAGATATACTCTGTCAGAGTAGTATTATGAAAAAAGCAAGCACTACGTTGCTTGGCTTCCCCCTCTATCGTATACTTCCATTGAATGGTCAAAACTTTGTAGGCAAAAATGCCTCGACGTCGACCGTGTACACCGAATGCGTTACCTTCAACTTTCAATTGCTTACCTTCAATTGTCTCGGTACTTGTCAAAGGTAATTTTATAAATCCTCCCCTTTCTCCCATTTCTGATTCATGAAATACAAATTTTAGTTTAATTACCAGCAGAGTAAGTACACTAATCTTTACACGATATTATAGTACAGTAAAATGTAAAAAAGATTAAGTAAAATTATAAAAGTGACGCGATCGACTGAAGGTTAACCTCTCGACAATTTTGTTGTCTCGAAGGGACAATATATTCGAGCACTGTTTATACATAAGCTGCCAATTTTAAATTAAGCTACTGAAATATTTATATATGTTTTTCGTTTATGAATGTTATGTATACAGGAACGGACGATCGTGTTTTTGTTAATACTAAAATTGTCGTCGCAAAAGTTTCTGTCTGGCAGTGCCAAACGTCAAAGAATCAGCTTCAAATAATTTCAATAATTTTATTCCATTTCTTCCTTATAAAACTGTGCGTGTAAAAATATTTAATAGCATAATTATAGCGTTAAGAAAAGTGCAGAGTTTGGTTTGTGTTATTAACAATGGTTAAAAGTCTCTCTGCTTTGACGGTTCTGTAACGTTCCTTTTAACGTTGCAATCTGATCAAATTAAAAAATAATTCTTGCGACTTTTACTAGAACGTGAGAAACGAAATTGATTCTTGTTTAGGCTTATGGTATTATTAATTGTGCCAAAAATGTGTTTAATAATTATACAGCATGTCCTAATTTAACCAGGTCACTCAACTGTCTTCTGTGACATGGATTAACTTATGTGAAACAAAAAAATTAGCTTGGGACAAAGATATTCCTTGAAACTGTTCAAATTTCACATGAAACATTTTTAGTATTGTTACAATTCAACACTGGCCTTTTTTGGTTGGACACCATACTACTCCCACCATCTTTCTATACCTCTTCAAAAATCCCTTAATACCATTCAAGTGTATACAATCAAAGATTAAGACCAGAGAATTTTTGGAACAACTTAATACGATTTTTTGTGGCTACAATAAATAGATTGCGGATATTTATGCATTTATGGTAAATAAGAGTATCCAAAAAGATATAGAATACTCATAATCTGTAAAAATACGTAAATATCGGGTTAATGCGAAACAAATTTCCATTTCACTTTTACCACGTTTAGTTATGTCTATAAAAACGTGAATCTGTATAAAGATTCGCAATCGAATAATAAATATTACACAGGTGAAGCTCTGCACTTCTCATTACTGACAGCCTCTAACTTCCATACTTTAGCGATGTACGTTTCAATGAATTAAACATTATAAAGGAGGGAAGAGGTAAAATTCGATGGTCGTGAGTGAAAGAAACATTCTCCTTCAAAAGAGACGAAGGAAACGAGTCGATAAGAGAAAGAAAATCGTCACGGAGGAAACAAGTGGGCTAATTTCCGGTCGACGAGGACTGGCATGCGAGGAAGCCTAAGTTTAATAATTGTAAGCAGCATGCCGCGTTTCGCGTTACTTTAATGAAAAGCAAAGAAAAAAAAAAGTAAAAAAAACAAGATTACAATTGTGGACTCTTGATGCGTGTGTGTACGTGTGTGCGTGAACGCGTGTGTATTGTTGTTGAATCCTGGTATCCGCGATGCCAAAGATGTAAGTCATGTAATAAAGTTGTGGCTATAAGGTATTATAATAACGTCAATGATAACGATGAGCAACGGTGATAATCGTTATTGCTATCTTGTAACGTTTAATGTATATCAGTGTCGTGCAAAAAAAAAAAAATTGAGCGGCTGAGCTCCTCGGTGTTGTGGGTATACATACTCGTTCCTAGCAACTCGTATGACAATTACTACTCGATACACTACTCATAACATTGCATTGATCTACTTTACTCTACCTACTTCAAAGATAAATAAATACATTCTGTCCAATCTCAATATCGCTGGTGTTACATTCTTTTATGCTCATCCTTTACAATCAAAATCATCTTTTCCCTTTTTCGATTTCATTTCTTTTATTGACATTTTACCGACTGAGAGCCTATTAACCCTTTGCGCTCGAAAGATGACTGTTAGTCGCCAAATGATAGTTTCACAAATTTTCAGACTTTAGTTACGTTCATCAGTGAGACTCAGAGGCTATACAGGGTGTTCGGACAGCCCTGGGCTTAAATTAACAGAGTAACTCCCTGAGACATTCTAAGACGAAAATCAAGAGTAACGATTTTGCGTTTGAGGCTTCGTTTACGAGTTATAACTAGTTAAAGATATCGTTTAATCCGGACCGTTCGACGCTTGAGAGCGGGTAACCGAGGCAACTCGGTCGGTAACATCGCTGAGTCCACAGTGGAGAGAGTCCCGCTCTCAGGCGTCGAACGGTCCGGACTAACCGATTTTTTTAACTAGTTATAACTCGTAAACAAAGCCTCAAACGCAAAATCGTTACTCTTGATTTTCGTCTTAGAATATCTCAGGGAGTTACTCTTTCAATTTAAGCCCAGGGCTGTCCGAACACCCTGTATAGTCATATTGAGCGTCGAATGTCGCTCCTCGCACGTCAGTTTGATATGCGAGTGTTTTTAGAAGGCAAGGGCACTGTGTGGTGACTCTGATGACTGTGTTGACAGACTGACTCGACTGAATTGACTGACTTGACTGACTTGATTGAGTTGACTGACTTGACTGACTTGATTGAGTTAACTGACTTGACTAAGTTGACTAACTCGACTGAATTGACTGAGTTGACTGACTTGACTGAGTCACTTCTTGTTTTGACAAACCCACTGATTGGTCCTTTCAAATTCGGAAAAATACCAATCAGCGAGCCTAAGTTGGTTAGGTACTCCTCCTTGACCCTTTCGCTTCGGCTGTCCAGTCCACCGAAGTACCGTCACTGAACGGAAGCACGCGTCAGAAATATGCACAGTACGCGTTTTTCTAAGTCTTAAATAACAATTGTGCTGAATAAAACAATCGCTGCTCTAATGTAACAAGTATATTTACATTTTTAATATGAAAAGGCTTACAAAATTATTGAAATACAGAATTATTAAAATATAAAATTATTAAAATACAAAATATATTTAGATGCCGCCTATAAGCGGCGCTCGAAGCGAAAGGGTTAAGCCCTTAGTTCGCTCATGGAGGAGGGGTATTGCCGTGTTAGTGGTGAGGGTGGTGGTGCCGGTTAGCAACGACGGAAAATTCCTCCAGGTTCTGGCCTTCGGTCTTTTACCGTTACAAATGTGTGCCAGGACCCTTCAGAAATTCTCTCTTTATGACACGGCCTCGGCTATTGAGAACGAAAGAAGCGAAAATCTAAACACGTGTAGCTTAAAAATACACCGTTTCTCGCCAGGTCATAGATTAATCTTTTAGTTGCATGCTAATAAACTAAGAATATTAAACTCAAAAATAGCCTTCGTTCCGCGTCCGTGTCATAAACTGTGGAGTGGCGACATGACGGTGTTGATGCATTATGTGCCTCAACAAGTCATATATGTAAATTTTAGTATATCACTTAATTAAACTAAATGACGTTTAATATAGATGGATCTTAGTAAATATTTCGAATTTGGACATTCTTGAAGTTAGTATCATTAGACGAGTAACAATCACCTCTCGAATGCAAAGAGTTAACATTTAGCTAACGAACACTCTCCATCGCGTATTAAGAATTGATTAACACGTTCACGCCGGCATGGGCCACCAATGGGCCACGTTTGTATATCGAAAAATACGTAGTACAAAATACTATTTTATTGATTTAACATTATACATTATACATTTCTACTTTATAATCAAACATTCAACACAAAATACATAACATATAATTAATCAATAACAAAATATAACTACTTATACTACTTATGTAATTTTTTAAAACAACTGAAACAAAGCGTCGGCTTATTTGGACAAGTATCACAAAAAGTTATTACCCTTTTTGTTTTATTCGCCGCGTACGCTGTACCTTTCAAATCTGCCAAGCAACATCCGATTGCAAACTTATTATATACCGCTGTATTCGAAAAGGTTCAGGCTATCGAATGCCGTAAACAGAGATCGGTTATTTTTAATAATAACGCGGTAATACACGATCAAAGTTGAAAAATCGCCTTTTTTTTCAAAGTCGATTTTCTCAAAACCTGGGGACTCGGGCGAGGAACGGATTGCGGATTCGGATTCAGGGCGTCGAAACCTACAAGAATCTTGTTTCAGATTTATCGGAGCTTGTCATGACCAAAAAGTCGGAACAATGGTGCCGCGCCGCCCCACAGAGCGGACAGCAAATATCCGCGCCGGCGTGAACGTGTTAAAAATTGTATTTTGGAGAAGCAGAAAATGCATTTGACGAACTGTGAACAACACTAGTCCAAGACCAGTTAATAACTAATAACAAAAGTAAATAGAATCAATCGCAGTGCCCTTGTTGCGGAAAAAATGAAAAATCTCCCCATTCGGTTGGCTAAGTGCTAAGACTCGTAGAACCATTTGGGGTAAAAATTACAGGGAAGCCATCAGCTTCTTTAGACCTAGCCACCAGCAAAGCAGTCGCATCGACGGGTTTTAAATTAAGCTCTTACTTAGTTCCCTTCGCTTACTGTCACCGTCATGCGGAATGAAATAACGAATAGTGATACTAACGTGCTATACACTGAGGAGCATAACTATAGCACCACCCCCTTGTTTGAGTATTTCGGACTTTTGGATAGGAATGCAAAAAAGGTCGATTATATGAGAGGAAATGGTATGATAAACAATAAACATCAGAAAAGTTTTATTGTAATTTTCTGTCGATACAAACGATATATTCATATAAACTGATTTTTGTATAGTTGCACAATTATAACACCATATCATTAAAGATAGAATTATAAATTACAAACAGAAAAGAACAATTGTTAGAAGATACAATTAATAATTTGTAGGTCCACCTTTTTTGTTATAACCTGAAAAATGCGATTTGACATACTCTCAATCAGCTTTTGAAAAGTTTCCTCGCGGATGTTATTGCTGACCGCAATTATCGCATTTTTCAGTTCTACGACGTTTTGAAACTATTGATTTTCTGTATAAACCTTCCTTACAATTATGCTTCAGACGTTTTCCATTAGATTTTGATCAGGAGAACACGCTGGCCATTTGAGAACATTAATCCCGTTTGTCTGAAGCCATGCCATCGTTCTGCGACTGGAGTGTATGGCCGCGTTATTTTGTTGGAACGTCCATTCCACAGTATTATTTTCATTAATAAACGGCAATAATTTATTTTGTAGTATGCTGATGTATTCTGTACCGTCCATCCGTTTTGATGGAAAACTCAGTTTCAACATGCCATTTATGCAAAACGCCCCCCAAACCATCACGCCTACCATCACCGAAATTCCTTTTTGAAAAGAACCGCGGTTCTTTTCGCAAATCTCACCAATATGAATTGTAACAAATATTTACACTAAACTTATTGTTTACCATACCCTTTCACCTCATATGTTTGATATTTTTGCATTCCCACTCATAAGTCCGAAACACTCAAAATGGGGGTGGTGCTATAGTTATGCTCCTCAGTGTATGTATGTAATATGTGGAGGCTTATGGAAGTAATAACACAATTCGAGTCGTCTAAAAAAATAGAGTATTTTATTATAAAAGAAATAAGTTTAACTAATTTACAATATTTACATATCATTATATCTAACCTAAATAAATAGAAAATCGGCAATTAAAAATCTATGCTTCTCAATCTTATATTTGGAGGATCAGTGAATAAGTCTATAACACTATCCTATACTAATCTAGTTAATACTATTTTCGCTATCACTATTTCACCATGAAAGAATCTTTCTATCTATTCAGAAAACTGAAAATTTGGTTAGCCTCTCAATCTTTCTTTCTCTCTATCTCTTCTGCCGCCGTTTATCTTGTACCGTCCCCTTGGTGGTGGGACACCACTCACGCACAAAGCTTACGTGTATACTTGTCTTAACACTTTATCGACCGCGTAACTTATTGCACACGCACTCCCGATTGGCTCATTTTGGCGCGGATGCATCGCTAATGAATTGATCACAATGATTTTCTTCGAGTAATTGATAGTTTAATATTACTTTATAATATACATACGATATCGTTCGAAACAGTCACCTTCGTGTAAGGAAACATTACAAAATTTACAAATTAATTGTAAGCATGTAAAAGCCGATCAATAGGCTTCCAGTCGATAAAGTGTAAAAAAAACCCTGATGGCCCTGCGAGTGTTAGTAAAATTAATAAGATTGACTTTCCTCTTTTTTTCTTAATTCTAAGACACAGAAAACACCAAGATGGAGAACGGTATCCTGTTTGGTTAATAAATCTTTAAAGAGTCCTGAAAATTATGAAATTGATATTAATAAAATTAATAAATTCGATATTTTTCTTTATTTCCCTACCAAGCCAAAAATATTGTTTTGTTCACTGCAATATATGCAATAAAAAATTAAAATATGATAAATGTACGACAAATTTAATTAAACATGTGAAAACGCATAATGTGTCCAAAATAAATGACAAGAATAATGTTTCTCAAAACGAACATTGTTATCAAGGTATGTTATAACTACATGCTTCATATAATTATATTCTGTTAAGTAACATTTAAAGTCACGAATTCCTTCAGCGGGCAATAAGAGAAAAAGGACCATCGATTCTTTAATCATGAATCTAATAATAACTGACCTACAACCATTATTTACTGTAGAAGACAAGGGTTTCGTAAATGTTTCTTATTAAAGTATTTAGGGGGAATTCGAATCTATCTCATCTAAGTTCATCTAAGTACTTGACAGTCTTGTTTCTGTTTGCCATAGTGTTTATAAGGGGTTACAGTAGCAGACAAAAATTTAAGACAATAGGACAATGTAAAACATAATTTTATGGTTCGCAAATATTGTTTATCTATTCATTTTTATTGTCATTATGATAGAACACTATTTATTGATTAACATAGAATATAAATTTTATTTATACTATTTTTTTTAATAATTAATTAATTTACTTTCTATGACCCTTTGGTAAACTTTTGTCCACTACTGTACTTCAAAGTATTGTTCTTTTCTGTCACAGAATTTACAAAGGGTTCGAACATATCTCATCTAGGTTCGAGAATACTTCAAAATATTGTTTCTTTTTATTAAAATACTTACGAAGGATTCAAATCTATCTATTAATCTATCTATTGCACTTCTACAAGATACCAAAAGTCTTATCTTTTCAAACAGAGAACCAGATCACAGGAATCCATCGCCTGTAAAGGAATTAACGATTGAATGAAAAAGACTGATACAAAAGAAGCAATCACTTTATTACTTTCTTAACGATTTCATACAAATTTCAGATACAATTTCTGTATATGTATTTTACAGTTTCATATTTATATATTCCGCGTTTTGGACTGTGCACTTTCAGCATACGAACAATACCGCCTTATACCAAGATACGTAAAGTATCTGGTCGTTCTCGTAGATATTCGCTTCAACATGTCATGGTACGGAGTATTTTAAATCTATTTAATCTCTGAACAAATGCTTCCATTTTTATTGTATTCGCGTTCTCTGTTTCCCTTGTTTCCCTTCTTTGTTCCCTTCTTTCCCCACCTCCTCCTCTTTCACTTGTATTCAGCGAGACCCATCTCACACGTTCGCATATTACATTTCACGTAACGTTCACTGGATATCATTCGAGAATTGAAAACCAAAAGACATACAGTATCGATCATAATGCACTCTTACATAATATCATTCACAAGTTTCTCTTAACACTATGACAGCCATTGATGCCACACTGGCGTCATGTACATCCCCGTTAAAAATATTAGGACCCCTACTGGTGGTTTTATATAGAAAAAAATGATAATCAAGTTTATAAAATTTATACAATTATTAGGTAAGAGCAAAAGTTTTGTCCGTTTTCGTGTCACACATAAATAGCCTTGTCTCTGTAAATTAATTATAATAGTGGTTTTATATAGAAAAAAAATGATAATCCAGATTATAGAATTTTTATAATTGTTAGGTAAGAGCAAAAGTTTTGTCCGTCTTCCTGTCACACATAAATAGCCTTGTCTCTGTAAATTAATTATAATAGTGATTTTATATAAAAAAAATGATAATCCAGATTATAGAATTTTTATAATTGTTAAGTAAGAGCAAAAATGTTGTCCGTTTTCGTGTCACACATAAATAGCCTTGTTTCTGTAAATTAATTGCAATGGTGGTTTTATATAGAAAAAAAATGATAATCCAGATTATAGAATTTTTATAATTATTAGGTAAGAGCAAAAATGTTGTCCGTTTTCGTGTCACACATAGATAGCCTTGTTTCTGTAAATTAATTGTAACTAATATAAAGATACTTTCAATGAAGCTGCATAATAATTGTAGATACCCTACTTTAAGAATATAATTGAAAACTATAAAATATTATATTAATTGAAAAACATAAATAAACAAATACGGATACCTAAGATGATGTTGTTATTCAGATTAGTCAAAACTTTTGCAGCCACTTAATATGTAGTTTTATATCGAATTAGCAAGAGTATCGATTGAAATACTGTACTGTAAATGTAAATATATTGTTTATTTGTACAATCAGTAAACTCCCAATTCTTATGTACTCATAAAAAGTTTAAATATTCAAAAAAGTATGAAATGCATGTAATGTGTAAAAATATACAAAATATCACAAGTACAAATTATGATATTTAAAGATGCATTTATAAAAATATGAATTTGCAGTCTGTAAAAATCACAGTCTAATAATTAATTTGTCCACTTATTGAATTTGGTATATTAAAAACACATCATACTATGAATAACAAAATGTAGATTTTACTTCAAAAAAATTAATGTAACCTTCAAATGTTCTCCATCGCTAAATCTACATATAACACGTAATGTTATCAGGTAAACTTTATAAAAACATTTATTTGAAACATTCTAACATTTCTAACAAAACAGATATCCTATATACTAGATATATAAACTCGTGAGTATTTTATTATAACATCGAGCACATGAATTCTTTACAGTCCAAAGTTCCAAACTAAATAATCATTTACAAAATGTTTCAATAATATTCTTCATGTGTCTTAATACTTTTGAACGGAGGTGTATCAGCTGTTAGTGGCAGCTACCGCCATGTTAGGGTCAATTTTTCTGACGTTTCGCATCATTCTAATGTTAGTTTTCTCTATTAGACTTAATTAACTAATCTATGAATTCCATTTTGTTATTTTGAGAATTATATTAAAAGATAACCATTAATAGTTATCTTAAAAGTGAATAAAATTTTCTAGAATGAACGTCCTAGTGAAAGTTACTAACGAAATTAGTCAGTTGTCATAGTGTTAATGTAATGAGTAGCAGCAGTTGTATTAAAATCATTAAAAACTGATTAAAAATTAAAATCATTTAACTACTTTGATTAGGCTATTTATTAGGCTGTCGTTACTCTTTTAACATGTTTGCTGTTGTAAAATATTAAAAGATAAATGACATATTGCGTTAAAAAATACAAACAGTATAATTTCTTGTATCCCAGTACATGTCAACTTTTCTTCTTTTTCGGTTCCTACTTTCTTTTAATTTTAGTTAAAATTTATCTTGGTACATGACAGAAACGATACATATTTAAGTTCTGTATCGCAATTAAATTCGAGCGTTGCATCAAATGTTCGTAAAACAATGTGTTTCAGACAGAGATTACAAGATAATCCTATAATTCTACAAATTAGCAAAAACAATTTTTCTGCATCATAAAAGTATCACATCGTATATAGATATCTATATATTTCATTGCACACAGAGTCAACAAATAAATGTTGCTATTTCAATTTCATATTATCACTATAATAAAGAAGAAGTTTATTAATAAGAATTGCATAATCTTTCAGCAGATAAAACTATTTTCATATTATGAGTTTCATTTTTATTTTTAATGATGTAATATATTTCTAATTTTATAAATGAATTAACATAATTTCTACATAGGTATTATAGTAACTAAATATTTACCATATTTTGTAGTTTTAAAATAATTAATAAAATCTATTATTACCGATAGTTAGAGTTCTGTGAGTGCTTGAAACTACAAGTTCAAATCGGAGATAATCAAATTAGTTACTTACTATTATTAAATATCCTGCAAACAATCGTTTCCAAGTATGCGAGGGAAAAATGATTCTACTAAAATTCAGCTCACATCTGATATGAACAGATTGTACACAGATTATTTAGTGTAAAAATACAGATAAAACAAGAATTTGCAAATGAAAACAAAGAATTTCTAGAATACAAGATTCATTCACACGAACACTCGTAATTTATATGACTCCCTATATTTTGTAATAATAAGTAATCTATATCTCAGAAGTTAAAACTAAACATTCGGAATTATGTGACATAAAAAGCATTTAAATATGATCTAAAGCTTTTATACATGTATGGTTGTTCATAAAATTAGAAAATACTTTTCTTTTATATCATATTTTTTGTTTTAGTGAAATAGAATCCTCGTGTAAGTTATATTAACTGCTTAAACAGTTAAAATTTAACAAGACGATTTTTATCAGAAAAATAACAGAACAATGAAATTTCAGTTGAATCTGATAAAAAAATGTGAACTAATCATTTCATAAATTTACAATCAGTCACAAAAATACTCTATACGCCTGTTTGAAATTTGAATGTACAAAATAGCACAGAATCTACACATATTAAAATACATAAAATGTCCTAAATAAATTACATATAGTTTAATATTTAGAGATTGACATGAATCTCTATTTAGATTCAAATTATTTAGTTATAATCATGAAAATATGAATTTGCATAAAAAATAGCAATCGAATAATAATAAATATGCCATTCCTTATATTACAGAAATGATATTTATAGTTTGGTATAAAGTATGGAGAATAGAGATATTTCAGTTTCTTCTTCATTACTTATATCTTTAACCTTCTTTTTAAAGATCATATACTATTCTTCTTTACATTATGCAATTCTTATTAAACAAAATCGGTTTACTGACTTGTATAATTTGAAAGATACTAAAGAGGCAGTAATTACAATTAGATCATCCTGTACAATGTTTGTTCAAAAAATAACTAATGAATAGAAACGAAAGGCAAGGTAAACTGCATTCCTCGATTATGCCAGACCATATACATTGTTATTGAAATAATCCAAACTTCTTCTTTTCTTTAAATTATTTACTATAACAAGGAAACTTACTAGGTGATTAAAACAGTGCTTTATTCAATTAAGAAATGACTGTATCTATTTATAACATGAAACTAAAAAAATGGGTTTTCACCAAAAATAAAAAATTATACAGTTTTAATTAAAGTAATAAAAACTATCTAAAAGGTAAAAAGATGTAAAACTAACAAATCAGTTATCTCGATTAATATGGTACAGTAACGGACAAAAGCTTAAAACGATAGGACAATGTGTAAAACATAATTTTATGGTTCACAAATATTGTTTATCTATTCATTTGTATCATCATTATGATAAAACACTATTTATTGATTAGTATAGAATACAAATTTTATTTATACTGTTATTTCTTATTAATTAATTAATTTATTTTCTTTAATCTTTTGGTTTTAATCTTTTGTCCGCTACTGTAAATCGCCTAAATTAACAAAACTAATCGATGCAGTTTACCTAACGGTTTTGCTTTTCGCTTTATAGCAGAACAGTTGTTAAACAATTAATAACTTGAACAAGTAACCATTTCCATCTGTCTAAAACACTTGAATCGCAAACACATTCACATGTTCTGTGTATGCGTGTAACTGTTCATGAAGTGTGACTAGCTTAAAATTATGATTATATGATCAACGTCTATTGTCATAAACAACGGTGACAAGTTGTCTGCTGTTGTATATTCTCCACTGTACACGTTTTCTTTCACGGTAAACCATTTTGTAATGTGTAATATTAAGCAGTGTGACTGTACAATCATAGCTGTGCGCGTTTCCAGTTACCTGGACCACGTTTGCACATGGAATTTAGAAGTCTTTGAGATTCATAACAACTGCTAGTAAAAATCCTATACTATACAGGATGCTTTAAAATGAACGAATAAAAAAATTATCTATTTAGAACACGGTAAAGAAATTAAAAAATGACTCTATTTTTATTACCTTCGAACTTGATTAGGAATTATTTCATGTACAGGAGTGGACAAAAGTTTAAGACGACAAGACAATGCAAAACATAATTTTATGGTTCGCAAATATTGTTTATCTATTCATTCTTATTATCATTATAGTAGAACACTATTCATTGATTAGCATAGAATACGAATTTTATTTGTTGTGCTATTTCTTATTAATTAATTAATTTGTTTTCTTTAACCCTTTGGTGTTAAGCTTTTGTCCGTTACTGCACATGTCTTTCACATTGATATACAATACTTAATTTATTACGAATTATTTAAAAAATTATAAGCAATTAGTAAACTCAAGTCGTTACTTCTTTTTTTATTAACCGCCACAAATAGTTTTAAGGAACTAATTCTGATCGCTTACATCTTCGATTAACGATTGTGTGTTTCATATTGTATTCATTTTAAAACATCCTGTAAAGCTATCCTTAAACACTTTCTTTTAAATATAATTAGTCATGATACCTTTCTGCGTTGAATTCGGAATGCCGTCGTAAAGTGCATAATTTTTAGAATATTTCATATAAATACGATTTCGAAAGATTCTTCTGCACCAATAGTTAAAAAAAAAGAAGGAATAACGTAAAATTAATTTAAACATTGCTCATATTTATAAATTTTAATTAAAATCTAATACCGGATCGTGTCATATATATTATATGCTGGTATAAAATTTTGAATATTTTTTTTTATAATATAATAATCATATTTTAAATTTTTTCCTAATATAAAAATAATAAAATTAGTATTCGATCCCAGAAAATAATTATTAATATAAAAAACAGTGATATGAATTAATTTTGAATTCAAAAGCAATGTTTTAAGTTTTTCTTAACATAATGTTTTACTTACACATTTATAAAAACTTATTATCTAGCTTTTAAATCATTTTTTTAGATTTGTAAAATCTAGAAAGTTAATTCAAACTTTTATATATTTTTTAACATAATATTTTAATCAAGTACCTTGTTGTATTTAAAAATGTATTAATGAATTGAAAGAATTCAATCGCTTTTAAAAATTATAGGTATCCATTCTGAAAAATTGAAGGTATTCCTGATTTAACCGTAAATCGAAATCTAATTTGAATTTTTAGTAACGTACAATTTTCCATTGATGCAGAAAGAATTTCTCAAAATCTATCATTATATCAAAATTCCTAAATTTCCGGCTACAATTAATTATCAACGATTATAATGCTAAACGTCTACAGCATGAACAAGATTCATTTCTTAAAATTTAAATAGAACTACTTATGAAAATATTTTTCAAGAAACAAACTCTAAAAGCCAAGCTATCTTTCAAAGCAATCCCTTTCTCGATATCTTGTACTATATTCTACGGATAAACCTTTAATCAATGAACTAGCAATTGCGGCAGTGACACGTATTGAAAATTGCTATCAATTAATAACAATCTCGTTGTCTATAGTTTTTGGAGCTGTCCAACTGAAATTACATTATAAGGTACAATTGTTTATAGTCAATTTTATCTGGACGAGATAAATATATATATTATATACATATACTTTTTAAAACATTATGTTTTCTCTAATATTTCCATTTTAAATTCAACAATTCCATCATTAATATTCTATTTTCCATTTATCGTTCAATATATAATATTTTCTTTTCTTTTCTCTCATTTTTTTGTGACATCTACATGAAAAGAAAATTTATAAAAACCTCATGAGGTAAGAAGTTGGACAGCCATATTAGGTTCTAACAATCGTACATTCTAAACTGCGAGCAGTATTTTTCTTCTTTTATAAAATGTGCCTCTCAGTATCAGAACAGAAGTCATCTGAAATTGACTTAATATTGGTATCTATCTTCTACACGGATACTTGATCATCCTTAATAAACTACGACAATGTACGTTTTCAACATTAAACGATGAAATTAAAGCATTATATGTACAATTAGCAAAGATCAATTTAGAAGACATATTGAAGAATTATTTGCATGACTGCATAACCATAAGTTGATGAAAAGTCAACTTAAAAAGTATATACCATTTAAATACATGAATTAATTAAATTGCACTAAATGATTTAATAGTAGCTGCCCGTAACTAGCTACAAATAAATGCAACAAAGATGCAAAAATAATGATTATAACTAGAGAGTGTAACAAGTATCAATACGTTATCGCTCGATACGCTCAAACGTAAATCACTTTTTTCAATAACGAGTCATTCTGTAACGAATCACAAAAAATTTGTTGTGGAATGGCAACTTCTTCTGTGATTTACAATGTCCGTTAATTTGTTAATAGTAATTCCAAAAAATGAATTTATATGAAATCTTTTTTACGTATTTGAAAGATAAGTATAATAACATTGATCGAAAATTAAAAATATAACCTCAGCTATTCTATAAATCAATTTTTATTATATTTCCCTCATTTTTTCTTTAAGCACTTGAAACACTTTGATATTTTTAATATGTTCTTTTTAAAATAAAAAATTAGAATCTTTTAAAAATTAGTTTCTTGAAATTATGAGAAAATGCAATAACTTTAAACAAATTTCGAGACAGAATAACTCTAATACATTTAAACATTAAAATGTAACTATAGATTAAAAATTATGTATTATTCTTACAATACATACCTTCAAAACGATTATATAATAACACATTTTATGAAGAATAATTTATGTATGTAAGGGAAGTTCTTTGAGTGCAAATTAATAGAAAAATAATAATATAGGTATTTGAGTGTTCATTATGAATACATACTAACTATAGCCGAACCTTTAATTCTTCCATTCTTTGTCGTATCCTACGTCGCATTTCCTTATATCTGAAAATTAAAATGTAACAAAAATGTAATTTTATTTTAATTATTTCATAAAAAAATAAGTTAAGAAGTTATAACACTTTTGTAAAACCATACTTTTCTTTCAGTAAAAGAATCTGACGTTCCTCCTCGTAATGATAACGCTGCAAAATGCCGTGACACTCAGCCAAAGAAAGATTAAGGAATTGCGCAACATCAGAACTAATCTCCGGAGTAGAAAGTTTATCCACCAAAAATAATCGAGCAACATTTTCATGCGGTCCCAACACCACGCGAACCTCCAATGGATATTCGTCTTCTCTTAATCTTCTTTGCTCTGTAAAAAAAGAAATCATGTTTCTAAATGATAATTAAGAGTGCGTTTATATGCGTTAAACTAATTTACTTACCGCCATTATCACGAACCACGAACAAAGCGAAGTTATCTGGCTTAGCATCAACTTTATATTTATCCAACATTAGATTGATAACTTCTTGAGTATTTACTAAACTTGTAATCCAAACAGACATTTGAGATCCATGTGGGGGAGTAAAAAAGCTAGTTTCACGATTATAAAAGTGTCCATTAATCGAGCAACGTCGACGCAATCGGCTACGAGATTGCCGCCGACCACCTGGGCGACGTCTAATTGCAGTAGATCCTTGCTTTCGTCGTAATACCACTCCGTCCAGCTATAAGGTATAATAAACATGCACATACTGAAAACATAATATATACAAAATCGTAATCGTTACATACCTCCAATCCACTATCTGTAGACATTGTCATGTTATCATCCTCTCTAAATTGCAAAGAATTTACAGAATCCGTATCACTATCAGTTCGATGTCTTTGTAGGCAGTCAGGTCCAGACATCGATCGATTTAAGCCTTTCTCTATCCAACTATCATCGGTACTAATAGATCTATTACCAGACATACTTTTCTCTAAGCTATCGAAATATTCTACTTTTCGAAGCGTTCCATTTCGATTTGGTGTGCCATGATAAACAGGTGTATCGGTACTAGAAGAGCTACATATACTGTGCGTTGGGGTACTAGTTACACTACTATCATTGCCAAGATTGGATTGATGATGAGGACTATCTGTTTCTGAATTTTCACGGGAATCAGATCTGTCAAGACTGGATTGAGAGGAAAGTGGCAGAGTATCAGAACTGGTTTGTGAACTTATTGATGGCAGATTTTCAGGCATTGTTTGGTATAATTTATTTCCATCTTCAACTTTACGTTCAACCTGTAAGATTAAAAGATAGTAATAAATGAAAGGTAAGCATGTTTGGTGTTCAAAAGTTTAAGGAATTGATTTATAACCTGAAGAAGCTCATCCAACTCATCCCATTCCATGTTTCTAACATCTAGTTTCATTGGTAAAGTAAGACTTTTAAGATGATCAGGAGAAGCTGGAACAGATTTTGTTTCAGTTTCTGTATCTTGTTCACAAGTTTCCTTTACTGATTCTTCTTCCTTTTCTACATCTTCTATACTCTATTTAAAAAATTAAAAAGGTGTAACTATTTTGTAGCAAATTCGTTTTTATATAAATATATATACTAACCTCAGAAACACTATGTCTGCAAGAATTTCTATTTCGAGCTGTAACTACTGTACGTTGATCATCATCTTCTTTCAAATGAATTATACCTCTAACTCCCCAATAAATTCGAAGTGCACCTTCCAGAATCAATCTTCCATTAACCTTTAGAAAGTTAATATTAGCTATTTAATATTATCTATTTATGTTATAGTACTTTAAATATAAATGTAAATAAAAATTATCTTTACCTCACGACTCCTAATTCCACCACTTTTACCTTCATAATACTGATTAAAAACTTTTAGTTTTGATTCTAAATGTGATCTAAATATAAAAATGTATATCAGTATAAAGAATCAATAATACTTTTAATGATATATCTAATAAACCATTTTAAACTATATATACCTGGGTAATGATGGTCTAGCTTCTTTTTTTCCAAAACTTGTATGTGATTCAACTCTTGTTCCATGGCCAAATAACTGTGGTCCAAAAAGAGCTCCATAACATGGTACATGACAATATGGTACACCTTTGTGCTATGTATTATTTTATAAGAAAAAGACTTTTATCATTTCCTTGTGTAATTATTAAATAAAATACATTAAAAATATTATTAGAAAATAAATTAAGTATATCAAATATTTTTTTAAAAACAAATTAAGTAATACTGTTATAATTTTATATTAATAACATTAAAAAAAAATAATGCACCTCTGCATGTTGGCCAGGATTTAAACGTTTTCCACATTCCTCACAGCGTAAACATTCTGGATGCCAATCATATCCCAATGATTGTTTACGTTCAGCTAAGGTCACAATTTTTTAACATATTTCATAAAAGATAAATAAATACATATTCATTCAAAAAACAATATTTTGAACTTGTATAATAAGTAACAAAAAATATATATAATAAAATTCCATTGATTTTTTAATAAACAAAATTTTTTAACAACGATTTTATACATTTAATTCATTTTTAAATATTAATTTCTATATGTACTAGTCTTTAAATATATAATATTAAATATTAAGGGCGTAACATAATTTTAAATATAAAAATAATCTTTTAATCAACAATATAACATTCAATTAAGATACAGAAAAGTAATTGCAAAATGGCTTTCCTTTGTAAAATATATGTAAATAACAAGACATTCATAGAAACAAAAAATAAATCAATTCATTGTAATGACAGGAAACGGTACTTGTCAAAATTAGTACGCCTTTTTAATATATGCAAAGATTAAAACTAACCGAAATATACTGGTTTTCCACATTTATGACACTTCCACATGACGGCAAACTGTTTTTAATATTCATAAAACAATAAAAATTAATTCTTATAAAATTCTAATCCATTTTGTTTATACTATACGAATAGGAGCATTGAAAATGACATGCGGGTTAATTAAAGATGTTACTAGTAAGGCAACCTTCGCTGAATAATGAATAATATAGTTCCTCGGGTTCGGAAACGTATCAAGCACTTGACATACATTTTATTTTACTAAAATCATAGAGTACAAAATAGAAAGAAAACTACCGAGTAATCGTACATTATTCATACAAACATTTTTATTAACGAAATAGTTTAACATTCGCTTAACTTTTACAATAATATACTGGATTTTTAATTATTGTACTGGAACGTTTTAAATAAAAAATTTATTTTTTGTCTTTTATTATAAAATTATGACTATCAGGTTCCAGTCGGGCCAAGAAGAAAATGTATAGTATGATTATGGTCCCGCCCTGGATAAACTCACACATAGTTTGCACTAACGCCAGCAATACATCGAGGCGCCAAATCTCAAAAGTTAAGGTGAAACGAAAATCTTGAAAATTCTAGCGGAAGATCTCCGCTGTTACTAGACAATGAAAGAAATATCATTAAAATCATTCCATAAGGTAAGAAAAACTGTAAATAATATCTGAATTGTATGAGTACTGTAATATCTAGCGAAAATCACTGAGTAGGAAAGGTACGTGGCAAATAACCTCTGAAAACGCATTGTGAAAGATAGTTTATTGAGATGATTAGAACGAATGATGACTGTAATAACAGTTCCTCCTCCTTTTTAATGAAATAACCTTAATGATGATCCTATCATCAAATTATATATCTTAAAAAATATATGGTATTAAAAATAATTCTTAATGAATTCTATCAATACATTGAAACAGTTTGCTGAAAAGTAAATTATGTTTTGCTAAATTGTATATATTCTGTATAGAAATTTCTATATACTGATACTAGTTTAATAACATTATGTTGTTATGTACTTTTTTTAACTGAATCCATCATATATCAATCAAATAAAAAATGCACACTTCTTTATTACTTTGTTCTATTTTTTAAATATAACCTATGTATGTTTGTAATGAATACAAATACAAATTTAATTAAATACATGTAAATAATAAATAAACAATTATTAATCTTTAAATAATTGGATAAATCAACATGGCTATAATAAACCTTTAAATCTTACTTTATTCAATTCTTTACATATTTTTATACATATAACCTAAACTTTTTCATTCGTTCGTTACACGTTGGTTGTTTCCTGTGTTTCAATCGAAACCAGAATCATTTCATTCAGCTCGTGACTTCAATACATTTATTAATATATAATTATTTAACCCTTTGATTGCGAAAGGCGTAAATATACACCCTTTGAATTTTCATACTATAACATCTTTACTGTTTTGAGTTAAGTAAATTGAAATGGCTTAAAAAACTACTAAAAACAAATAGAAAATGGGTATCTTTAATTTATTTGCAATTATTATTTTTTACATTCTAAGAATGGTATCAAATCTTCGGGTACTATTTTAATCATTTAACACTAGTCAGTGAATAACCAGTCGCAACAACTGACATGCGAATAACGCGCCATCCGTATTGATGGATTAGCCCGAGATCGCGTTGCAGTCAAAAGGTTAATGGAAAACTAGATGTATTTTCGCAAAATAATATTTTATTTATTTTTTACATAAAAACTTTACATTAAAGTAAATAATTTCAGGCTTATAAATCCCCAACAGCCTATAATAAGAATATTTTACCTCTATACACAATATTTGCTTTTAAAAAGTTATGAATAGCTTTCTTTTACTGTTACTACAATTGTTTATTTAACGCATTTAATAATAAATAATGCAGACTTGTGTACAAATCATCTATAAATTGACATGAATGGTATCCTCAGAGCTATACACGTACTTTACATATTTTTATACTTAGTAATTTAATTAATTACCATTGTATAGCTAAAAAGCATAACGATATGTATTTGTAGACAGGAACACCTTATTTTTGTATCCTCTAATGATTAATCTAACTGATTTTATTATAAATTATAGTTTCATCCCATTAATGCATACAAAATTACGAAATTATTGGCCACTTTCAATGTGAAGTTCTCATATAATAAGTTTTGAACTTTCCTACAATTCTTCCCTTGTCCATATGATCCATTTGTAGTGATCCACTCTACATTGTGACATGTAGGTCACTGCTGGCAAAATATTTAAAATGACGATTCAAATTAATACAATGCAGTGAAAGGTTTTTAACGATTTTATTCTTTTATACAAATGTTTACTTTGTTGTTCTACAGTATCGGAATGCTACTTTTTGTACCTGTTATTTTTATACAAATTTAAATAAATAACCTAGTGTTACAATAAAGAAGCGGAACATATTTAGAAAAACGTACGATGAATACAAAGATAATTTATTACGAAAATACAGATGACCCTCGTGTAACGCTGGTATTAAATTCCAAAAAACGTCACGTTATAAAAATTACGTTATACGAGGTTTGTATAACACTGATGGTAGTCAAACGCTCGCATCTAACACAAAACAACAGTTGAACATCACGTATAGGAAAACAGAAGCATGTTTCTACGTTGTATTGGTCGAAATGTATTTGCGAATACATATTTTATATTTATTTAACCCTTTGCACTCGAATTTAATATGACCATGAATTATCGCCAACTCGGAATTTATTTTTTTATTCAATCAAAACAAAACTTTTCCAATACGTTATTAGCATACTTAGCTGTAACATTTCATGAGTATAATTAAAAAAAATGAAAATTCGACGGTAAAACTTGTGATGTCGCATACGCTGAGACATAAGAGTGCAAAGGGTTAACATTAACTTTACGGGCCCGTCAATTTGACGGATTGCGAATTTTTTGAGAAAACCGTAGTATAGAAAATAATAATAATAATAATAAACCCCCCGTGGGTTCGGGGGTAGAATAGGCCCAACGTGTTCCTCTACGTGTCGTAAAAGGCGACTAAACGAGGAACCACCTGTCGGGTTAACCACCCACAGATGTATGAATTCAGGTTCCTAGAAACAACGAAAATGCCTGGGTTGAGCGACGTAATGATCGAGGATGCCGCGGGAATGATCAGCTCGATCAAAATAAAATCGAGTGGCAACTCAAAATGGACCAGCAGGCAGTGTTCTGTCACAAAATCATATGACAACCACCAAAACTGGAAAACCCAGGCAACGCATGTATTGGTCTGATGAAATGAACGAATATATCATGCGTTCCTACTACAAGATAACAAAATTGGACACACAAAACACAGGATATCGAACACTACTCCTCCAAATGTTCAAACTAAAATACCCAACTCTCACAAACATTATAGAGCAACGACTGGCCGACCAAAAAGGAACGATAGTAAAAAATAACAGAATTACAACTGCCAACATACATGCACTCACACATACAAAAAGCAGTCATCCTTAACACAAGGACAATAGCAAGAAAATTCCTACAATAAAAACACTGGCATGAACTTGATACAACCCGTTCATGCTAGTCACAAGCCAAAGATAGAATCCTCTGAGAGGTCAGTAGAATAATAATAATAATAAGTCTCCTTCCCGTCTCACGTCCGAGTTCTAACACTCAGTCATGTGGGAGAAGCTAACACCAAACCTGATCTATTTGGTGTCTAAGGAGATGGACCTCACGCTGCTGATGGAGCAACCGGGCACACGAGGACCACCACTACGTGTAACAATCCATTGTCACTGGGTGGCAACAGGTTGGGCCCTGGGCAGCCACCTGTCAGCTGCAGCAACACTAACAGCCAAGTTGCTACTTACAGAGCAATTGTCACCTTCAGAATTGAACGTGTTTCCCCGGCCATCGACTTGGAGACTACTAAGACCGGGAAATGAAGGGTACTATGAAATAGACGAATGAAATAAATGAATTTATCACACGTATCTACTTCGAAGTCACAAAACTAGAGACGGACCTCACTGATCACCGACCAAAACTTCACCAACAGTTCACGTGCACCTATCCTCACCTAAGTCACGTGACTGAACAAAGACTAGCCGACCAAAAACGTGTTATCCTTTATAATAATAATAATAATAAATCTGTGTGAGAACGGAGTAGAATACTCCTACAGTAATTCCTGGTTGTCGTAAGAGGTGACTAAAAGGAAAAAACCCATGGAAATGAAAACAAAAAAGGGAAAATATATAAGGCCGCTACCTGAGGATCAACAAGGCCCGTCTGGAGCTAGCACTGGACGGTACAGCATGCAGACCGCTAGGGGAGTGCGATTGAGTATCGTCGTGAGTGTATTTAACGTGCGGTACCTGGTCCTAGACCCTTATCCACGCGGCCCCCATGGGCGCGGGGTTGAGATACGCTCAACCAGCGCGAGAGTTGCGTGACACCACGCCGTTGCTACCAGTTTATCTGAAAGTGCAAGCTGGCAGAAACCTTGGTCAGGGCGGGCCTTTCTAACACCCTTCCAGCTCTGCAGGCTGGCGCCCGAGCTGGGATGACACAGGTCACTCGCCGAGGTGATCAAACACTTCTAGCCTTGCGATATAGGCCTACCATTTGCCACCACGAGGCCAACACCAATTGGTTGACTAAGGGGGACGCTGACCCTTGGGCTAACAAGTCAACCTCCCGTGATATCGGTGTTTCTGAGTCATACCGGTCATACTCTAGGCTGAGTTTCATAGAAACCTGCTACCCAATAGGAGCTTGCACTTTATGGCCTGGGTACGTCAACGCTCGGATACCTCGGGTTCATTAAGCCCGTACTACGGTCAACCACAGGTCAACCGTAGCCCCTGAGGGGAGTGCGATCGAGTAGGCGGACACACCCCGGGGAACCCGAACAAGATACATCCACGCAAACACGAAGCAGCAAATTATTATACAACTCCTAGCTGCCAACGCCGAAAGCGTTTCGACGGCACCTCAGCCGTCGACCACTAAAGCGGAAAAGTTGAGGTAGCGCATGCAATGGACAAACGAAATGAATGTGCATGTCATACGCTGCTTCTACACAGCAACAAAACTCGAAACAATTAGATCCGGATACAGACCACATACAGACTACAACAGATTTTTAAAGACAAATACCCAAACATAAATTTAACAGAACAACGACTAATAGACTAGAAACGCACAATCATAAACAACAATAGAATACCAAGAGAAAGACTACAGAACATAAAAGAAGAAATAGCGAAACAGTTCAGTAATACGCAACAACAGAGAACACAAATAGCACGTGAATACAAGCACAAACACAAAAAAATACAGAAAGGCACAATAATTGAAACATGTGCAACATGTAACCATTTATCTCCGGGTCTATTGTCTTTGAATATAGTTTCTTTTTAAGCTTGATTAAGAATTTTTTGAACAGCGCCTTTCATTTCATCTGGGTACATAGGAAAACATAATCTTGCTTTATTTAAAATACATTGTTTCAAACGATTTTCTTCTTCATCACTTAAAATAGGTTTTGGACCTTTTTTGCATTGCTCTGGAGCTATTCCTGTTAATTTGGCATGCAAAGTAGATTTTGGAATACCATACACTTTTGCAATTTTTCCTATGCTTGTTCCTTTTTTTATATCATGTAAAGCTCTGTCTATATCCATATGTGTATATTTGTATAACGTATATTTCCTTTTTATGTTTGTCATCTTAAATGGTAAAAAAATAAAATACAATTTCAATTTGGGGAAGAGGATACTGAAATCTTGTAATTGAAAATTTTTCAAATATGCTTAATTTCTTTTAAGGAAAAAAAGATAATCTTAAAGCAAAGAATTTTAATGTTAACAAATTTTAATATAAATATAATGCAAAAAGTATATGTATCAATTATATATAAACATTAAATTATTAGTTATTTTTGGAAAAGCCCGATCTCGAAATATTATACTCTAGCCTGTCCATCTACTGGATTGAGGTTCAAATTAATGCCAATAGATGAACCGTTATTTTTTCCAGGTTTTATAATTTCTACTTGTATTTTTTACACACTTTCCTACTTAAACATTGATATTTATTTATAAAATTATATATTACATACCTTTTTATAATGTCAAATTAAACCACATGTACAACACGCAATGACCGGTAGTTCACACTATGTTATAAACAATCGAAAAATTAGCTCATGTCAACGCGAGGCTGTATTAAAAATCCCCTAGCATAACAGAAAAAAAAATAATTTGTCCTTTAAAGCAAATATTTTTTCTTCAAGATAAGATAAAAATCTAGTTTTTATATAATTATCAATTAAATTTCAATTTGTCCTTCTATTGGGCTCTGTCCATCTACTGGGCAGTTTACCCTATTTCCTTTATTCTTAGTCACGCCTGACCTTGAAGGTCTGGTACCATACTGAATTCATCTTGACCTACGCTTTTACAATATGTAAAAAAATTAGCTTTTTAGTTAAAAAACTTACGGTCAGATCTGCTTCTTAATGTAAATATGAAAAACTGACATATACCACTGTGTTGGTCACAAAACATCATAAAACTTTTCCCTCTTCCATTTTTTCAATATTCTTACCATTTATGAGAAGAATGCTGGCTAAAAATGATGCGAACACCCGGTATATTAACTAATTACTATATATATTCATATATATGAATATTATAAATACCATGTACATGTAACTATAATGTATAACAATAAATAAAATGTAACTGATTTATAATTTATACTTTAATACACAAGATAAAATCAAAGTTTTAATACTAGATTTATGGACATTTTTTGTATTTCTATTTCCAATATACACCCAACTCTTTTTTTACACGGTAGATACATTTCTTAGAAAAGCGTGCAAAAAAAAATCGTGTAAGATGAAAAAACTCTAAATATTTTCCCAAAAAACCGTGCAAAAGAAGTAATAATGAAATCCATATTACATAAGTATTTATAAAACAAAAACAATTCATTTTTATTACAAAAAAATTAAAATTAGTGTACAGTGAAAATTCAATCCATAAGTACAAAACATAAAAATTCAAATTGAAATTAGGAATAAAAAACAATGAAAAATCGGGTATTCCCCGTAAAGTAAAGAAGCCATGAAGTAGACCAAGTCACTAACATAAACCTAATTACTTATGTATACCGGAGGTTACGGTACTTCCCCAATTGCATTTTGTTGCTGTATAGATAAGTTTCTGTAAGACACTGTCAAAATTAGAATTAAAAAAATTTTTTTAGGGATTCATGCTAGAACAAAAAATTCGTGTAAAAAAGTGTATTTATTCTTATTGGTGAACCGTGTTATTTCAAAATCCTGTAAAAGGAGAGTTGGGTGTACATATACTAAGGAATAAGGTATACATCAAACAGAATTTGAAATTGCAGAACTGAGCGGGAAATAGATTTCGATATATTTGTATCGCTCTATCAATAAAAGTTAGCAAAAATTGCTAGGAATAATAGTAACTAATTCTGCAAATTTTGCTCATAAATCCCGTAAGCATAGTATTAAATTCAAGAAATATTTTACGTGACAACTTGTAAAAGACTGATACAGTGTGGCAGAAGTAGAGTGTAAAGAAACTAATTCTTACCTATTGTTTATGAAACGAAAAATAAACAAGAAAAGTTTCTTTTAATGAAAACAAGTGGTTATAAAGCAATGCATGATCTGACTGAATACTAAATTTTCTTTCGCCAAGAAATCAAATTATATCACAAAAATTTCAATCGTTATTCACAGACATTTTTGCGAATTCTAATATTTTTGTTTCACTGCTTTTACTAATAAATAGTTTCTTTCTTGCTATCCTCGAATTATAACCATCATCTCTAAGGGTTCTACGGATAATTATTGGTTGGACATTTACACTGTTCTCATTATTGAATTGAGCTGCTACTTCTGAAGAAGTAGAAGGATTTCCTGTACTTATATTGATCACTTTTCTTTTCTCTCTGGTGATCAATTTTTATGATCGACCACTTCTGTGAGCATTTGTTATATTCTCTGTATCAAAAAAGCAGTTAATAATATTTCTTACAGTAAAATAAGTTAAATAAGATTTCCCTTGTTTTGATAAAACTGCACAAGCCACCTTAAAATGGTCAATTAAGCCAAGTAACAGAAGAAGCATTGCCCAGAACCGAGTTGAAAAAAAGAGAAAAATGGGAGGTAAGAAAACCTCACTGTCAACTAGAGGAACTTAAAATCCCATGTTACACCATTTTATCAGTGCAGATATAATACATATACAAATTACGTATGTATAAATTATTTTGAATAACAAATAATGAATAAACTAATTAGTTCTTATTTACAGATAACGAATAAATCACGAAAAAAATTGAACTGAAGAAAAATTAATGATGGCAAAGAAGAAATCAGGCGCTTCCTACTTCCAACAAAAGATACAAATCTTTAGTTCAACAAATTTCTATCTGAATTTGAAACATTGAAAAAGTCATCATTATTAAAGAATGACAAGTAAGAATTTGTAATATTGTAGATACAAATATCCTTATTTGAATAAAGATTTATTCGAATAATGTCCAACATTAAGATATGGTCACAGCAAAAGTACCTACTTAAGTACTAGTCAATAAGAACAACATCCAAACAATGTAAAAGATATAAAAAAAAATGAGTCTCGTTGTACCTTGCGGAGTCGTGTAATGTCAAGACGAAATGGATTCCAATAAATTTATATCCTGAGATTTAAAACGATTTCAACAATATATACATATATTTTGTATAAACTCTGCAAAAAATTTATGCACAAGGTATGTACATGTAAAAACTACATACAAAAAATATAAAAACTATGTACAAAATAAATAAATAAAAATAGAGTACTAAGCACATAATAATGTTAAATAATATTAAACCCTACATTTTTATGATAATTAATAAAACAGTCGGTAATACAGAGCCCTGGTTTTTCGGGACATCCAGGACAATAAGTTGTGACAAATGTACGAATGCATGTTTTATAACACTGTCGACAACGAAGTTGTCTTCGCCTTGATTTTCCAGGTGGTATATCTAAAGCACTCGGAAAGTGTGTTGCATTGATTACCATTGGGCTCTTAATCATAGAGGGGCTAGGGGGTGACGGATTTTGACCACACAAATAGTCAACAACAGCCAAACGGAAGTCATGCCAATCAAGTCGGCGTGTGGCTTCGCTATACCGACGATACAAGGTATAACAATTGAGTAGCATTAATTCAAAAATATAAAAATTAATTTTCTTATACCATCGAAGCGTTCTCCGTGGTGAAACATAATAAGATAAGGCTTGATCTACACGATTAATGCCCCCCATATTTTTATTATATTCCATCACCACTTTAGGTTTCTTCACGCCAGCCTGTTTTCTGGATGTTACTAAATCCCCTGAAAATTCAGTGGATATGGTTAACACATCTTTTTTGTCCTTCCATTTAGTCACATTGATACCCTGTTTTGACCACCACTGAACTAATTCCCCTTTTCTTAATTTGTAAGTTGTTAAGTCTTTGGGATTATTCTTTCGTGATGAGCGAAGAGTACCGGTAATGAACGTCTGTTGGTTTAAAAGGTTAGCTGCAAGATCTGCACTAGTATAATAGTTATCTACATAAAGCGACCGGCCTTGCCCTAACAAACCAGACATTAATTTAAGAATTACTTGTTTAGCATGCTCGTTGGTATTGACTTCTTTGTCATCAGAACCTGCATATATCAAAAGCCGGTGAATTAATCCGTCAGGTTCCGCTAACATATACAACCGTATACCATATTTATAGCATTTTCTTGTAACATATTGACGAAATGGAATCCATCTCCTCCATGGAGCCATGGATTCGTCAATGCATACATTTTTGCCTGGCACCTGGATCTGTTTCATGTTGTTATGAAACAGTTCCAGAAGTGGTCGTATTTGATATAGAGGGTCCTTGGGAACAGGCTGGCCAGCTACTGGATTTCGCGCCAGGTGAAATGTCCGTTGTAAAAGCATCCATCTGTCTTTTGACATCTTTGATCGAAAATATGTCAAATTAAATTTTTCATTTCTATTCCAGTAGTTGGACAGTCTATTTAATTTAATAATGCCCATATGAAAAAATAGTCCCAAGAAAATTTTCATTTCGTGTACTGTAGTGTCCTTCCAGTGACAAATACGGGATTGTGGATTCACACCTTTTCGAAGAAACAATTCTTCAGCAAAAGCATTAGTTTCCCGTACTAGCAACTGGAAAAACTCATCAGTGAACAAAAGATTAAAAAAATCACAGGGCTCTTTTCCACTAAGATCTTTCAATAAACCAGATTTATCATGAAAAGAAAACTTGGGACGAGAGAATAAAGGATTCTGGGACCAATGAAAAGAACTCTCAGGAATAGGTGATATAGAAGTATGTTGATCAGTGGGTACTGAAGATGAAGAAATAATAGGAGAGGAAATACCTGCTGTATCCGAAAAACCAGGGTTTTGGGTATTAATCCCCTCTAACATTTCTGTTTCTTCTTCATCATCTAATTCATCGTATTCTTCATCATGTTCTTCGTCATCTCCTTCATTATCCCCTTCATTATTCCCTCCATTATTTCCTTCATTATCTTCTTCATTATCTTCATTTGTTGCTGGTAGAGCTTCTAATAATTGAATGACATTTCGAACATCTAAGTCACTAAAGTAATACGGATCCGTCTCAAGCTTCTCTTTTTTTCTTGGTGGTTCTAAGCAAAATAAAAAATAAAAAACATACACAAATGCATTTATAAGAAAATACATACATACGTACATAAGTATATGTATTTGCAAGGAACTATCTGTTTATAAATATTGCATGCTACATTAGGTAAAAAAAAATGAAGCAGATAATATTACTTACCCAATTCTGAGCTACTTGAACCTGGATCTGTCTTTAATTCTTCTTGCATTTTTGGCGGGATATATTACTTCACCAATGCTAGAATACGTTATTACATGCTACACTTTTAACATCAAATGTGATAACAATCCATGCTTACAACGTGTTTCTGTCATTTGTCATAACTTGTCATCATAACAAACTTTATTTTTATCAAAACTTCACACTTTTACAGACACCTGCACTCCCTCAAGGTTCGATGGTTTCTTTGCTTCGTTCGGATGCTGTGATGCCAGGCTGAGGACGGGAGTTCTCGAGAACACCCCCTTCCAATACGCACACTACTGCAGGAGACGCGTGTACGTGAGCTCAGCATTTCGGACGACTTCGGGAAATCGAGAGAGAAAACAAATGAAAGACTTTCTCTCTCGCTCTTGAAGCACTGAAATCCAATGTGGTTGGATTCTCACCAGGACTCATTTTATCTGTAGTGACGTATATGTAGGTATGAGTTCCCATGCGGAGACAATGAGTAAGATCGATGAAGTGCATTGTATTCAACCAAACCCACACCTATTTATTTGTACATTATTTTACCGAATAAACGTGCATCACTCTTGCATCCTTAAATTAATGGCTTTTATCATTTATTTGTACTCTTCGATTTTTCGATATTATCTGTGGTTGAGTCAATGAAAAAAAAGTGCAGAAAGCTGCCCTTTCCTTATATATATATAATTTCCTTATTTCTCTTTGTTCATCACAATTCCTTAAATTTCAATTCTTTATGTAATAATTTATTGCATTACCAATTAGCCTTCATTGTTTAGTTATTTTTTAATTATTAAATACAGTCAAGTTTTGGCGCAAAATAGAATTACTTTTAGTTTCATGGTATTTAATGAATTACAATTAAATTGTGTACAATTTTTAATAATTTTATACATTTAGGTAATATTTTCGATGGTTTAATATTTTATTAAAATTTTTATAACAAATCTGAATGATATTACGTAAAATGTGTTCTTTTGACGATTAATCAATTTTTCGGATGATAAATCGATGATGTCCTTTAAAAACAAATAATTTACTGAATTTTATAATTGTTTGTACAATAAATTTTTGCAGTTCCCATTGTCCGGTATTATTTAATTATTTTTAATTTTGTAAATGTAAACGATTTTTAACACTAAACAGAGGCACTTCTAAATTTCCTTGTATTCAATATATTGCAATTAAATTATTTGAAGTTTTGATAGTTTTTGAACTATCGAACCTATATACTACAGTTCATGTAATATCTTTAATATTTCGTTAGTAAATAAGAAAAATGTTCTGTAAAATTTTATTGATTAAAGGATATATACTTTTAATATTTAAATAATGATGGTTGGTTATTTGTTGGTTGCTCTCTGCTTCTATTATGATTATGATTTTAGTAAAATCGTGAGAAGCTTAAGATTGGAAAAATACATTTCTATTAATAAAATAATTCTAATGCTTACAATGAAGCTAAGTTGTCAATTCTAATCAGTAAAAGAAAATGTGTCTCAACTTTTACCATTTCTATTCATAATTTATAATTCCGCGCAAAGTAATGAACAATTTCGGTTCTACACAATCCTTCTGTATTAGAAATTCACGATTACCTTCATTTGTTATTTTAAATGTAAAAAGTTACTGAACCTGTAAAATTCGTTACGAAGTGAAAAGCAAATAGAATTATAAAACTAAATTTCGTAGGATTATTTATGAACACACTCTTCTAGATAGGAAAAATATAGATAATTTATAGGAAATGAATATAATATTCCATACGCGTTATCGTTCAATTAATTTTTATTAATCATTATTTTACACTAGCGATGATACCGTACCTTTACTTATTTCAAGTTCGCGCCGAGTCGTTCTGCGCAGCCGCGGCCGGCTGCTGGTCCGTGACGCCGACTGAGGTGACCCTTTCCGGCGTGGGACGCCATCGCGTACGGACGTTTGACAGGTCGAACGAAACGCGTCACGCATAATCGCCAACCATAAACGCGTTTTTGCGGGTTATGGCTTCGTGATTTCGCGTAATTTAACCCGTTCGCTACTATTAATGGTCGGGAGTGTTAGATTTTTATTTTTATTTGTTTTTATATCACCGATTCGATATAAATTCAGTTCGCCTACAGTATTTCGCGACCGGAAGTGTTAGACTTTTATCTTATTTTTTTTTATTAACGAGTGGTGGTTCCTGGATATAGGACTGCATCCTGGATACTACTGATGCTACTGATGATCTACCCGGTGCAGACTATGGGGTCCATAGAAGACGCGTGATGCTAATCGCCATACGGTGAGTCACATATTTCATTGTTCCTCCGGTTTCCAATCATGTCGTAGGACGAATGGTCCGAAACGACACGGGAATTGGTTGTATTTTTTATTATTATTGCGAGCATAGTGACCACGAGTATTTTATTACTCGTGTACATTGATATATTATTTGTTAGGGCTTTCTTGTGTCTCGCGTTTGCATAAATTTATTACATCCATTTCTGTTTCATATGATTTTATAATTTTACACAACTTCATTATATTGAGTATTATTATTTGCATTAGAATTTCATATTGTCTCATACTAAAGCTTCGATCTGTTACGCACAAAAACTTTCGAAAGACGTTCGAGCTTGCTTACGTAATGAAAACAAGAAAGCATTTCGCGACGAGCTGGCAGGTGGTATCGAAGCGACAGCTGTTGAACACATGTTCATTGTCTTCGATTCTTAGAATTGTCGCCTCGATAATCCTACCACTCGAGGGTTTTTTTAACATGTTCATTCAGAGCTTGGAAATATATTTCATGTAGTGAATAGGAAACAGTTTACTTTGTATTAAAATAAATTTCCAAATTACCCAGCTCTGAATACCTACCTTTTCCCTTCCCATTCCTTCAACGTAATAAAATAAATAAAATATGTGAAATAAATAAAGCGAATAAAACAAACAAAACCCTTCCTTGTGTTTTATTATCCCTTTCTCTGAAAAAAGTGTTAGATCGTTAGCTATGTTATTAATTACATTTTTAGCTGGGATTCATAGCACACATGAAGACGCAAGGTTAGTCATATTTTTGTGTTCAATTATTATGTGTAGTATTGGCCGTTTTATCCATCCATTCTTATACATATCAATTTTTTAAACTCGGTATTTCAATTTCGTCGTTCGGCGTCGAATTGCAATATTTTCTTTGTGCATATTTGTTATTCCTCGGTGTCAAACTTCGGATGCTTGAACGGCGGCCGCTACATGTAATAGGCTAGAAAATTATTCATGATACAAACTCCACTTTAAATTCAACATATTGTTTTTTGTCAGCTCAGAATTAAATAAATGTTAGAATTTTCAATTTAAATAAATATCTTTTATACAAATTTACAAGTAAGCAATTCAGGAGATTTAATTAACTTCGAAAATTGTAATTCAGATATTATAGTCTTGAATTTAGGAATAATATCTATAAATTTAAAATTCATTAATTAGTGCTTCTTTTTATTTGATCTGTTGTTCTTTCGAAGTTGTTTAGTTCGGAAGCTTTTTTTTTAACGCACGTAGGGAACAGTCGAACATTCATAAAGAAATTGTGGATGTTTATGCAAATTAATATTTTTATTAGTACAATTAAAGGAATCGAGCTTAAATAAAAATTTATATCTTGCACATTGAGTGTATTTCGTGCTTCTACATTTATTTGAATTTCCCATTAATGCATAAACATCTATGGTTTAATATCGAGTTGCTGCAAATGTTTTGTTGAATTCATTCTCATCTGCTTGCCGAAGAAGAAGGAAATCTACAGCTGTATCTTCGAAGAGGCCCAACATGTTACGAAGAGGGCTGCAACGTAATGGTTGTCCATATTAGAGTAAACGTTCTGTTCTACGATGGACAACCATTTTTTATTTTACTTTGTCACTATGCTCGCTATGTGTTCTTTATCTATTTTACACTATTGTCCAAAATCGAGAAGTACTAACACAGATTTCGTTCCCAAATGAAATATAATATTATTCTGTGCAACAAGTTTTAAATATTCAATTTTCAATTAATTAAAACATTTCTGTGTACTACTTGATATTTGGGTCATTTATTGTTTAATAGGAACGGTAAGTCTTTTTTTATCATTTTCGCTTTCACTTTTGAGAACACATTAGATGTTTCACGTAATATTTAAATCATAATTACGAATATTCAACTTTTAACTAAAACTTAAAGCTTATTAAATTGGCGTTGCAAATTAATACAGCCTCTCAAGTTTTCTGATATGAATATTTTACTTTATCTGATATTTCAAATATATTAAATTAATGTCTTGCATCATTAGAGGCTCTCGGGTATGTTTCTGATTTTCTTTTTTGAAAATTGTCATTTTATTTTGGAAAAAATAATTGTTTTGACAAATGCTTAAACTATCTCTGTTAACATCCAAAGTATTATAATATTATTGGAACAAAATACATTAATTTCAGTTCCAACATTAAAATTCTTAATTTATAAGTAATAATCAATTTTTTTATTTCAACGTTTTAATTAAACAATTTTTTAAATCATTAATTAGTATAAGTACTCATTTGGGTACTTCGCAAGATCTGTTAGTCTTCTCAGAGTTGTTTAGTTTTTCGGAAGCATTTTTGTAACGAACGTAGGAAATATTCAAACATTTCAAAGTGAACGTGTAGTTTAAGAAAATTTATAATTTGACGAACTATGTTGAAAAAATAGAATTCGAACGAAATAAAAAATATTTAACTGCTACGACCTATAAATTAGTTTTAATATTTCATATATTTTACGTATTCCATTTTCTATTTCGTATTCGTTTCGGTTTCCCATAGATGTTTCGCTCGATGAAGAGGTCAGGAAGGGGCCTGCCAGGACTTGGAAATTAGTACCGCGAATGAGCATAGTTTATAGGTTTTGCCCACGGTTTTTTCGCTTTTCAGAGAGTTTCGAAAATAGTCAGTATATAGGTTCTACCAATTTAGGAGTTATGGAAAGTAGGATCTCCGAGGGAAGGGTTTAGGGGTTTACAGATTAGAGAGTTTAGGATAGGGGGTTAAAGGGTAGGGAGTATCTAGATTCAAACCCTCCGTTTAGGCGGAGATTGGTTTAGTAAAGTAGTAGTTTGTTAGTACCTTTAAACTTGGTACCTTTTGTCCAGTAGTCAGCGTGGCCGTGGCGCGTATATACTCTCAGGGCCCTCCGTTCACGCGGAGCTTGTTTGTTGAAAGGTCACAGCCACGTTGCAATTCGAGTCCTTTTTTATTTGTTAGGGGTACCGGGGGTGGGTTTCGCGGTCGTGACGTTGGGGGTACGCGGTCGTAACGTTGGGATACGCGGTCGTAACGTTCGCGGTACGCGGTTTAAGGGGTGGATTCAAACCCTCCGTCCACACGGAGTTAGGTTTAGTAAAGTAGTAGTCTGTAAGTACCTTTAAATTTGGTACCTTTTGTCCGGCAGTCAGCGTGGCCGCGGCGCGTATATACTCTCAGGGCCCTCCGTTCACGCGGAGCTTGTTTGTTGAAAGGTCACAGCCACGTTGCATTCGGATGCTTTTTTATTCGCCAGCGTATTCCGGGGGTGGGTTTCGCGATCGTAGGGTTGGGGGTATATGGGGGAGGGGGGTGGGAGCAAACCCTCCGTTTATGCGGAGTTTGGTTCAGTTGTTCAATTCTGTACATTTTGGTACATTCAGTCAGGGGGCCAGTCTGTTTCTAGCGCGTATATACACTCAGGGCCCTCCGTTACCGCGGAGCTTGTTTCGTTGAAAGGTTATAACCAGGCTGGACTCGGACTTTTTTGGTTAGGTTAACGCGCGCGAGGGTTGTGGGAGTGGTGGGTTTAGGGAATTCGGTGAGCAGGCGCGCGTGGGATTCTATGGGTGTAGAGTCAAGGGGTATTAGTAGGGCAGGGTATACAGATAATCGGTGTAGGAATACGGGGCACCAACCAATCGGCGTGGGTTGTGGGAGTAGGACTCGGGGCGTTTTTCGCTAGGGGTGTGAGACGCGGGTGCATCGGGTTTAAGGGGTTTATGGGTTTAGAGTCGAAATGTGTAGAGGTTCGGATCACGTTTAAGGGTAATCGGTTTTGTGCGGGTTAGGTTCCGAGGATCAGGGGGTAATAGTATAAGGGAGGGGGCTTTATGGTTATTCGGGTCTTCGGTGGCGCGGAAAGCGGGGTGTGGGTTCAAACCCTCCGTTCACCCGGAGTGGGTTCAAACCATCCGTTCACACGGAGTTTGGTTTAGTAGAGTAGTCTTATAGTACTTTATAGTACTTTGTATTAGATAATCAATGTGGCCGTGATGCGACCCCACCGCCGGGGGCCGTCGTGCAGAGGCGTGATCCTTCCAGCATTTCAGGGTCCTCCGTTCACGCGGAGCTTGAGTGCGTTTTAGCGTTATAGCCACGTTGAATTGGGGTGCTTTTTTATTTGCTTTTGTATTTGCTAACGGTTTCCGGGGGTTGGTTAAGGGGCCGTAGGGTGGTGGGGGGGTACGGTAGGGTGGGGGGTGGGCGCAAACCCTCCGTTTATGCGGAGTTTGGTCCAGTTGTTCAATTCTGTACATTTTGGTACATTCAGTCCGGGGGCCAGTCTGTCTCTAGCGCGTATATACACTCAGGGCCCTCCGTTGACGCGGAGCTTGTTTCGTTGAAAGGTTAGAGCCAGGCTGGACTCGGGCTTTTTTTGTTAGGGTAACAGGTATGGGCCGTGGGAGTGGTGGGTTTAGGAAATTCGGTGAGCAGGCGCGCGTGGGGTTCTATGGGTGTAGAGGTTAAGATCACGTTTGAGAGTAACCGGTTTTGTCGGTGTCGGGTTCCGGGGAACAGGGGTAATATTATAAGGGTGAGGGGTTTTGTGGGTGCGTGTTCCGGGGATTAGAGTAATAGCATAAGGGTGAGGGGTTTTTTTCGTTATTCGGGTCTTGGGTGCTGGGATAAAAGTACTGGGGAAGGGGGTTCTTGGATAGGGGGCAGGGTGGGTGGGTCTCGAAGCGCAGTCACCTCCTCGTGGTGAGACCTGGAAATTGGTATTGGTTTTCCGTTGAGTAATTAATGGAATACCACGCCAAGCTAAGTACTGCGCAAGGAATTTATGGTTCAATTAATTTTGAATAGAACTTCTCATCTGCAATTTGTTGGACATCTAATAATTTTAAAATAAAGATAAGGTAAGTATGGCGCGGTTTCCAGTATAAACTGATGATCAATAAAAATTGAATAAACATTATTATTGTATTTAACATTATAAAACATTATAAATTATTACATTCATCTTTTATGAATTAATTATATTTTTGCAATTTAAAAACGTGTGCTAATAAATGAACCTGTAATACTTAGCTCTGTAATTCTATTTGTTCGTTATTTCGTTATGAATTTTACAAGTAATTTTTTATATTCGTAATAATATACAAAAGTAATCGTGAATGATTTTTAATGTTTAAGGTATATGTTTAGTTTATGTTTAATATAGAAGGCCCCACCATAATTCTATAAAATGTAATATTCGCCAAGACAATACCAATTCAGGACTAAAATGAAAGTTCCTGCAAAAGAAATTAGTACTTACATATTTTTGTAATTAAATTTCTTTATGCTGCATCATAAAATTTCATTTAATTTATTGTTTGTTTGTTGAAAATGTAGTATAGTAATACATTTTAAATATCACGTTTATTACATGGATTTATTGCTCGTTGAAAGAATCATCATAGAATCAGCCGTTTCATTTCGGCCGACATTTAGGTTTACACACTGCATACGGTATGTAAATTTAAGAAATTCGTTTAAATGAACTGAATCGTAACAAAATCCACATAAATAGATAATATGAGGCCTAGAAAAGAAGGTACACGCGTTAGAATTCCTGAATAAACGCTGTAAATATATATATTTTTGCAAACTGTCAGTTTGATCGATTTTGTGGACACTGAAACACTATCACCACATACCGGTGAACGGGTGGAACTAATTTTCGTCTACCTGTCACTTACAACCCAGCAAAAATATTAAAATTTCTCTACTTAATGACAACCTATTTATATGATTGTCGGCGTCAAATTAAAGGTAAAGATCTCTGTAACTAGAGATTAATCATATGGTATCAAAAGCAAGTGAGACTTTGTAGAAATAAGAATTAAGTAAAAAGGTGAACGAAGAAAGTGATTTTAAATTTTCGCGCTTAAATTAAGTGACTTTAGTTTGTGGCTCCATCTATTGATGAACGGTTGAAACTGTTACCGAAGTAGTTCGTTTATTTACCGTGTAGGTGGAGCAACTATGTCTTTCTTCACCGCCTCTTTTTATTATTGAAAAAATTTGCGAGTTGTTTGCGGGTTTCTTTGATAAGTGGCAGGCCTCATCAATGTCAGTTACCACTTTTGTTTACTTGTCGATAAATGTTTGTCACCAGTTTGGACGCTTTTTGGAGAGATGGCGCTGTTAACGTGATTAAAATGTTTTTGATATGTGAGAAATTTAAAACTGATTTTATATATTGCAAAAAGATAAATTGTATAATTATTGTATGCCACTATAAGTTACTAATTCTTAACCGTATGTGTCTGTACGTATACATTTATTGAACTGCAATGTGTAAAACAGGTAAAGCAATAATTAAAAAAGAAATAAAGTGGTACGATATAACATTTGTAAATTAATTTCATAACTTTTATAGCTGCTATTTCTATAATTCGAAGTTGTATCTACCTTTTAACTATGGTTCAATTTTATGGTTCAATTAATTTTGAACAAAACTTCTCATCTATAATTTGTTGGACATTTAATAATTTTAAAATAAAGATAAGGTAAGTATAGCGCGGTTTTGCAGTCCTATTATTCAACATATAGAGAACATTAAGTTGTATTATCGTGTTCTCCAATAAACTGTTTGATTGAAATATACACAGTTTTATATGCGTTGCATACCTTTACAGATAATTTTCTAATAACATAATTTTCAAATCGCAAAAAATACATTTCGGGAGTAATTTAGTATCTTAAAAGTTTGCGCCGTGACATTTTGAAACTCGTAGTAATAGTTGCAACTATTGGTTTTCGATTTATAAATTTTATCACAAATTGGAATGGTTAATATTGAATATAAAAATAAATATTGTTACAGAACTCGTGTGGACCTGGAAATGAACAACGGGACAACTCCCAGCATCGCAAATCTCCAGAAGAAATTACACACATATTGCAAAATCAGATTATTTATTGCAAAATTGTTTTATACAATGTATTTTACAAAAATCATAATAAATTAGATTAATTTAACAGTATTACAATGCTTTACCATTTATTCCCTCTCCCATCTTATCTAAGATAATAATAAATAATGTACCGCAAAATTTAAAAATAAAATTCGAAAAAACTAGTAAAAACCGCGAAAAAATAAAAAAAGTAATGAAATCTGTTGAAAAATTCCGAGAAATCACGAAGTTTTAAGAAAAATATTCCGTGCCACCTCCTTGGTTGTCATGTTCTCCTGATACAAAATCTCGATTCTCGTACCAAAATTCGGTTGGGATTCGAAAATTCCCCGCCCGAGAAATTCCAAGAAATGACGTCACGTTCCGAGAAATCGCAAAATTCCATGAAATGACATCACGTTCCGAGAAATCGCGAAATTCCAAGAAATGACGTCACGTTCCGAGAAACCGTGAAATTCCAAGAAGCGACGTCACATACCGAGAATTCGAAGCGCGGGAATTTTGTGCCACCTTCTTGAATGTCATGTTCTCCTGATACAAAATCTCGATTTTCGGAGCAAAGTCCGGTTGCGATTCAAAAATTCCGCGCTCGAGAAATTCCAAGAAATGACGTTACGTTCCGAGAAATCGAGAAATTCTTAGAAATGACGTTACGGTCCGAGAAATCGAAAGCCCGGGAAACATGTGCCACCTCCTTGCATGTCATGTTCACCTGATACAAAATTTCAAATTCATTTCAAATTTTGCTCCGAAAATCTCGATTTTGTATCAGGAGAACATAATGACTGAGGAGGTGGCACGGAATATTTTTCTCGGAACGTGACGTCATTTCTTGGAATTTCGCGATTTCTCGGAACGTGACGTCATTTCTTGGAATTTCGCGATTTCTCGGAACGTGACGTCATTTCTTAGAATTACGCGATTTCTCGGAACGTGACGTCATTTCTTGGAATTTCTCGGGCGGGGAATTTTCGAATCCCAACCGAATTTTGGTACGAGAATCGAGATTTTGTATCAGGAGAACATGACAACCAAGGAGGTGGCACGGAATATTTTTCTTAAAACTTCGTGATTTCTCGGAATTTTTCAACAGATTTCATTACTTTTTTTATTTTTCGCGGTTTTTACTAGTTTTTTTCGAATTTTATTTTAAATTTTGCGGTACATTATTTATTATTATCTTAGATAAGATGGGAGAGGGAATAAATGGTAAAGCATTGTAATACTGTTAAATTAATCTAATTTATTATGATTTTTGTAAAATACATTGTATAAACAATTTTGCAATAAATAATCTGATTTTGCAATATGTGTGTAATTTCTTCAGTAGATTTCCGATGGTGGGAGTTGTCCCGTTGTTCATTTCCAGGTCCACACGAGTTCTGTAACAATATTTATTTTTACATTCAATATTAACCATTCAAATGTGTGATAAAATTTGTAAATCGAAAACCAATAGTTGCAACTATTACTACGAGTTGCAAAATGTCACGGCGCAAACTTTTAAGATACTAAAATTGAACGATTGTTAAAAGGTAAATACAACTTCGAATTATAGAAATAACAGCTATAAAAGTTAACAAATTAATTTACGAATGTTATATCATACCACTTTATTATTTCTTTTTAATTACTGCTTTACGTTGCAGTTCAATACATGTATGCATACATACGCATACGGTTAAGCATTAGCAACTTATAGTGGCATACAATAATTACACAATTAATCTTTTGCAATATATAAAAACATTTTTAAATTCCCCGCATATCTAAAACATTTTAATTGTAGCGAAGGTGGATGGCCGTCAGTAGGAACTCTTCTTGACCGACGGAGAGGTTTCAGAGGAGAATACGATTTTAACAACGATAGAATTTAATAAATAAAATATAACAGAAAATAACAACGATAACAAGAAAGTCTTATAACAAAAGTACATTAACAAATAGAACAATAAACAGTAACAAATATAACAAATAAGAAAGTAACAGTAAAGAAAGGTATAACGGTATAACGGTATAACGGTGAATCGAGGGTATAAACTATTGCAAGACTACTCGACTATCACACAAGACGCTTTCTCTACGAATGGCGAAACGGGGTGCGTTTCTGGGAGACGCGCCGGTGAAAAAGAGGGCGCTGGTGGTTAGTGTCGGCAAGGGTGCACTTCCGGTTGGTAACGCTAGTCCAAGCGGAAGTGCACTTTTTGACGAGACGGCTGAAGTGACGCAGAGGTCGCCACACTACCCCCCTCCAAGTCGCTCGTCCTACCAGAGAGAGCAGACGACTTCCTATAGGTTTTGAGTGGCGGGGGTTTTGGTATCTCTTCAGCTTCAATGTAAGCTGGCTTCAGCCGTTCCGTCGAAATTACAATCTCCTTGCCTCTTATATCTATTAAATATGTTCTATCGGTCAAACGGCGCACAACGCGATATGGCCCTTCATATGGCCGTTCCAAAGGCCTCTTAACAGAATCGACACGCACAAAAACGTGTGTACAGTCGATTAAGTCACTGTAAATGAAATGTTTCTTTCGTCCGTGATGTGACGTCTGTCGAGGTCCTATCTGTTGCATATAAGTGCGGAATTTACTGATAGAAAAGTCGCGTTGCGTCGGTCCGTCAACTAAAAATTCTCCGGGTAACCTGAGGGGACTACCGTACAGCATCTCCGCTGCCGATGCGCCGATGTCATCTTTGAAACTGGTCCGCAGCCCCAACAATACAGTGGGAAGAACTGCGAGCCAGTTTTCCGATTGGTGACACATTATAGCGGCTTTCAGAGATCTATGCCACCTCTCGATCATACCATTAGAGGCTGGATGGTATGCCGTGGTTCGGATTCGGGTGCAGCCGATTAAATTAACGAGGGCGTTAAAAAGACTAGCCTCAAATTGGCTACCTCGATCGGTGGTAATGGTGGCTGGGGCACCGAATCTGGCTATCCATGTGGCATAAAACTCTGAAGCGACTGTTTCCGCGCTTGTATCTTTAATCGGTATCGCCTCAGGCCAACGTGAAAATCTGTCGATCAATGTTAAACAATATTTAAATCCGTCCACGGGTGGTAACGGTCCAATTAAGTCCAGATGTACGTGTTGAAATCTGTTCTCTGGAACGACTATATTCTGCGGTGGATTCTTAACGTGTCTAGAGACTTTACATCGCTGACATTGCAAGCAAGTTCTGGCCCAATGCAGAACGTCTTTGTTCATTCTTGGCCAAACGAACCTCCTTGCAATGAGCTTTTTAGTACTCCTACCGCTGGGGTGAGCCATATTATGGACGGTGTTAAATATACGTCTTCTTAACGTTGCTGGGATATAAGGTCTAATATTACTAGTGGAAATGTCACAATAAATGACAGCTTCGGATTCGTCAAGGCGAAGTTTTTTTAAATTTAAGGCAGTGCTGCTCTTCAGTATGTCCTGTAATTCGGGGTCTATTGTTTGCTCTTGGGCTATCTCGTCTGTGCTTACCACGACTGGCATATTGATCATGTCTAGCCGTGATAAAGCATCAGCCACCTCGTTGTCGGATCCGGAAATATGTACTATATTTGTAGAAAATTGTCCGATGTAGTCAAGTTGACGTAACTGTCGAGGTGAAGCCTTGTCTGATTTTTGGTCAAACGCGAAAGTGAGCGGTTTATGGTCCGTCTGTATTGTAAATTCGCGTCCGTCAAGATAATGTCTAAAATGTTTAATGGCCCGAAAAATAGCAGTCAATTCCCTGTCGTACGTACTGTATCGAGTCTCAGTCGGAGTGAATTTCTTTGAGAAGAATGCCAATGGTTTCCACGTGCCATTGACATTCTGCTGCAACACTGCTCCCATTGCCGAATCAGAAGCGTCGGTAACTAAATTCAACGGTGCATTATCTCGCGGATGCACCAGCAACGTAGCGTCCGCTAACGAATCTTTGCTCTTACGGAAGGCATCTTCGGCCTCGGGCGTCCACGCAATAACGCGTTTATCACGCTTTTTGGCGCCTTCTAAGTATCTGTGTAAGGGAGCTTGTACGGCGGCTGCATTGCTCAGGAACCGGCGGTAAAAATTGATAATTCCTAAGAATCTACGCAAGTCCGCGACGGTCCTGGGCAATGGATAATCTCTAATTATGTTCACCTTCTCCGGTGCAGGCCTGGCTCCCTCTGAATCTATAAGGTACCCCAGGTACTGCACTGAACGAGAATTTAAATTGCATTTATCCGTGTTAATTGTTATGCCGTGCTCCCTTAGCCGTCGAAGGACTTGCCGAAGATGATCTTTGTGCTCCGTTTCGTTAGCGGAGGCAATCAGAATGTCGTCAATGTAACAAAAAACGAAATTTAAACCTCGGAGGACTACATCCATAAATCTCTGGAAGGTCTGTGCGGCGTTTTTGAGACCAAATGTCATAACGTTAAATTCAAAAAGACCGAAAGGTGTAATGATTGCTGTTTTGGGACGATCTTCTGGTGCGATCGGTATTTGGTGGTAAGCCCTCGTTAAATCTAGCGTTGAAAAAACTGTGGTACCGTCGAGTCTGTATGTGAAGTCGTGAATGTGTGGAATGGGGTATTTGTCCGGTATAGTCACGTTATTAAGTCGACGGTAGTCACCACATAGTCTCCAATCTCCATTTTTCTTGCGCACCATATGCAGAGGACTGGCCCAGGGACTGCTCGATGGCTGGCAGATACCCTGGGCGAGCAGATTATTAATCTCCGCCTTAGCGGCCTTTAACTTATCAGAGGGTAACCTCCGGGGTCGCTCTGCAACTGGTGCGCCGGTAGTGACTATGTGGTGCCGCACCTTGTGCTCAGTATTTGTAACGTGCGGTGTGGTCCGTGTCACGTCAACGTATTCTTTTAATATATGGTTAAATTCTGTATTGCTGCTAATGGTTGTCAATGAGGGTTGGTCAGTAACGATAATCTGTCCAATAGTTTTAAGTGCTGTCAGTCCGTCGATCAGTCGTTTGTTTCGTAAGTCCACCAGAAGACCGAAATGATTGAGAAAATCAGCGCCGAGAAGCGGCTGCTGAACGCGAGCCACGATAAACTCCCAGAGAAATGAGCGCCTAAGTCCGAGATTTAAAGTCCGTTTAACCGTGCCGAAAGTTTCGATGGGCGTACCGTTTGCCGCGTATATCCTAAGGTCTGTAGGAGCGAGACTACTTGCTACCGATTTAAACGGTAGCACGGAGATGTCCGCTCCAGTGTCGACAAGATATCTTATATTGGTATCGGGATCTCTAATAGTAAGACGGCAATTACCCGTACGCCCAGCCGAAGCCGTCTCTAATCGACGGTGGGCCTCTAGTTTTCCGACGGCGGTAGTGGTGGCTGGGTAGAAGGGGGTCCGGTGGGTAGGGGTCCCGTCCATGCGCAGGGGATGACGCAGTAATGGGCCCGTTCTGCAAACCTCCGATGGTAATAACACAGGCCCCCTCTAGAGGCGCTGCGTTTCCGGGACTGCCGACGTGGGGACCGGGAGCTCATGGCACGCCGGTGGGGCGACCGGTGGCTTCTGGCGTTCGGACGCCATGATGCCTCAGGTTGCGGGTCCGCCATCTTGACGCGGCAGGAAAGAGCTTCAAATGAAGACGATAGCCGCGCCACATCCTCCGCCAGACGTTGGAATTGGGAATTGGACGGCGATGGTTCTGCCGTTCGAACCGCCGCAACTACCGGCGTGTGCATGTCCATGATGCGGTCAGCTAGGGCCGCCATTCGATCCACATCGGTCGTGTCGCTGATGGCGAGCATGCTCCTTACGTGGTCCGGCAGGTTTTCCAAGAAGAGCGTACGGATGACCGCCTCTCCTACCTCGGTACCTGCCAGACTACGTATTTTCTGGAGCGCGTGTGATGGTTTGCTGCCCCCCAGGTCCCTGTTCCGTAGCAGACGCCTTAGCTTCCGCTCCGGAGACTCGTCGAACGCGCTTATTATACGAGCCTTGATTGCCTCGTATTTTCCTTTAGCTAGCGGGTTTCTCATTACGTCTAAAATGAATGGCAGGGTTGCGGAGTCGAGTTGGGCTATGAGCTGACGATACTTTGAATCGTCGCCCGTGATCCGGTGTAGCTCGAATGTCGCCTCCACCTGCATGAACCACACCTGCGGGTCCTCCTTCCAAAAGGCCGGTAGCTTGACGAGGCTTACGGCGTTGATTGAAGCGTCGGTCCTATGGAAGCGTCCTTCCTCCGCCATCTTGTCACTCATGGACGCGTCGGCCCTTGTCGGTGATCTCGCTACGGCCATTTTTTTCTTCGCCTTTTTTCTTTTAGTTCTTCACGTTGGGTCACCAGTTGTAGCGAAGGTGGATGGCCGTCAATAGGAACTCTTCTTGACCGACGGAGAGGTTTCAGAGGAGAATACGATTTTAACAACGATAGAATTTAATAAATAAAATATAACAGAAAATAACAACGGTAACAAGAAAGTCTTATAACAAAAGTACATTAACAAATAGAACAATAAACAGTAACGAATATAACAAATAAGAAAGTAACGGTAAAGAAAGGTATAACGGTATAACGGTATAACGGTGAATCGAGGGTATAAACTATTGTAAGACTACTTGACTATCACACAAGACGCTTTCTCTACGAATGGCGAAACGGGGTGCGTTTCTGGGAGACGCGCCGGTGAAAAAGAGGGCGCTGGTGGTTAGTGTCGGCAAGGGTGCACTTCCGGTTGGTAACGCTAGTCCAAGCGGAAGTGCACTTTTTGACGAGACGGCTGAAGTGACGCAGAGGTCGCCACATAATCACGTTAACAGCGCCATCTCTCCAAAAAGCGTCCAAACTGGTGACAAACATTTATCGACAAGTAAACAAAAGTGGTAACTGACATTGATGAGGCCTGCCACTTATCAAAGAAACCCGCAAACAACTCGCAAATTTTTTCAATAATAAAAAGAGGCGGTGAAGAAAGACATAGTTGCTCCACCTACACGGTAAATAAACGAACTACTTCGGTAACAGTTTCAACCGTTCATCAATAGATGGAGCCACAAACTAAAGTCACTTAATTTAAGCGCGAAAATTTAAAATCACTTTCTTCGTTCACCTTTTTACTTAATTCTTATTTCTACAAAGTCTCACTTGCTTTTGATACCATATGATTAATCTCTAGTTACAGAGATCTTTACCTTTAATTTGACGCCGACAATCATATAAATAGGTTGTCATTAAGTAGAGAAATTTTAATATTTTTGCTGGGTTGTAAGTGACAGGTAGACGAAAATTAGTTCCACCCGTTCACCGGTATGTGGTGATAGTGTTTCAGTGTCCACAAAATCGATCAAACTGACAGTTTGCAAAAATATATATATTTACAGCGTTTATTCAGGAATTCTAACGCGTGTACCTTCTTTTCTAGGCCTCATATTATCTATTTATGTGGATTTTGTTACGATTCAGTTCATTTAAACGAATTTCTTAAATTTACATACCGTATGCAGTGTGTAAACCTAAATGTCGGCCGAAATGAAACGGCTGATTCTATGATGATTCTTTCAACGAGCAATAAATCCATGTAATAAACGTGATATTTAAAATGTATTACTATACTACATTTTCAACAAACAAACAATAAATTAAATGAAATTTTATGATGCAGCATAAAGAAATTTAATTACAAAAATATGTAAGTACTAATTTCTTTTGCAGGAACTTTCATTTTAGTCCTGAATTGGTATTGTCTTGGCGAATATTACATTTTATAGAATTATGGTGGGGCCTTCTATATTAAACATAAACTAAACATATACCTTAAACATTAAAAATCATTCACGATTACTTTTGTATATTATTACGAATATAAAAAATTACTTGTAAAATTCATAACGAAATAACGAACAAATAGAATTACAGAGCTAAGTATTACAGGTTCATTTATTAGCACACGTTTTTAAATTGCAAAAATATAATTAATTCATAAAAGATGAATGTAATAATTTATAATGTTTTATAATGTTAAATACAATAATAATGTTTATTCAATTTTTATTGATCATCAGTTTATACTGGAAACCGCGCCATACTTACCTTATCTTTATTTTAAAATTATTAGATGTCCAACAAATTGCAGATGAGAAGTTCTATTCAAAATTAATTGAACCATAAATTCCTTGCGCAGTACTTAGCTTGGCGTGGTATTCCATTAATTACTCAACGGAAAACCAATACCAATTTCCAGGTCTCACCACGAGGAGGTGACTGCGCTTCGAGACCCACCCACCCTGCCCCCTATCCAAGAACCCCCTTCCCCAGTACTTTTATCCCAGCACCCAAGACCCGAATAACGAAAAAAACCCCTCACCCTTATGCTATTACTCTAATCCCCGGAACACGCACCCACAAAACCCCTCACCCTTATAATATTACCCCTGTTCCCCGGAACCCGACACCGACAAAACCGGTTACTCTCAAACGTGATCTTAACCTCTACACCCATAGAACCCCACGCGCGCCTGCTCACCGAATTTCCTAAACCCACCACTCCCACGGCCCATACCTGTTACCCTAACAAAAAAAGCCCGAGTCCAGCCTGGCTCTAACCTTTCAACGAAACAAGCTCCGCGTCAACGGAGGGCCCTGAGTGTATATACGCGCTAGAGACAGACTGGCCCCCGGACTGAATGTACCAAAATGTACAGAATTGAACAACTGGACCAAACTCCGCATAAACGGAGGGTTTGCGCCCACCCCCCACCCTACCGTACCCCCCCACCACCCTACGGCCCCTTAACCAACCCCCGGAAACCGTTAGCAAATACAAAAGCAAATAAAAAAGCACCCCAATTCAACGTGGCTATAACGCTAAAACGCACTCAAGCTCCGCGTGAACGGAGGACCCTGAAATGCTGGAAGGATCACGCCTCTGCACGACGGCCCCCGGCGGTGGGGTCGCATCACGGCCACATTGATTATCTAATACAAAGTACTATAAAGTACTATAAGACTACTCTACTAAACCAAACTCCGTGTGAACGGATGGTTTGAACCCACTCCGGGTGAACGGAGGGTTTGAACCCACACCCCGCTTTCCGCGCCACCGAAGACCCGAATAACCATAAAGCCCCCTCCCTTATACTATTACCCCCTGATCCTCGGAACCTAACCCGCACAAAACCGATTACCCTTAAACGTGATCCGAACCTCTACACATTTCGACTCTAAACCCATAAACCCCTTAAACCCGATGCACCCGCGTCTCACACCCCTAGCGAAAAACGCCCCGAGTCCTACTCCCACAACCCACGCCGATTGGTTGGTGCCCCGTATTCCTACACCGATTATCTGTATACCCTGCCCTACTAATACCCCTTGACTCTACACCCATAGAATCCCACGCGCGCCTGCTCACCGAATTCCCTAAACCCACCACTCCCACAACCCTCGCGCGCGTTAACCTAACCAAAAAAGTCCGAGTCCAGCCTGGTTATAACCTTTCAACGAAACAAGCTCCGCGGTAACGGAGGGCCCTGAGTGTATATACGCGCTAGAAACAGACTGGCCCCCTGACTGAATGTACCAAAATGTACAGAATTGAACAACTGAACCAAACTCCGCATAAACGGAGGGTTTGCTCCCACCCCCCTCCCCCATATACCCCCAACCCTACGATCGCGAAACCCACCCCCGGAATACGCTGGCGAATAAAAAAGCATCCGAATGCAACGTGGCTGTGACCTTTCAACAAACAAGCTCCGCGTGAACGGAGGGCCCTGAGAGTATATACGCGCCGCGGCCACGCTGACTGCCGGACAAAAGGTACCAAATTTAAAGGTACTTACAGACTACTACTTTACTAAACCTAACTCCGTGTGGACGGAGGGTTTGAATCCACCCCTTAAACCGCGTACCGCGAACGTTACGACCGCGTATCCCAACGTTACGACCGCGTACCCCCAACGTCACGACCGCGAAACCCACCCCCGGTACCCCTAACAAATAAAAAAGGACTCGAATTGCAACGTGGCTGTGACCTTTCAACAAACAAGCTCCGCGTAAACGGAGGGCCCTGAGAGTATATACGCGCCACGGCCACGCTGACTACTGGACAAAAGGTACCAAGTTTAAAGGTACTAGCAAACTACTACTTTACTAAACCAATCTCCGCCTAAACGGAGGGTTTGAATCTAGATACTCCCTACCCTTTAACCCCCTATCCTAAACTCTCTAATCTGTAAACCCCTAAACCCTTCCCTCGGAGATCCTACTTTCCATAACTCCTAAATTGGTAGAACCTATATACTGACTATTTTCGAAACTCTCTGAAAAGCGAAAAAACCGTGGGCAAAACCTATAAACTATGCTCATTCGCGGTACTAATTTCCAAGTCCTGGCAGGCCCCTTCCTGACCTCTTCATCGAGCGAAACATCTATGGGAAACCGAAACGAATACGAAATAGAAAATGGAATACGTAAAATATATGAAATATTAAAACTAATTTATAGGTCGTAGCAGTTAAATATTTTTTATTTCGTTCGAATTCTATTTTTTCAACATAGTTCGTCAAATTATAAATTTTCTTAAACTACACGTTCACTTTGAAATGTTTGAATATTTCCTACGTTCGTTACAAAAATGCTTCCGAAAAACTAAACAACTCTGAGAAGACTAACAGATCTTGCGAAGTACCCAAATGAGTACTTATACTAATTAATGATTTAAAAAATTGTTTAATTAAAACGTTGAAATAAAAAAATTGATTATTACTTATAAATTAAGAATTTTAATGTTGGAACTGAAATTAATGTATTTTGTTCCAATAATATTATAATACTTTGGATGTTAACAGAGATAGTTTAAGCATTTGTCAGAACAATTATTTTTTCCAAAATAAAATGACAATTTTCAAAAAAGAAAATCAGAAACATACCCGAGAGCCTCTAATGATGCAAGACATTAATTTAATATATTTGAAATATTAGATAAAGTAAAATATTCATATCAGAAAACTTAAGAGGCTGTATTAATTTGCAACGCCAATTTAATAAGCTTTAAGTTTTAGTTAAAAGTTGAATATTCGTAATTATGATTTAAATATTACGTGAAACATCTAATGTGTTCTCAAAAGTGAAAGCGAAAATGATAAAAAAAGACTTACCGTTCCTATTAAACAATAAATGACCCAAATATCAAGTAGTACACAGAAATGTTTTAATTAATTGAAAATTGAATATTTAAAACTTGTTGCACAGAATAATATTATATTTCATTTGGGAACGAAATCTGTGTTAGTACTTCTCGATTTTGGACAATAGTGTAAAATAGATAAAGAACACATAGCAAGCATAGTGACAAAGT
>JAOPTO010000790.1:0-150617 GCA_033822845.1 Tetrapedia diversipes
TCAAATTTAACCGGGAAACTAGATGTGCTTATGAAATTTCCAAAAACTCTCCGTAAACAGCAACTTGGTAACATTACCTCGGTTATATTACCCTCACCGACAACTACTACATGCAAAGCCTATCGTATCCCCCTTTCGTTTCAGCGTTTCCCGTCCATCCCCACCACTGTGGAAACTTTTACCCCGTCCCTTTCCTTTCTAGCCCCTGACAACGGGCCGGCCCATCAACGTCGGTGCTATTCATGCCGCGCATCTCGGCTCACGCAGTTACCATGTTGCCATGTTTTCGCTGTTAGATGGATACTGACTTGGTTTAGCTGTAAACTCGTTTCATCTTCGAAAAATTCACCTCAAAATTATACATTTCAAAGAAAAATTCAACGAAACGACTGTGTATAATTATTTGACTCATTTTATTATTATTATTTTTTAAAAATATATCAACTTCAAATTATGTTAAATAAAATATAAAGTATTTATTGAAGCATATAATGTTTCGATCGTTCTTGCATTTAAGTTTCCCTCTGCTTGAATATCCGCACTTATTAACATTCAAAACGTATGGCAGAAGTTTTATCAAGTTAAGTAATAAATAGAGTAGTTTTGATTTCATTTTTTTATACTTTTTTATCGAATGAAACGAAAAATTGCGGAAAATTAAGTGGAAAGCAAACATTCTTTGTGGGATAGTTTAGTTATCTTTTTCTACGAGCAAAACACGGGGCACGTGTTGAACTTGTTCGTCTTGCAATCTGGCAACGCAGCGACCCGTTCAAAATAGCACTCCCAGCTGGCGGCTTTCGCTTAACATCCGATGGGCAATGGCTGATGGGGATTGTTTCAGTTTATTGCAAAAGTAGAATTGATTTCATAGTTATTTCATTTTACGATTTCATTTATGCATCAAAATTGATGGTAAAGAAATTTGTAATTTAGAAATGAATTAGTGATCAGTTGATATATGAATGTTATCGATTGCATCATCTCTTAATAAAGATGGCTGTCTTTCTGCTTGGGAATAGTTATGCGAAAATACGTCAAAAAGTTGTGGAATTATTTCTTTCTAGCACATTATCAACATTAAAGATTTATTTAGCTACTAATGTTTTAGGGAAACGATCCTTGCAGGAATTTTGGCATTAAATCTAAATTATCGGTTGGATTGAAAAATTAATAATTTTAAAAGCAATTTGGAACTGTCGAACAGTAGCTGCGGTACCACCTATCGGTAATTAATGAAATTATTGAAAGATACGGACATTAAAAAGTATAAAAATAGATACGTAACACTATGGTATATAATTTTTTTACATCTATGAATTGATATACATACATACATACTTATATTGATGATTATGAAAGTTGTTAAAATAAAAAATTTAAACAAAATTATTTTATTAATTGAATTGTCCGTAAGTAATTGAAATGAGTCAAATCACAAAAGATGAAAATGCAATTTAAAAATAATATTTGGCTATTGGGATATTTATAATCTAAACTATTTCTTTTATGAATGTGACTGAACTAATTTGAAACGATAATAAAGTAATTGTATATCCTGTTAATCAAATATTTGATTAATCCATAACATTAACAGTTGTCAATAACTTAAGACATATTGGAGGAATACATGAATTAAAATATATTTATTTAAAAATCTAAAGGCTATCGACTTTTCTATTTTTTAAACTTATTTAACATTGAATATGTTATAACCTTTTTAATCATCTTTTTGCTAAATAACAAGTACCTATAGGAATTTGAAACCAGTTACCAATGGATCAGATCAAATGATTCAGAAACCGTCCTTTGAAACAAGTTGATGCAGGTTCAGACTTGTTTCACCATGGGTATGTGTACCTAACGACATCTTCACAGCCGTGTTACTAAGCCGAATGCATCGATTGTGCAAGAGAAGATTGTATGATGACGTTTCTCTCAAGATATGTTGCGGTCTTTCATTTTAAAAGCATTATTCAATTCGCTATGTTGATTTATTAAATGCACATGTATTTCTTTTTTTGCAATTGCAATTCATTTTTTATATATATTCTATTGCTATGTTTTTATAGTGATATAGACTAAATGACGTATTTTATTGATTATATTTTTATAAAAAGTTTTATATTTTATTAATAATTTTTAACTATTATTTTACGTATTTATTATTATATATATGTACGTATTTAAATTCGATTTTTAGAAAGTTTATTTGAAGAAAGGAATATAATTATTATTTTCGAGAAATATTTTGTATACTGTTTCATTGAGTGATAATATTTAATGTCATGGATGTATTATTATTAGATATAATATTATTGACGTCTATAGAAATGGAACATGCAAAAATATTTTTAAGAATAACATTTTTTATTATGATATTACATATATTGTGGCGCATATTATACAATGCAATTTTGTAACATGTATTCAAGAGGTTTATGTATGTAAATAAAAGTACGTTTACTATTTTACATTCAATGTTATCAATTCAGTACTGAAATACAAGATATATTTTATATTTTTGTAGTTTGTAGCGAAAGAAGCACTACTTATACGCAACTGATCTTTATAATCTGTTGTATAAATCACTATTGTATTCGATCCCTAAAAGAGAATGATTACTCTAATTAAAATTAAATATGACGAAAATTACTCGTTATAAAAATAGACATAAATATAATGTAATGTAAGTAAACTTTACTAAAATATATTAGTTCTGGAACTCTACTGTGAAAAACTGCGAATAGTGTAAAAACAAAAGCAGAGTACTAAAAAATAAAAGTAGATAGAACTGTCGATGCGACACAAAACTCAGAAAAAAAAGAAAAATATAATGAAGTAAGCTTAATGTTTTAATTAATGTACAAGTAAATTATAACAAGAAATTTAATAATGTTCAATAAATTAAATAAAATTATATTTTTATAAGTATGTATGCATATAACTTATCAATCAAAATCGTACAGATGGGATACATTGCATTTTTGAAACACAATATAATATAAATTATTTATATTGATATAATGTGGATAATAATGCGGGATCCTTTATCCCTATTCTAATATAATTGAGAAATTTCAGGTTTTAATGATAAGTCACAATAATGAGTCGATGCAGAAAATGTGAAAATTAGCCGTTGGCTACACTAAGTTTTCACAAAATATAATCATTATGTGTTATTGTTCCTCCTTTAAAGTAGTTCCATGAAGTCTTACCTTTTGTCTAATTAATTTCAAACATGTTTTATAGTATTAATATTCGACGATTGGGAAATTGTTTAAAGAACTTAAGTCAACTGTACCAATTGTTTGTATCGTTAGAATTATATCCTTAATTATTTTCGCTAAGATGTAAAATATTCAATTTTCAATACTCTTTACCATAAAATAGTAGTCTCTTAATTTTTAAAATGTTTCATCTAGAATCTACATAATTTCAAAATAAATATCAATTTAACGAAAGAATTGTTTGCATTAAAAGAAACGGAGACAAATTCAAGAGATAGTGTTTTCCTAATAGGTACTTGTATTAAAACAAGGGAGTCTGGTACAATTTATCGAAAAATTATTCACCGTTGGAAATAAAAATTTTCGCTGAATTTATAGTAAAATTATTGTGAATGAATCATTAAATTTCTCCTAGCAAAAGTATATTTAAATACGTCATCTTTTTAGCGCGCTTTTGGAGATTAATTTCAGAAAGAGAGAAACTGTCACCTAATTATAAAAGCATATGGTTTTGGATGCAGTAGCAAAAGTAGAGAACCTAATCAGAATAATGAGTAATGAGTATTTGTTAGTGTTTAACAGAACGTATGTAGAGTTCAAATATATTTTAGTAATTATTAAATATCTATCGACTTCCCATGTATACAAAGTCACAACACATTGGTAAAACGACAAAAATCGTTCAATTATAGTGTATTGTAACCACAGTTGGTAACAACTATGTGGACACGGTCGATAATCTGTAAGACTCCGAAACAAACGGTCGACGATAGTCAGCGCATAAATCGTGTAGCAGGAGAGTATCTTTGTAGTTTAAACTATACATATTTGCTACATATCACCATTTGTCTTACATTTTTTTGATAACAGTTTTGTTAACGATTTATACAATTTATCGTACTTTAAATATACGTGGATCGTTCAATAAGTTACTCATCTGTAGTAATCCCTGCTTTAATTTTTAACTGGTGAGGTGTTATACATCTACGTATATTTTCCATATAAATAAATAAATTTTTATTCATATTGATTGTATTCCTTAGAGTTCCTTTTCGCAAAAAGATTTACTAATTGAATGTTAAATGCAAATAATTAAAAGTAGAAGGGTTTCACGTTACCAATTGAAGGTTAAATGAGATATGTTACCACGAGGTGGTTACATATGTAGATACGTTGTGGCATGAGGCTTGAAGATGCCGTAATTCTTCATATTAACGAATTGGGTAGAAGTTTATAATTCAGTAGCACAGACGAGGTAAGTGTAGACATAGACGAGATAAAAGTTGCAACAAGTTTACGCAAAACAATCGACTATCGACACGGCGGCGAGCCCTCCAAGCTCGGGGCCACTGAGGACCTGCTGTGTGATTTGTTGCCATCGTGTGGCAAATTCACCGTCGGGCCCGGGTTCCTTTCTCCGGTAACATTGTGAATGATTGGGTATTTTAGGTGCCGTAGCTACATTAGCTGCGGTTACTCGGGTATTCAGTGGTCCGCTGTATCATTTTTGTGCTGGGCCCTCCCGCCGGACGTACTGCCTACTCGTGATTCCACCATAGGTACTGGATTGCTTTATGGAACTCCATCTAGTGCTCGGCTCTTTTCATAAAGTGGTTTGGGTCCACAGTTCAATTTAGTGTTTTCTAGAATCTTAGATTCTGAAATATCTAGATTAACATGGGGACGGGTCTCAAAGCGCAGTCCCCTCCTCGTGGTGATACCTGGGCATTGGTGTTGGTTTTCCATTGAGCAAACAGTGAAAAACCATACCAAGCTAAATACTGCGCACGAAATTTATGTCATTTAATTTTGAATGAACTTTCCACAATTCACTAAACATTTAATAACTTTAGAATAAAGGTAAGTGTCTAACACACCTGCAAGATGCGGTTTTTCAATTTTATTAATTGTTCGTCATATACATATGAAACATGATGTTATGTTGCCTTGCTAATAAATAAATTATTTGATTAAAACTTGCAAGTGCGATAATAATTAAAAATTTCATTTTAATCGTTGACCCAATAATTGATTAACTACTACGGTTAACTACTGATCAATTTATATACTTCTTTTCCATTAAAACGCCTTAGCTCAAAATACAGTCTATAGACGGATATAATACAGATCAATCATACAGTGAATTATAACTTATAAACTAACGACCTATGAATATTCTGTTATATCTTATATCAGCATGTCAAAGTACAATGTTATTAATTCTGCAAAAGTCATCTATCGTTGTTAACCCGGTAATAATTAAACTGCTTATGACGCTCATTGTGTCCAGTGGTGGTTTCGAATTTTTTCATTTATTCATTTGTCATACAATTCCGTAGTATATAAATGGTTTACAATTCCATACATTATGCTTAATATCACTCACAGCAAATAAACACTTGCTAGTGGAATAATGTATAATACCACATCTTGACAGGAATTCCTAAGAATGGTAATGATTGGTCTTAAGTCTTCGAAACTTTACTATAAAATCGCGAGCAATTTTTATATGAAAGCACAGACTTATTCTACGTTCATAGAAGTGTATGTAATATGTTCTTTGGTGTCAAAAAGCATCGTCACAATTATCTGAATTTCACTACTTTTCCTTCACGAATTTTTTTTCAAAATTTTAAATTAATGAGTAAGACATCATAATTAGGCTGTATCTGATTTTGTTCCACTTTTCTGCCTCATTTCATAATTAAAAGTTTATTACGAATTACTGCTGTTTCGGACATCGTCTCGCCATCTAGCGGAAGCAGATAGTATCATCTGGATTATAATTTCTGTTATTATAATGAATATTATAAAAAAACTCGATCATTTTTGCGTATTTCTGCTTTAACAGCGGTTCCACTTCCCTCTCATAATAATTTAGTTGTAATATTCATTATAATAACCGAAATTTTAATCCAGACAGTACCTTCGGCATTCGCTAAATGGCGCTACGATCTCCAGAATTGTGGGTAAAACCACACTATTTCGCACGTAGTAAAAGAATTCTCGATATTATCGATTAATTTAGATTACTTTATTGAGATAGGGATTACAGAGATAAAACGTACCGCGAGACTCACTAGAACAGAAATTATATATGACTGCCTTCTAAATGCGAAACCAAACGTTCTTCTTTGTTCCCCACCAGGAGGCGCTATTGTCTCCTGGAAATTGACTGTGATCGCTACAAAATAGCAGTAATAAATGATTAAAATTAACAAATGATGCTAGAAATTGGAACAAAATTAAATAGAGATTGATAGCGAGAGCCTCTTCTTTAATTTCAGATTCGGAATATTCGAATATACTACCTATAAGCTGAAAAACTGTTATATACGTTGTTTTCTGTATGGCCTGTATACGGACGATTAGTACCACCTTTTTACCGCTAAGTGGTAATAGTGTTTTGATTCTGTGGCGACCTCTGCTTTCGTTCAGGAGCCCCACCGAAAAGTGCACTTCCGCTTGGACTAGCGTCACCAAGCGGAAGTGCATCCTTGCAGATATGAATTCCGAGCGCTCTGTTTTTCACTGGCGCGTCACGTGGGATTGCACCCCGTTTCGTTCATTTTTGAAGGAAGCGTTCCGAGAGACAGTCGAGAAAATATTCACAGTGCATTATTGTTACTTATTTTATACTGTTATCCTCGTTGTTGTATCTTGTTATATTTATTATTGTTATCGTTGTTACATTATTTTCTGTTATCGTTATATTAAATTCTATTTACCGTTATACTCATCATAGACTTCATATCTATCCTCTATCGCATCAGTCGGTAAAGAAGAAAACGCACCTACATCCAGCAACCTTCGCTACAATGTCCATAAACTGCTTAAATTCTCATGTTATAAAAAAGTGCATTTTCAGCTATGATCTATAATGTTTTATACTTGTTTCTTCTTCTATAGGTTGCATACTTTCAATTTACGTACATTCTTTAGGATTTTATTTATAATAAGTGATTTTATAACAATCACGTTTTTGCGTAGATTGCGTACGACAATATATTTCGTACTTCAAAAATTACTCAAGAACTCAAAATAAAAGGTTTTACAACATTTGTACGTCAAGGTTCTTGTTTTATAGATATTGTACTTTCCTGCATTTACATTTTTATGAGATTTCGTTTGTTCCAACAATTCGTTCCTACAGATCATACTATGGAAATATAAACTGCATAATTCTATAATTCTATAAACCAAACTGTATCTGAATGTAAGGTAAATGTTTACAGTTTTCGATGTTTTCATCGCACTTCACAGAAAAACCAATTACGTCAAATTATTGTATACCAAAAATTGGATAAAGAATCACACAGACTTTATTTACCCGGCAAAAGTTGGCTACTTTTATCCATTCTTTTTTGAGAACTAGACATGTGAGGAAGATGAGGTTTTTTCCACTAGATCGGCGAAGTTGAGCGCTATGTGACATGGTATGTTCAATGCACAGGAGTGGTTTGCCGTGGATGTTATGGGAGCGGTTGATCGACAAATCAAGATCAGTTTATGTTATCCGTTCAAGCATAAAATGGTTACTGGAAGATTCAGCTCAGATAAATGCTGTTATAGGTCAAGGGTTTTTAAACTGTAGGTTGTGAACTCTGTAGGGGTCGCGTAATAAAATTATGAGAAAAATTTTGACAACTGTCCACGAAGAGTATCCGTTCAATCTACAAGCAACAATAATTATGAAAACCATTTGAATTAAAAAAAATTTGAAATATGTAGTTCAACTCTTAGAAATATTGAAGGTGTAGTGTATCCTGCAGTATCAAATATTCAGTCCAGATTTAATCCTTCATGTAAGAATAAACAAGCGCACCTCAGTTACCTTAAGCAGTCAGCTGTGGTACGTACTTTTGGGAGCGCACACCTACGTGTGTCGCGAAAATCAAGCGATGACGGGTATAGTCGTCAAACACAGAGTAAGTCTCGCTGTTAAATTGATAGATAAAAGAAATCGACGTTATTTTATAAAACGAACAATTTTCTTACTAACATTTATTCACTTACGTAACATAAACATATACTATACATACAGGGTGTTCGGACAGCCCTGGGCTTAAATTGAAAGAGTAACTCCCTGAGACATTCTAAGACGAAAATCAAGAGTAACGATTTGGCGTTTGAGGCTTTGTTTACGAGTTATAACTAGTTAAAGATATCGTTTAATCCGGACCGTTCGACGCTTGAGAGCGGGTAACCGAAGCTACTCGGTCGGTAACGTCGCTGAGTCCACAGTGATGCTCAAGCGTCGAACGGTCCGGATTAAACGATATCTTTAACTAGTTATAACTCGTAAACAAAGCCTCAAACGCATAATCGTTACTCTTGATTTTCGTCTTAGAATGTCTCAGGGAGTTACTCTTTCAATTTAAGCCCAGGGCTGTCCGAACACCCTGTATACATAATAAAGGGGGAACTTAGAACAAATCAAATGTTTATAAAAGTTAAAAATTCAGACTGCTTCTCTCAAATGGTATTCACGAAAACAAGGAATGACACACAGTGCCACTTTGCACGTCGGACACCAATACCGCGATTCCTTCCTAATCGTTTGTTTACAGCAAAGTGCACACTTTTGTAATGGATTATTTGTTACAGAATTTGACGGTATATAATCCGGGAAATGTTTCTCATAGAAGCGCAAAATATTAGATCTTGGTTGAGATAGACTTCTAAGGGTTCTAAAGAAATTGAAATTTACAAATATATTTTAGTTTTTGCTAAAATTGTAATTTAAATAGCAAATGGTAACTAAATTCTACGTGTGACGGATATAGTTGTCATGACGCAAAAATATTATCATTTTGCATGACGGATATAGACGTCAAACACAGCCGACTGGTTAATAGTACCGAGCAAGAGTTCCACTTCAGGTCGTAACACCAATCGCTACCATGTAAACTTGTTTTTGTCCTATTAAGTGTTAATAAGTTGTAAAATTATAAGCAGAACGAAAAATTATTTAAAATTAAATTTTTTCCAATACTAGTTAATGTTTTGTTTGTTTATTTATTTGATATAATTTTTTTTCGGTAAAATGGGGTTGCGATTAAAAAAGTTTAAGAAATCCTGTTACAGGTAAGAAGATGAGAATGTTTACGTATAACATTGTGGATGAATTCAGGTGCGATGCGTTTTAACCGTTTGAGTGCTAAGGAATTTTCTTGTTTATATGCTAAAAGTGCGGGATGAAATGCGTAGTTATTTTTTTTTTTTGAGAATAGTCAAAACAGCTATAACTAACACTAATTGTTATATAAAAAGTAATTTTTAGATTTATCTTTTCATATTATAGTCATTTTCAGGTAAAGTAGAATTTGACATGGTGCGTTTTATAATTATCAGTGTAACACTTATCTTAAAAAAATGAAAATAATTTTTAAGTTTTGTATTATCAAAGACCACAATTGAATGATATTAATACAAACTGAAATTAATATGAACACGACCGCTTTCAATTATAATTATGATATAATTATGAAAATTATAGTAACAAACAGCAGCGCGATAGCGCTTCGCCGTTAACACGTTGAATGCCACGCTAGTTTTACAGGGTAAGCCGGTGGCGCCACGATGAATTTGCTATTATATGATACATACACTATTGAAATATTATTTACAACAAATAAGTGTAACTACTTTTAGATATTTTTTACTGTATTAATTTCTTCACGCCATTGCATTAACGATGGTAATAATGAAAAATTGATAAGTATTGACATTTTTATAAATTATGTATTTCTACCAATCTGAGTGCGCCGGTCACCGGTGACCCCTAATGGCATTCAACGTGTTAAGTACGTGACGGATTCTTGAAAAGTATGTTTTACGTTTTTAAACTGATACGTTCGTATAATACGAATTTATAATAACTAATACGTATTTTATGATACCCAACATCGTTAATTGCTTGAATAATGTTCAATATTCTTTACACATTTTTCTGTTTATTAATATTTTGTGGAAAACAAAATGACGTTTCCTTTTGTCATCCTCTTCTTCTTTATTCAATAATAATGCTATGCAAGATAAATCTTTTAACACTATTCCTACCACAACCGGTCAAATTACCGTTTTTGAAATTTCGATTAGAATTTCATAGATACAACGTAATTGAATCGCCTTTAAGGGGCTATTCTACTGTGACGGATTGAAAAAATTGAATTTTTTTTTGCATTTTCTTATACTTTAACATGTTAAAAACTTGTTCCCAAAGGGATTTAACAGAATTCGAAAAATTAACGATGTTATGTGCCTTCACACGAAGCGCCGTTCTGCCGCGCACAGCTATCTGAGCGGTCGGCTCATCCCGGCAAGCCCGGAATTCTGTTATAGATTTGAATCCTTACGATAATATGATAGTGAAGAAGCTTGTATGTGTTCTACACGTGAAAAAAAGGTTTGGAAGTTGATTGAGAAGTGTAAAGAAAAAGAATAAAGGTATAGGAGGAAAAGGATCCAGGAAGTTAGCTGATATCAACAATTTGACCACATATTGTGAATTAGCCATTTTACGAAACACCAATTTGGTTGAAAATATGTAGAACTCTGTATGGGAATCGTAATTGGCCCAATAACCAAAACTTTCGCTGATAATCGCGATAACATCTGCAAAAGGCACGTAGCGATAAAAAGCCAATAGGCGTCGAAAGAGGCTCGAACAGCTCGTAGAACTGCAGCATCAACACTATAGGAATTCTAGGAAGAGAAGGAAGGTGTACTGTACGGCCCTGGAATAGCTAATTAGCTTATAAGTATGATCAAAACTTTCTATATACACCTAAACAGTACTTGAAACTTTAAACGCGTTTTTCTCAAAACTACATTTTTGGAAATGGCTGTCACGATAGCTCCATAACGGATTGACCGATTCACTTCCCGCTTGGCAGATGTGTTCATTAGATGTGTCATTCTCGTCCCTACCAGAATTGCTTCGATTGGAACTTTTTTCGAATTTTGGGAATGTAAAACATTCCGATTTTTTTACCAAAATTTAGAAATTTTTCTTTAGACCAGCGCCATTTTCTTTCTGTTCAGTATTTTCAAACCATTCTGGTACCGACGATAGCCACGCTCATACAGATTAAGAATCTTGTTTATTTTCTGTTTTCAAATCACTTCAACAGCTGGAATCATGGCAGCCATAGAAGGCTGTTTGTTTTACAATGTCATAAAAAACGTTCTGCAACTTTACACACATATGCTCTCCTGGCTCGCAAAATTTTTTAAATAAACTTAAGGTTATAATAAACAAATATCCTAAGTCGCAAAATGATATGATGTATAGTTCACCCACAAAAAATTCCCAAAAATCGTATTGATTTCGGGCCTTCACAGTAGAATGGCCCCTTAAACTTTAGACTTTTTCTCACATATACGTATAATACATTTTTCAGTATTCACTTCTTTTTTCATTGTTTATTTTTTGAGAAAAATTTATAGTCTCTCTTACGTGGGAATGTCGCAGTAGGAATAAGTATACGTAAAGTGTCGGTAGGAGTAGTGTTAAAGATAAATGTGAGAATATTTTCAAACGATAATCACTATTTGAAAGGAATGATTATTATTTTTACGCCTGACGTCTGTTTTTGTTCAATTTAAACTGATAATAATAAATACTAGATGCATTCTTTCAATCGAATCGTTCTATAAACGTTCCAAGCTTCAACAGATAATTAAATCTACCTTCAAACAGCTGATATCACATCTTTGATCAGTGGTATCTCCTTATGGCAGAAGTTTCCGAGAAAATTACATCGTAATATCACTTCATAAGTAAATATACACTCAGGTCTCGTACTTATCTTAAGTATTTTTCTTTTTACGAAAAGGGTACAATAAAATGGATTGATGATCGATGATTATAGATAAATTAATTTATATTGTGTTTTTATTTTCTTTTTCACAGTTTTCTTTAGTTTATTGCTGAATTTTACAATATTTGCATTCTTCGTTGGATGATCCATTCTTTGCGACCTACCTAAATAACAATTGCCAAATGTATAGGGAGTAAAACAATTTATAGAGTATGGACATATTTCTTCAAAGTTTTCAATGTTTGACTGGAAGTCAAGAAAAATGAGGGGAATGTTGTTCTCATAAAGATGCCTTTATAAATGAAACAAAATGCTTATTAAAATACACGATCCTTTATGATTGAAATGAAAGAAGTCAAGGTTCATACAGTTAGATGACAATTGCAAAACAAACATTCTTTTGTGAAAAGTTTTTGCTGATATTGTTGAAAATTACAAAATTTTTTGTTTTTTTTCAACACTTTCAACAAGTGTAAACAGAAAATCTAAACGCTCCATAAACGCTCTATAAATCGCTCCGTATTTTTACATGATCTTGATTTGAAATGAAATCGCTCGATTCTACCACATAATTGTTCACGTAGATTGAATGACATTGTCATAAAAATGTTACTAAAATCAAAATGATTTGATTTTTCATTTTTATGACGATAAATGCTATGACATTCTTTATCATGACAGTAAACGATACAATTTACTGTCGCATGGAAATGTATCTTAAATCAATAATTAAGGAATCCGATATTCAGGCTCTAATAATAATGGACAGCTTTCTTAAAATTTACATCAGCAGTTATATGAGCACTAACTGGATTAATATAATTGTGTTAAATTTATTGGTTTTAAAACTAGTCATTCAATTTCTACAGTATCGATTATTTTACTTTTGTCATTTAATTATATGCACAGTATTTTCAAAGATTTATCTTATTTTATTCTAATTGCTTTATCATAATTATCAGTATCGTAATGTCAAGATGTGATTAGGTAATAAAATAGTTGAAAATAATAAAATTAATATATTTAATGGTAAATAACGTAAGATAAAACTCCTAAATTAAAAAGTATCGTTATAATTCTCGTTCTGAATGTTAAATACTCCCAGCTTTTAATTCTCGGTCTTTAACTACTGACTTTTGATTACCTTGGATACGGAAACATGGATTTCCACGGTTTCATACGCTCATTCTCTTTTTGTTTTAATTTTCAATCTCTGTTTACTCGAATGCAATCAAAAATCACGCATTTCATAGAACAGCCTTCTTGTTGATTTTGTAACGGGCGAGGAATCCACTACGGGTTTTTAAAAATACCCTATTTTATTCCGTTGTAAGGTATACAATCGAAAAGTCAATAATCGAAGACGCTTATTAATCTGAAGATCGTAAATTGAAGAATCAAGAATTGTTGCTTGTTTGGTCCTCTTCCTTTTTATACCTATGGTGGTGGTCACGAGTACGGCTTATCCTCCGATGGTGTCGAATATTTTTCTTTCGGAATTGTTCCATGTGCTCCATGATCGCGGGCTTCTGCTTATCTCTTATATGGTGTTGTTTGTCTTGAGGGTGTTTCATCTCGGTTGCTCCATTTAGCGTAACATGGTGTAATATGGTGTAAGAATTTAAGGGTTCCTTTTTTCATTATTCATCGTTTGGGCCCAAATATTTGTGGTCTCGATTATCGGGGATTTCGGTTATCCGAAATTTTTTGTTTACAAACAGTAAATATTGATTCAGGCAGTTATATATATAATCGCCCCGAAACTCTGTTTACCTTGTGTATTGGGTTGTCCGGAAAATTCGTGCCAATTTGATAGGTGGCATAAGGACAGGTCTAAATATATTAGAATGATTGAAAACAAATAATCTGTATACATATCGGAAGAGACAATACTTCAGGCACATTTGAAACAAAATTTGGACACGATACGTTAATATTTGTTAGATTTATAACGCCTTTGAATATGGTAGAAAACAAAGTGGATTTTAGGCATTTAATACTTTTCTTTTACCGAAAATGCAAAAGTGCCACACAAACGGTAAACAAGATATGCGCTTTTTATGTTCAAGGTGTTGCAGCGGAAAGAACTGTGCGGAAATGGTTTGCTAGGTTTAAAGTTATTCCAGGAATAGCGAATCGAAAGGACGTCGTGTTTCTTTGATAACGTGACAAAAGTTGTTGGAGCTCGATTGGTATGTTCTACTCCGTCCACTATATTCACCAGACCTCGCGCCCTCTGATTTCCACCTTTTTCGATCATTACAAAATTCCCGTAATGGAAAGAACTTCAATCCCTTCGACGAAATAAAAAATCACGTAGAAAAGTTTTTCACTGAAAAACCTGAGAGATTTTGGAAGAACGGAATTTTCAGGTCGCTTGAAAGATGGAGAAAGGTTGTAAAAAGGAATAGATCCTATTAATTTAACTTAAGTTAATTTACTAAGTGTATTTTAAAATTTAAACCCCCTGCGTTTCAATCTTCGTTAAAAATTGGCACGAAATTTCCGGATAATCCAATATTAAACGAATCTTGTGTACAATTACACGTTTGCGAGGAAGAAATTGAAGCAGAATTTATTTTTAATGTATATTTATTAATTTATTTCACTACGTTGTACTATGGTTTTTAAATTGAAATCTTTTTTTTATTTAAAATCCTATAACTTTACGCAAAATTAGCTTGATATGTAAGGAGGCTGGATGGTTTTGGGACTAACTGTGTGTGCAAATGTGTATAGTACACACGAGATAAGAAATCCTATTTTATGATTTCTTTCTGCTTTTACAAGATAGATTTTAAAGTTACTATCGCCGTTACGTGTTAGGTAAATGGATTTATAGGTATTACAGGTAAACACATTTAAAAGCGCAAGATTAAAGAAATAAAAAGGATCTGGATAGATGTATATCGTGATCATCGTTATATTATATCTGTATAAGGAATAGATCTTCTAGGGATAAAAAGCTTAACTCGATATGAAACATGCGTTCTTAGTTATTTTCCTTTGGATTTCAATTTATCTGGCCTTCCTATCCTCCAATTAAACCAACTAATCAAGATCCTACCATACATTACCTAGGTGCGAAATGAGTTCGTTGGAATGTTTGTTACGCTTTCGCTACTCATTAAAAATAAAAAGTTATAAATAAACATCAACAATTGAATGACTTAAAAATTATTCGCTAGAACCTTAGCGATGGCGCTTTAGAAAAGTGGTCGTTGAGAACAGTACGTGCATGGTTAATCCCTAGAAAGGATAATTCGTATACTGGTCACGAACTATTTGTAGACACCGATTAGGAGGCACCTTAAGAAACGAACGAACGAACGAAAACAGCGCGGTATTCTATGCAACAGACTCTTTGGTACCCGATCCCAGTCACTACCGGCAACAATATGAATTACGCGAAACTAAAGAGACACTCTGTAACTGATGGTGCTTGCAGAAACTAGTCAAAAACTATTCGCTAGAATTTTAGCGATGGCGCTTTAGAAAAGTGGTTGTTTCGTCCTACGGAATAGCTGCGGGAAGTTTTCCATCGGCATTTATGACACGAGCGTGCTAGTAATGCTATTTTTGAGGATTAAGCAGTTCGAACCCTCTTAACGGCCGTAGACGGACAATAGTTTAATTTTCGAGTCACCGTAATTCCTCAATAGCCAAAAGCGTGTCATAAACGAGGGACTTCCGAAGGGCACCCAGCCAGTACCTACCTGCGACAGGTACACGGGTCCGGAGGAAATTTCCCTTTCGTTGCCAAAATTCGGGAAACCTCCCACTCCGAATGGCTCATCCCACCCTCGTTCTCGAAACGCGTGCTAAGGACACAAGAACGGGGGTTGGTGGCACTCAGGGCATACGCTGATTGGAGTCTTGATTTTTTGATTTCAACCAATTAGCGTATCGTCATGAGGTATGGAGGAATGACCAGTCGAACTCCTCCATATAAAACCGAGTCACTTCGGCACCGCAACACATGCAAAACGCGCTTCAAAAACGTACAAACAATCACAAACGTCGCATTCATTCATTCATTCATTCGTAAAAATCGAGCATTCGCAAAGAGTACATTCACACCATCACATTCGGAGAAATAGTCGTCTAAAGTGATCACACAGCGGACGACAGTCGCGATGTAAACATTCGAGGACGCGACAGTGGTCGTTGAGAATAGTGCGTGCATGGTTAATCCCTAGAAAGGATAATTCGCATATTGGTCGCGAACTATTTGTAGACATCGATGAAGAGGCACTTAACCCTTTACGGATTGGACGGTTCGAAGCCAAGGGTTCCGCGGTGCCGAGTCGCGATAGTCGTTTGAAATTGCCAGCGCGCATTTCTGGCTACACGCTGATATCGTTCATAGCACTCCAAGATGTCTAATTCTGGACATATGTACACGCACAGATTCTCCACAAGATAAATAAAATGTTTATTCATTTATTAATATCATTCATTAGATTTTAAATTCTGAAATGTTAGGTTCATCGACCACAGCAATGTGTATACGCGAGACACGTACACTCCCGTTCATAAGTATCCGGACACTTACGTATTTGCGGAATTCGCATAAATATTTCTTAAATTTAGTTTCTTTTGTGGATTTATTATTTTGTCCTTTAATCTTGATGTTGCTGTGGAACAACACATGCAACTGGATCATTTCCCAATGGGAAAAAGTTCTTTGGATAGACGAATCCAAATTTGAAGTATTTGGTGACAAGCGGCGCACTTTTGTTCGTCGAAAAGTCAACGAAAAATTTCTTTCAGACTGCGTTGTGCCTACAATCAAGCATGGTGGTGGTGTTGTTATGATTTGGAGTTGTTTTGGGGGTAATAATGTGGACGATATAGTGAAAGTGGAAGGAATAGTGGGAAAAGAACAATATTTGAATATTCTAAAAGACAATGCGTTTCCCTCAGGAAATAGACTTATTGGAAATAATTTTGTGTTTATGCCGGATAATCATTCAAAACACTGTGCAAAAAGATGTAAAAACTATTTAAAGGAACTAGAAAAAAGAAAGGAAGTGAAAATTATGCAGTGGCCCTCACAGTCACCGGACCTTAATCCAATTGAGAAGTTGTGGGACAAAGTGGATATACAAGTGAAAGACAAGTGTCCAAAAAGTGAAAAACAATTGTGGACAATGTTGAAAACAATTTGGGGAGAAATTAAAACAGAAACACTGCAATAGCTTGTCGCAAGACTACCTCGATTAGTGCAAACGGTTATTTCGCAACGGGGAGGACATATCGATGAAAAGGAGATTTAAACAATTTTATGTAATTTGGCGGGAAGAATTGTTTATACTATGTTCTCTATATTTTCTACTATAATTAAATGTTCAATAAAAGTTGCTTTCATTGGGAAATAAGTAGAATATACTTATTGTAGCATAAATACAGTATTTACATGAATTTGATAGGTGTCCGGATACTTATGGACGGGAGTGTATTGAGTCTTTCGGCTCTATCAGTTGTTTTCACCAAACGCATATATGAGTTCCTCGGCCAAATTTATTGTTTACGTAGAACGCATATATGCGGCGGTAGTCCGCAAAGGATTAAGAAACGAATGAGCCTATCCAGCGCGTTTTTGTATACAACAGACTCTTTGGTATCCGATCCGAGTCACTACCGGCAACGACATGAATTACGCGAGACAAAGGAGATACTCTCCAACTAATGGTGCTTACAGAAACTGGTCGAGGGTCCAACAACACTTAGCTAGTAGCATATGTCCCAGTAACAAAGGGTTAAGAGCACATAAACCACCCTATGGTGTAATGTAGACAATCTGCGCCGGGTATTTCTGTTGCAACTGACCGAGGCTGAAGATTTCTACTGAATTCTAAAAGTAAAACCGATTCGAAATCACTGTAACGAATTGAAGGTGTGATTGCTACCTAATTGGCAAAGGTGATTCGAACGAGTTCTTTTTTTCTCGGAAAGCTAAATATTGTATTAGGAGTACAAATAAGTTTCCACCGTTTTTTATCCGAAATTGGGCATTTATTGTGATAGAACCAAATCTACTCTTTTATTCGAAGTATTGTCCATCGCTTGTCACTACTTTTTCCCATCTTTCTGGTAGCATACGGAGTCTGTGTTGGAAGAATGCTTCTTCTTTTGAGGCTATCCACGAATCGACCCAAGTTTTGGTATCTTTATGTGATGTGAAGTGTTGCTCAGACAGGCCGTGTGCCATCGATCGAAATAAGTGGAAATCAGATTAAGCAATGCCTAGAGAATACAGCGGGTGTGGTAAAACTTCACAATTGAGTGTTTCCAGATAGGTTTTCACCGGTGCAGCTACAAGTGGACGAGCATTATCATGCAGGAGTATAATCTTGTCGTATCTGTGGCAATAGTTGGCTCGTTTTTCCTTGAGTGCTCGACTCAATCTTATCAGCTGTGTTCGGTAGAGAGTCCCAGTAATAGTTTCGTTCGGTTTGAGTAACTCATAATACACGACACCAAGTTGATCCTACCAAATACACAACAAGAGCTTATTCCCATGAATATTTGGCTTAGCTGTAGATAGTGAAGCATGACCAGGTGGTCCCCATGATTTCTTTCTTTTCAGATTATCGTACTGGATCCATTTTTCATCGCCAGTGACTACACGGTGCAGAAAACCCTTTCGTTTATGCCTGGCAAACAGCATTTCACATGTGAAAAATCGACATTCAACGTTTCTCGGCGTCAGTTCATATGGAACCCAATTTCCTTGTTTTTGGATCATTCTCGATGATTTCAACTGATGTGAAATTGCTTGTTGAGTCATCCCTAATGTAAATGCAAGTTCTTCTTGCGTTTTGCATGAATTTTGGTTCAATAATGATTTCAATTCTGTGTCTTCGTACGCTTTCGGCCTTCCGCTACGCTCTTTGTCTTCGATATCAAATTCACCGTTCCTAAACTTTTGATACCACTCACGACAACTTCTTTCACGCCTCACCATAAGCTTCTATAAGCAACAGATACGTCTCAGATTTCTTCAAATTGAAGAAGTAAATCAAAAGTTCCCGCAAGTGACACTTATTCGGCACAAAATTCGACATTTTCGTACACAAAAGAATATATTATACTGATAAAACATCACTAATATTTTAAGCTTATGTTGTTGATAGATGACTAACCTTACTGTTATGACGTTTACATATGATAATTTTAACCATAACTTACTGGTGGTCTAACTTTTGTCAAACGGCGGAAACTTATTTGTACACCTAATAGTATCGTAGTTTTAAAGATCGCAACTGGAAAAGTGAAACTGTAGGTCGACGAAAGCCAGGTCCATCGGAAAAAACCATTGACGACGACCAATTCACCGATGGGTCGGGCAATGTCTAGCGAGCGCGAGGTGGGAAGAGGAAAAGGCCTATAAGGGTTTCCTCGAAAGAAAAAAAGGTCCAGTGTTGTATAGAATTGCAGAGTCGTAAAAAGAGCTGAGGATAACACAGAGAGTCGTGTGACAGAGTCGAGTTATATTTTAATGCACACTGTATTTTTTTACGATTATTCATATTAATCATAGTAATAAATAATTTTAAGAACCTTTATTCTACAATAATAATAACAACAACCAGTGTTGAATAGAAAACCTAGTTATAGAGTTGTAAAAAGAGCTTAGGATTAAACATGGAGTTGCGTGACAGAGTTGAATTAGAATTTAATTGTATACTGTATATTTTTGCGATTATTCACATTAACAATAGTAATAAATAACTTTAAGAACTTTTATAATACAATATGTACAAGGTATTAAATGAAAAGAAGCTGTGTATCATTTCGATATTGTTATAGATTTCTACTGAATTTTATCAGACATAATATTTACACACTCCGTTTCACAATCTTGACCACTGGGTTCGAGATATGTTAAACGAGAAACACTCATACATTAACAACTAGTATCCGAACACACACATGAGAACGAAACAGACTAGTTTCAAAATGTAAGAATCTCAAAAAGGTTGACTAAGATTATAACTATTAAAAACAAAATATTTACTAATGTTTTTTCAAATTTTATCCCGAACACGCAGTATTGTTATTTAACAAATTTTATTGTTTCTTATTGAATATGTATAGAATTTGGTTATTAATGAAGGTATTCTTACTGCTTCCTTGAAAACGTTATTTTCATCATTTTCATTAATTGAAAGGATTAAAGTACAAAGTTTCCTTATTGGATTTCAGACTGTCAGTAATTTGCTCTTTTGTAGATTCTGCAAAGTAATCTTTTAAGGTCTCAGTAATTTACTTTACCGAAGGAACTGCTATCACTATCGTCATCGGAGATATGTGCAGCAACAAGTGTCCGAAGAAGCCATTCATTGCCTGCAGCCAGAGCAGCATGGTCAGATCGAATTAGAATTACTTCAATCGGCACGTTGCCAGACATGGAGGCGTAAACTGATCAGGCTGATCGAATTTTTTGCTAGGATCAACCACTAGAGGCGTTTCTTGGTTAATGGTGGGTTGGTCAAACTCGTTTAAGCGGCATCTTGGCAATTACTCTGCCCACACTGTCGCCAACAACTATTTGCTAAAGTGTCGTAGTAAATGTTGTTTAGTTGTGACAACTGCTTTTTATTATTGTTGTTTGTTAATTAGAATAGAGTACATTAACTCCTTATGTTTATTCAAATCAGACAAATATACTTTGTTTTGATTGTCGTATGAAGTGTAACTATTTCGTGGGATACTTAATATAGATGATTATAATATAGATTTATTACTTTTATTCGTTTAATGCCGTTTATATTGTAGAAAAATGGTTCTTAAGATTATTTATTATTAACCCTTTGCACTCGTATGTCTCAGCGTATGCGACGTCATACATTTTACAAGGGATTATAAAGTATGATTTTGTGTACATATATGTAAATATAAATGTATGAACATTATATTTTTGGATTGCTCTGCTGGGATGTATTTTATAAAAATTTGTATCTGTATAAATAAATATTTTGTGGAATTTTCATTTTTTTTAATTATACTCATGAAATGTTACAGCTAAGTATGCTAATAACGTATTGGAAAAGTTTTGTTTTGATTGAATAAAAAATAAATTCCAAGTTGGCCTGTAATTCATGGTCATATTAAATTCGAGTGTAAAGGGTTAATATGAATAATGAGGAAAATATACAGTATACAGTAAATTCTAATTCAACTCTGCCACATAACTTTATGTTTAATTCTCAGCTCTTTTTATGACTCCACAACTTGGTTTTCTATTCAACACTGGTCCCTTTTCTTTTTCGAGAAAACCCTTGTACGCCTTTTCTTCTTCCCATCTCGCACTTGCTAGACATTGCCGATCTATAGGTGAACTGTTCATCGCCAACGGTTTTTCTGATGGGCCTGGCTTTCGTCTAGTCGACCCACACTTTCACTTTTCTGGTCCTTAAAACTACGTTACTACAATATTGAAATGACATTTATTCAACAATAAATATCCTTCAAACAGGTTATAGTCTTTGTCTATTTGTGTTTCCATTTATCGTTTGATTTGGTACATATGTTACCGGTAAAGTTTGAAATTCGGCATTCTATAGAATGCCTAGGCATTATATACAGAGTGTCCCAGGTTTTAATGTTCAAACTTTGTTAGTGTATTCTATGGCACAAAATAAGAAAAATATGTTATGTAAACATAGGCCATATAGAGAGGTTTATTAAGAAGTTATAACAAAAATTCAATGTAGTAGCACGGAAGGAATTTTGCAAATATCTTCGGAAACTAAGGCCGAGCGACGGTTATACGCATAGGAAAAAGTTGTTCAGAATACTCTCTTCTATAACATATTTCAGAATCATTAAAATCGGAGTTGAGGCCCCTAAAGTAAATAATTATCTATTTCTTAGCGTTTAAACGTGTCCGCTTGAATCTATTCACACGCCAGCCCTCGTTGCGATCCTCACAAGCTATTATTGGCGAAAATTCGTTTCAATGTTTGGTGTCCTCAGATAGTAAACATAGCTTACATAAACACACTGAAAAACACAATACTGTTGATCTATCGAAGCCAATGCTCGCAGTAACAGCAAGTTGATTACTATTCCTATTCTGAATTTTTGTTATAACTTCTTAATAAAGCTCTATATGACCTATGTTTACATAACATTTTTTTCTTACTTTGTGCCATGGAATACACTGACAAAGTTTGAACATTAAAACCTGGGACACCCTGTATAATGTCTAAAACTACCCGGCAATGAATGAAATACATCTCCGATCCGTTTCGAATATCGCGTCATTTATATAATAGCTTTATCAGAACTTTTTTTTATACTTTGCCTAAATAGCATTTATCATTCTGTAGAATGCCTAGATATTATTAGGTGTGCAAATTAATCCGGTGCCTTTGAATTGAACGCTTTGTAATTTCTACTTAAATAAAAATTCCTTTCCTGCCTTATGATGATTTGAAAGCAGCAACAATATACTCTAAGGAACATTAAAACAATCAACGACAACTCGGCATAATTTCACCTAATAACAGTAAATAATTTGGCGTTCAACAAGGAGTATTTGAGGCGTTGCATTCTTTTTGCTTTGAACCGAAGGAAAATACTTCTCAAGCTAAAGAAATAGTTTATTCTGTTTTTGGCAATGGCGATGTAACGTATAAAACGTGCAAAGAGTGGTTTCAAAGATTTCGAAAACGTAGATTTGAATATATCGGACAAGCATGTCCAGGACAGGCAAGAAATTTTAAGAAAACTTTTGAAAAACATTTGGAAAAACTAAACAAGGGCTTGCGTTACAATCGGGTGTTACTCACCAATGCTTATCGCAACGTTTACTTCAGTTGAGAAAAATTCAAAAGTTAGGAAGATGGGATCCGCATGAAAAAGGCACCGAGTTAATTTGCACATCTAATAATTAATGTTAGAAAAGTTGTGATATGAATTGGTGGATAACACCCAGTTGCAACATAAACTCTTGTTGTCCTTTCAAATGTTTTTCAAACGTTTTTCAGAAGCTTTTTTAAACCTTTTTGCCTATCCTTGAAGTGACTTGTCCAATAGATTAAAATCTCCATTTCGGAATCTTTGAAACTACTTTTCACACGTTTTATACGTCACAGCATCATTACTGGAAGCGGAACAAACCATTTCTTAGCTTTATTACTATTTTGTCGCGTCCACAAATGACTGAATCGCGATTGTTGTCCGCCGCGTGATCGCTTTATGCCGCGTCCAAACTGCTGTTCGCGAACAGCTCGCGAACAGCGAGCAGCGAGCAGCGAACTCCTCAGCGAACAGCGAACAGTGTTCGTTCGGGAAGCGGTACATCAAAGAAACTGTTCGCGAGCTCGAAGCGTATCTGGACGCGTTTGTAACACAGTATTTGGCAAAAGCTAATAGCGAACTGCCCATGAATTCAGAGCGAACAAGCTTGTAACTGTTCGCGAGCTCCAGTCTGGATATGCTGCGTTTTCCGTTCGCGAACAGCTCGCGAACTGTTCTCTTCTATGTGGACGCGGCTTTAGACGACTGGTTTGTTTGTATCTGAGGTTTGATTTACGTATGATTCTATGATTCTGATTCCTTTCGACTGTATGATTGACTCGTATGTTCTGATTGACTCTGATCGAAGCGCGGTTTGTATCGTATAAATGTTTCACTGTATCTGAACGTAGACATATGAATCTCGAATGACTGATTGACTATGTATGATTGATCTCGTATGATTTCTGACTGCTGTATATATCGCGGTGCCGAAGTGACTCGGTTTTATATGGAGGAGTTCGACTGGTCATTCCTCCATACCTCAAGACGATACGCTAATTGGTTGAAGTCGAAAAATCAAGACTCCAATCAGCGTATGCCTTGAGTGCCACCAACCCCCGTTCTTGTGCCCTTAGCACGCGTTTCGAGAACAAGGGTGGGGTGAGCCACTTGGAGCGGGAAGGTTTCCCGAATTTTGGCAACGAAGGGGAAATTTCCTCTGGGCCCGTGTACCTGTCGCATGTGGGTACCGGCTGGGCACCCTTCGGAAGTCCCTCATTTATGACACACTCTTGGCTATTGAGGAATTACGGTGACTCGAAAATTAAACTATTGTCCCTCTACGGACGTTAAGAGGGTTCGAAAAAAAAGACAAAAAGGCTAAAACTGCTTAATCCTCAAAAATAGCATTATCGTGTCATAAATGCCGATGGAAAACTTCCCGCAGCTGTTCCGTAGGACGGAACGATTGCTATTAGGTGAAGTTATTCCAAGTTGTCATCAATAGTTTTAATGTTCCTTAGAGTATAATGTTGCTATTTCCAAATCGCTATAGGACGGGAAAAGGATTTTAATTTGAATGGAAGTTACAAAGCATTAAATGTAAAGGCACTGAATTAATTTGCACACCTAATGTGTATAATGCCTAGGGAAAGTATGTAATAATTCTCGTATTTCATACATTGCCTAAAAACGTCGGGCTTTATATACAATGTCTAGGAATTCTGGAGAATGCCGGCTTTTCATACACTGTCGGTAAACCATATTCAGATAACCCTCCTATAACACGGTGGATAGGTTCCTAGAAAATGCCGTGTTGTGTGAAACCGTGTTGTATGAGACTCAGAGTCAGTACAAAAATGGGGGTTACGTTCAGAAAACTTGTTAAAAACAAATTTTTTTTTTAATTCTACATAAACAACTTAAGTTTTATTAAAAATATGAATGTATGTACAACAAAAAACAAAAAACAACAGAAATATTATTTTAATTTAATAAATTTCTTCGTCGTCACTGCTCAGTATAATCAATCGATAACGTTATTTCGGTGGAATGATATTGCCTTCACTTTCAGAACTTTTTTCTTCATCTAAAGTTCTTGCACGTTCCTTCCTCTTAAAAAAATCTGTAATTTCACTTCCCTTGTTGGTTCTTACCAGGTCATTGTAAATTTATCGGTATGGAGCTAAATAGTTTTGCAGCTCCCGTTTGAATTTTCGGCTTCTTTCAGCGAAAGGTGAAGAAAAATGACAAGATTTTCAGTTAAGCTTAGGCCTTCTTGTAATTTTTTTAATGTTAAATTATTAACTCAAACGGTTAAGACGGCAACCCTCACTTATACTAGAAGTACAGTGTTGTATAAAGATTTTTGCAATTTTCTTATCGTGTTAGAGCGAAACCGTGTTATAGGATACCGTGTTGCAGGAGGGCAACCTGTACTAAAACTTAAAGATTTGCCACACGCATAACGTAATTCCTATTTATTGTAATAATAATTGACGTTAAAAAGTATATAAAGATGCTTAACAAAAAGTAGATTTGAAATAATTTAAAGCTTAATAAAGCAATTAGGGAATACTTATTTTTCATACTGTTAAATTTTTCGCTCTTTACATGCTATTTACTGGAATATGTCACTTCTGTCATCTATGAGTGATAAATTCTAATTATTGTAATATGATATAACTTACGAAAGGAAGGAAAGATATTATTCGTGGAAGGAAATCCTTCAAAAAGTTTGTCGTTTGCTCATTATCTAATTATGCAATTGTACTGACATAAATTAAGTTTTTAACCGGTTTTAGTTAATACAGATATACTGTGCTTGTACCGTAATTAAAATTAAATCTTGAACACTGGAATCACCAAAATAGTCAACATGACCAATTTGTAAGTTTTCATAAAAATTTTGTACATTTACTGTAGTGTATTTATAGAAATTTTCCACGATTTTCTATAGAAAGCTTAAATGAAGATTTGTTTCCCTTATATTAAGTATTTTTCTCATATAGTTCTAGATTCAATCTTTTACAACAATTAATCATGTTTCAATCATTGCTAGTTATATTTTTAATGAACGAAAACATCAAAATCAAATATTTAATTTAAATAGTTGAATTCAAGTGCTAAGGAATTAAATTTACATACTAATTAATGCTTATAATGTGATTGGTAGGTTTTGGAAGGTTAAAGAGACCATGTTTCTTAAAAGCTGTTTTATTCGCAGATCCAATACGGTTTCCAAAAGGAACAAATTCAAGGAATTCGGGATTTTTCAGTGAAGGAATTCAAGTTTACTCAAGTTTCAGCTCTTTTGATGAACAGTGTTGCATTGTTGTCGAGTTATGATTATTTTTCGTTAATTTCCGAGGAACTTTATCCGTCGTGTTTCATTTTCCAAGGAAAGCAGAGTTGTAGAAGTTTCTTTTCGTCTCAAGTAAAAGTTTCGTTCGAGAGAGTAGACAAATTATCGCTTTGTTTCCCGCAATTTTGTGGTAAAAAGAGAAGCTTTAAAGAAAGTCGTTGATTTTCATGAAAATACAGTATACAGTAACAAGTGGTACTAAAAATAACTTGTTTAAGATAATTAACTTAAAGAATCTAGCTTACAGAAGATCAGAAGTTGAGGTAAATTAAATTTGAAACACTTATGAATTGTTAGGAAGTATATACGTCAAGATTTATTGTGCAATTACAGTGACAAAAGTTAATTATTTCTAATGACTTCTATATCACAGGAAGAATGAAATATTATAATGTACTGCATAGTATACTCACAAACAGTATACTTAAAAGTACTGTAGGTATCAACAAGAATCTTCCTCTTTTAAATTAAGTGGGATCTAAGGACCAATTATTTAGAATAAAACAAAAACTATACAACTGTTATCGAAACTATACAACAGATACTGTCAAAAATTTATTGCATCCTGAATAATTGCTTCTTGTGTCCTACTTAATTTTAAAAAAATCATTTCGATATTTATAGTACGTGAATTCGAAGAAAGTACTTACAATGTTTTATGTGACTCATTTTGAATATATTTATAAATTACGGAAAATTTTTTTAATATCAATAGCAACGATCGCGTTTATGTTGAAAATATTACAAGGAAGCAAAGGTATTAAAATAAAATATTCCGTTATATCTTTTTTATTATTTGGACTTATCAGATATTTAGAAATAAGATAATTTATGACAAATGTACACTGTTACAAATAATGTTTTATAGTCTACATTTATTGCTTGTTACCTTGACGGTTGATTAATAAAAAGTTAAGCTTCTTATTTAATAAAATTCAAGATCAGAGGTGAACATGTTAAAATTTGTATTAGATAACTATATTACCAATTGATTTCGTGTTATTGTATCTTGTTAGCAACTACAAATTAACAAATTTTTTTTAGGAAAATTTTAGCGTAGCGCATTTAAGTATCCGTAAGTAAAACATAATATATTAAAAAAACAAGACTGTACATTCCCCAGTTAGGGAGAAAAATATAAATATCGTGAAAACAAATGTATGCTTTAGAGAATGAGATAAATATTCAGCTATCTTTTGTTAAAATTGAATGAACAATGTATTTCAATACAAACAGACCAAAATCAATAGATAGTAGCTCGATATAGTAAAAATATTTTTAAAACTTGTAATAGCTATAAGTAGATACTTATTTTGTGTTATTTTATTTTGTTTGTATTGTTTCATTGTAACTAAATATATATATTATCTTTATATAGTACGTTTTATTGATTCGAATAACGTTTACTCCATCTAAAATATAGCGTTAATATAACGTTAATTATCGAATTAAGCAGTGACCCGTTTAATGTTGCCATATAATGTAACTTGTGGTTGGGATGACGTAAACAACAAGCGGAAAAGATCGGTATTTTCTGTTTTGACAATGAAATCTGAAACTTTGGTCTCTTTGATCGTTGTTTTGACTTTTTAAACGCGTGTACTTTATCATTTAACTGATTTTACGATCGCGCTGTATTTCTAGACGAACTATGCGTTAGATATGTATTTTTACAAAATTCAAATACAAAATATAAAATAATTTCATCATAAAATCATTTTTAATATAATGACAAATGAAAACAATTATTTATTATAGTATAACCTAATAATAGTTACTAACAATAAGTTAAAGTGAATGAAAATATGATAATATAACATTAAATGTCATTGGAATACAACCCAAGCGTCTGATAAACATATTTGAAGCGAAAAGATTTAAAGACTGTCAGAAGTTAAACAAATGGGTCCCTTTAAGCTTTCCTTAAAAATCAACCACTGGTTCACTATTTATTAAAAATATAAGTACACGTACTCTCTTTAATATCTCGCTAATGAGTAGTATCACTCGCTTAGATGCTCGATGCAATCGAAAAAAACCCTATTCTTCTTGATTCTAATAAAATCATCCAGGTGGGACATGCGCGGTGCGTACTACTTCGACTGCCATAGGGGTTGGCGAGTTTCAACCCAGTCTGGCGCCGCGTGCGAGTGCGAGTCGATCACTCGGCTCTCTAGTCCGGAAACGCTTTCACCCACTTGGTTTTGCGTCGAGACGATGATTGACGAGACGACTGATGCTTGCAGTTTAAAATCCGATGATCTTATGTGACACTCGATGAATAGAACCCATATATTCGTTTGAACAGTGCAGTAGAGTTGTTTCCCTGCGTTTCTCGAAGAAAATGAACATTTTCGACAATAAAACCGCGAGACTTTTCTGAAGATGTTAACAGTAATGTAGAAGACAACCGAACGTAACTGTGTTGACTGTGATTTCATGAACGGACCACGAATGTATCGTGGGTGCATGCGACAGGGATGTGGAACGTAACTAATAACGAAGTGATAAATTAAAGTGAAGAGTAGTGGAGCGTACACGTGACGAAAATGACGAAAATCCTGTCGAATCTAGGCAGAAATTGGCTTTCCTGAGGACGATGCGACTGGGCCGGAGTTTCAACAGCTTGTAGTCCTTCATGGCCGCGAATACTGATTTAAGATGAGTATTCTGTGCCGTTGGTGTGTTCTTGTTCTGCTCACGTGCGCGTTCTTGCCTGGGCTGACCGGCTTTGCTGATCAAGAATTGCAGATCGAGAGGCCGAAGGAACTGTTGCGTCACCAGCAAAATCATCGACCGTCATTCATCGATCGTAAACTTGAGATGAACGAGGCCACAGAGCCTCCGATAGATCTGGATGATCAGGATAATCAGGATATCAATGGTCGTCTGTCTCATAGGAACAGGTTGGAAACCACCGTTGAAAGGGCAGCTACACAAATCAGGCACGGCCGATCTAGAAACCACTTTGTTAGACAGGTCAAGCTAGACGATCCAGATTTACCCTACGTGTTCGACGGATCTGGCAAAAGAATTTCATCAATGGACAATGAGTCTGAAAGTGAGGACGTCTCCAGCTTAGGCAGATTTATGAACAAAAATCAGGAATCTAGCGTGATTTCTGGCCAGGATTTAAGATTCTCAGGTACCATCGACGAACGATCAACTGTAGAATTAGATAAACTGCTTACCAGACTGTCTGACGCTGGGTCGGATCGTAGAAAGGAGGGCAAGGTGCGTCACAAAGGAGATTCTCTGAATAAACTGAAGAAAGTGATCGCCAGGAATAGGTCTAGGATGTCTGGTAACAGAACGATGCGGAATTTGACGGAGATTTACGGTCATATTGTACACGGAGTTTCTACCGACGACAGAGCTAGCTTGGACGACATGGAGATAGCCATTCTGGAGGACTACGATTTGTACGATACCGATGGAGGCAAGAACAGCTCAAAAAGCGAGGATTACGACTACGGGAAGATCGGGGACCAGGGCAAACCGAGCAAGGAACCTGTCCACGTGGACATTGTGACCAGGTTCCTTCGTATTATCGAGAATCAGCATCTTCTAGGTGAAAATTGTACTGCAGGAACGGATCTCAATCTGGGCGAGGGTATTGTGGACCAGTACGCCCAGGAGAGATTCCGATTGGAGGCGAATCTAGCCGTGAATAGGGCTAACATGCTGACCAGGCTGTGGAAGTATGCGCCGGAAGTGATGCTGTCTTCGGAGTATTTGCTGCACGCGAGCATTTTGTCCATGGTCGAATTCGATGAGGATATATTCGCCGCCGGAAATTGCTATGACAAGTTGCAGTATAAAGACCGCTGGCTTTATTGCCCTTTCGCTCATCGACTGCAGGACCAGGACGGTATTCTTGTGAAGGACCTAGCGATCGAGTACAAGTATTTGAGCAACAGCAGCGAATGGTTTTTTATCGCCAGGAAGAATGCTGAGAAAGTGATCGCGAATAATGATCAGTTCAGTCGTGGTAAGTGGATTTGTATTATTCCTGAAACCTTAATGAAAGAAAGAAATTTACCTGTATTATACGGAGACTGTGAAAAGTACTTATATACGGTGTAGGTATCAATTTTAGAGTAACATCAAGTTAAAACGCTATATGAATAATTCGTAATAATTTGTGCGAAACTATTTCTCTCAATCAAAAAAAATATATATATATATTTAAGTTCTATCATGATCTTACGTTGATAATGTATAGAAAAAAAAGGATTGCGAATAGAAATTAGACTACTTTTTCAGCTACTATAGCTTATAGATGATAGAAAAAGATTCATTGGCATCATCATTTATTAAATAATGTTAAAATAATATAATAAATAATGTTAAAAGTTAGTGAATGATTGGAAAAGATTGCTTACCAGTTGATATCTTTCTATTTCTGTTGTCAGGATTATAGGTATTGATAAACAGGAGAAAAGAAAGAGGCCAGGTTCTAAAGATTAGGAGAATTAATGCGTCCATTAAAGGTATTAAATGAGAATAGTACGATTAAACAAGGATTCGCGAAATGTATCTTCTATTTCGTAATTTCGCGTGAGGTATCCACGTTACGTATTCCGTAAGTGCTGAAAGGGAAACTTATGATTATTGTTAACTGATAGTGGCTTGTAAAATAATTTCTCGTTTCCTGAGTTTTCCAATACTGTAGAACTGATACAACGTTTAAAATTATTTCCTTACATTGATTAGCTTTTATATAATCAATTGATTTTCTTACGAAAAAGTGATATCTGTAATGTGGTTTAATAATATTATAATATTAAAATATTTGACGATATTAATGTTAGGTAAGGATCAATATAGTGAGCTTTATTTGTAGGCAAAGTAATAATCTGTAAGGACAAGATTTGACTAGTAAACCGCATGAAAAAAGTATTATCTTCAGCATTAACACAATTTATTAAGTCAATTCAATGATACGCCAAACAGCGTAATTTAATTAAAATTTGTTTCCGTCACTAGACGAAAGGTCTAGTGAACAATGTATATGCTTTAATTTATGCAAATATTTGAGATGATAATTGCAGCATTCCGCATATACGGTTCCGCTTGGTTATTGTAGATTGTAATGAAGATCTTTCTGATTCCATAACATGTAGTATATGCAAAGTACATTTGTCGAAATTGTTGTTTATATGCAAAATACGTTCTGGTTTTACTGTTGTTATTGTTGTTTTTTTTTAGAACTCGTTCATTATTTCTATCATATAACCATACTGTAATTATTATAAACATTAATTATGTAAATAAGAAGACAGATACATACATATGGTTTTTTATTATCATCAATTTCTTAACGATAGAAATTTTTTTATAGACTTCGTGATCTGAAAGTTTCGAGTTCTCCACGTTATGTATTGATATTTTGTAGCGTTAGAAGCTTATATAATTTTAATATTACAGACAAATTTGTTTAAATCGGTTGTTTTAGTTTCTTATTTTTAGCACTAGTTTTATAAGGAAATTTTTGCAAATGAGAATTTTTATTCCGTCGGATTTATTTCTTGCTTTTTAAATACTATCGCCTGGAAAGTAGTTGAAAAGAGCTTCATTAAGAGCAGACTGAAACTGCTTTAAACGAGTCCTCGAGCATGTAGTTGAATCGTAGAAACACGTGGAAAATCGTAAACCTTTTTGAACTTTAACATGCTTTAAATTTCACGAACTTAGTGAAGAAAATGTCTGAGAGTGTTGCAGTATTTCAATTATTATGCAATATTATCGTAATATTGCATTATTTTGTTCTGTGGTATATTTTTAGCATTTATTAATTACAATAGTACTATATATACATATACATATATGTATGGTACGTTTTTAATAGAATGAAAAAGCGTCTTTGAAAATTTTATCCGGGGTAATTATTACAAAGAGAAACATACGTTTATTGCAGGACAATGTAGCGAGAAAATTGATATTTGTTCTCTCTTCTTCATTTCCAGAATTAAAGGACCGAATACGTTTTAATTTTCACTATATTTCGCAGCTCATTTAACCGTGTACCGTTTAAAGAGTTTTTAAAATAGAAAATTTGTTATATTTTATGATCTTCGGACTGTGGAATGTAAGGTCAAAAATGACTCATTAATAACTGTAAAAATATTCGGCCAAATTTTGTGTATTCTACTGAAATATTTGTCTATGTCGTTTATTCTTTAATTTATTTTTTTAATTAAATATTACGTGGCAGCATACAGCCTGACACTTCAGTTCTTAAAAATTGTGTCACTCCATAAAAATGTGTAATTAAGTTGTCCACGTTCAGTGCGGTACGTCGTAGTTCGTTCGTTTTAAATAATGACTTTTTTCTCACCGGAATTGGCTGGATTTTGGTTAAATGGCTACAATGCTGGTCAGACAATAGAATACTAGCATTGTTAAATGAATGGTATAGAGTATAGAGTATGAGTATTGTGGGACAAGGAGCATTGAATGCAAGTAATATTATCAAATTATGAATACAGGTTCTATTGGAAATGGGGTTTAATATTACTAAATAAAATAAGCTCTAATTTAAAATACTTTAATTTATTATATTATATAACACGAGGAAGGTGAAACTCTGATCGAACTTCACCAGCTTTGTCAGTGGTCTAACAAACGCAGTGGTCGAAATTCCTACAATCCCGTCTGGACCCTTTAGCCCCTTTGTTCTGTTTCTTAAGGTTTTCTTAAGTTCTAAATTGCCAGATATGGCTTGGTTTCTTGAAAGAAACCCTTCAGAAAGTACGTTAAGAGAAAATTGTTTTTCGGTTAATTTTTGCTTCGTAATATTTATGTATTTAATTTCTAACGGGTTCCAAAGTTATTGATGAAAGAATGTAAAGTATGAATGTAGTAAGAATAGAGGTGCTAAAGTGTTTAGATAAGTAAAATAGATGTACTGTCTGCTTAACCAGTTGTGAGTGGAAGTGGAAGCAAACACGGCTGATCGGACAAGCATGATAAAGCCGTATCTGATCAGCCAAGTAGAATAAGATGCTTATGCAGTCAGCTTAGAAATGTAGAGATATCATAACTGACGAGACAAACAAAATAAAAATCGTTTATGGGTAGATAAATAAGATGTATTACACGTATTTTATTCTAATTCATTAGTGGATCATTTTAGTAATAGACTCCTAAGTTTTCGTTTTACTTATCATTTGTTGACTCGAATAATAGGAACTGAAAATCATATAATTAAATTCTATACTTCTCATTTTCTTACATTAAATTCAAACACATAAATTTTTAACGAGTTTTTATTTTTATTCACTGATGTTATCATCCTCATTATCAACAACCTTTCGCCACGTGGCGTGCAAATTTTCAATGCCATAAAAATCAATTGGTTTTTGAGCAAAATATTTAGAGATGGAATGACAGAAACGACATTACTTTTTGGTCCCCCTAATATATATATTATCTTTTATTTTCATGTTTGGACATGCTGATATCAGTAGCCGTGAGGGTTTGATTCGGATAAAAAAAGCTCGGTAACATGTTTGGTAAACCGAATAATGTGATGACTGAATTGCGAATGTTTATGTATTTATAGAAGATGCAAATTTTCTAAAAACTATCAGATGTTCACAGTATGCAAAAATGTAGGAAATATCCAAGGTAAAGGAAGTTATTATATTTAGGAGATGAAGTAAATCTCTACTTACAACTTGTTATTAACTGATAGCTTTTATCCTTTCAGCCATGTTTGTAAAAGTACGATTTGCATATAGATTCATTGTCTGATAATGACATATCGACAACACGTTCGAATTTGCATAAAAATGATGAATCTAAATATGAAGACAAGTCTAATGGTGACAAAAACAAATTCAGATAAATATTACTGTATCCAAGGGTAGATAATTGCACTTACGAGGTCGTCGTCTTAATAAGTAATGCATATTTTTAATTCAGCAAACAGTAGAATAGCGATTGCAATCTAAATATGTGCACTTACAGTAAAATTACGCGTTATTTATATCATATAACAGTTGTCTGTATCATGAAGTATGAGAATCGTTATTGTGACAGTAATGGACATACTAGAGGAACTTTAGCCAACTCTTTTTTCGACTCTCGGAACTTAATTTTTCACCTAGAAAACACTTCCTAGTTACGGATATTGGAACTGTCGGTTTCCCCGAAGCAAAGAGTCGACCCAGATTTTAATGGAAGGTCAGTCCTCAGATTACTTCCGCTTCCCGTATGGAGCGCTTCATTGTCTGTTGAAATTGAATGATCGAACGGTGTGAAAAAGAAATATACGGAACGGGGAATGATTTCGCTGGCTGGGTTTTCCACCGCGATTTCCGTTCAGGGCCTCAGGAAATTCACCTAGGGAGAAGGCTATCGTGAACACCTCTCTAAATTAATAGAAAGATGTTCAGCTTTCCTTTAAGCTGATTTTTATGACGGTTATCGGATCTGTCTCGGAGCATAGCTGGTTCCAACAAAGAATTTTAACACTAGAACTACCGACGATTACGGTGTACTTATTTGCATGGAACTGATCAAATTGAAAATTACATGAAAAAGTATCGAATACATAGAAAACAAATCTTTATTTATGCCTTCTGCAGAAAATCATAGTAAATTTTGGAAGCTTGGTAAAGTGAATTTATAAGGTTGCTATGAATAATCATCAATCCGTCATTTTGACTGCTCTAGTAGTTCTAGAGTCACAAAGAGTCGACAAAGAGTTACACAGAACTGTCGATGAAAACTTTTGACTGTATTGATGAAAACAGTGTCGACGAAAGTCAATACCGGTCGAATCGTGTTGATGAAGACAGTGTCGGCGAAATGAGTTGTCGATGATCCTAGGAAAACCCATATAATGGATCAGTTACGGGAAATGTTGCACATTAATACAATAGAGATTGCAATTTGATATTAACATAAATTTGAATTTGGTATCGAGTGATATTAAAGATGTTTAATATTCTGTGAAAATTTAATTTCGCCTGGGATAACAAATATATTACAAGGGCAGTTATTGTTATTTTAATCACATATTCTTGTAACCTTAAAAAGTATAAGATATAAGTTTTTAATCTCAATTTCTATTTTTACTAATAATGTTATATTATGTATTAACTTTTAGGAATTGCAGCACGTTATTAAAAATATATGAATACATTTTAATCGGTTTTTCGCTTTTAATATTTCTCGACTTCTTCGGCACTTTCCGTTCAATAAAGAAGAGAATTTAGTTTTCTAACAAAATATACTTATTTGAAATAAACATACAATTTTAATTCTGCTTTTATTGAAATCGATTGAAAAATTTGCAGAGCTTGATTTACGATTTCAGAATTTATGTCATTTCGTCGGTGAAAAGAAAATAATTTAAATGAAACTTAATTCCTTAACTTTCATATTTTACCGATACTAATATTGTATATTGTAATTGTTGATATTTTATCGATAGACAAATTAAGGTGTAAAAATTAGAGTGCTGAATATTTATGAACTTATAAATTTCTTAAAAGATTTCATTGTTTATGATACCGATACTTTTATGCTACGTAATTAATATTGCTTCTATAGACAGTGATACTAAAAATTAATTTCAAGTAGTTGAAGTTTTAATACCTTTTGGTATTTTCTATTAACACATTGTATGCCGGTGGCATCTGAGGCATTTAAAACTGTAGGTGAAGAAAATATTTAAAATTTTATACATTATTGTAAAACACTAAAATTGGTTTGCATATTCATTATATGCAATTTAACGATAACGAAAAATAGAAACAAACAAATCGCCAAACAAAAGAATGTTGTATTATCGCAAACCCGGTGCTAAAGCAACAGACTTCCAAACCCGCGTTTTCGCGGGGCCGGCATACAATGTGTTAACAAGAATCCATTCACAAGTACTTAGGTATTACGTCTACACTTTGATGTAACTTATGTTTGATATAGATCTGGATAAAATATTTGAGAGGAATGTTTTCTAATGGCTAAAACATACATTGAAAGCGTAAAAGAACTTTGAAAAATAAGGCAGACATACCTATTTAGTCAAATCTTTGGGAAATTATTGAATATAGAGGAATGGTTTAAAAGCAGAAATTTTGCATTTTCTAACAATAAATTTGCCTACGAAATCAGATTTTAGAGAGATCTGTTTGTTTAAATGATATATTAGAAACTGATACTTTTTGGTTGATTTTTCATGTAAAATATTAATCCCCATTTATATTTTATGTACAGATGTTACAGATTAATCATTGTTAAATCATTTTGAAATAATTTTTTATTTAAGCTAGTTTTTCCTAGAAAAATATTATATGAAACATGTATAGCAAATGTTATTTTTGAATTATATGAATTTCTACTGGGAGGAAATTCGTATTTCTAATGTAGTTGACATAACAGATTCAAGAACTGCTTGAGAAATTATTTTAAGAAATATCTGTTTAAATAAAAAATATTTCATATAACAGTGAAATAACGAAATAATATAGAAAATATCAATTTCTAATCTAACAAATTACCGTGCAATTATTTTAAAGTAACCACTAGTTAAATAAGGTAATATATAATTTGAATAATTATTTTTAAAGCATTTTATCTTATTTGCTTGCTTAAATTAAGATACTGTCAATTGAGGTGAAAAATGTACGTATTTAAAAAATATAGATACAAATTTTGAGTTTTTTCATTGTAACAAAAAATTATTGCATTTTTAATTAAATCTATATCCTATATAATATTCAACATTAAAATATTTATGATTCTGAAAATTACAGTAATTTCTTTGTTGCTTTTTCAAGTAATTCTCTTATGTTAAGTATTATCAATGTAATAAGTAATTCTCTTATGTTAAGTATTAATTCTCGAATTGTAGAAATTGATACTTCAAATATAGATATCAAACAGTTTCTGATTTACATTAATTTGAACGAAAATGTTGTGGTCTGTGCAATATGTATATTTTGATTAAATTCTTCGTGTTACCGTTGTCGGCTTATAAGCAGTGAATTATGTATCTCTCGAATCGATATTCGATTCCTATCAGAAAGTTTCAGGTAATGTTTGCTTTAGAAGTTCCGTAGAAGTTGTTTTGGAATATTTTATATATTTTGTTGCCTCGAAATCGACGTTTGCTACTTTCAGTGGGAGATTATTTACAGGCGAAAAGTTTCAATCGTTTCAGTCGTGTGCTCACTAGAGTTTTGAGATTAGTACTTAACATATTCTAATCGAATGTTTTTATTCTCAAAAAATAGTGATATTATCGATTCAGAAAGCGAATCCTTATAGCAAAAAAGAGGGATACATTTGCATCTGCAACATAAAATTGTTTGCTGAGTTTCATTTTTAGAATTTAGAAATGAGCATTCTTTTTTAACTTTAGATCATAAGAGCCGTAAAAATGACTATGGATGTCGTTGCAATTTTAAAATAAGCGTTGTTTACTTTAGATGACAAATGTTACACCGTCAATGTTAACTCTTAATGAAAATTAACCGTTTATAATGCTTTTAGTCTGTGTTTGAATGTTGAATGATCAATTTCTGTTCAGTGTGCACAATGTCTCATAAATGTTTAAACACAGAATGCGTAAATAACATATTTGTGCATGGTTTTTGCGCTGGAAACGATAAAACAACAGTTAATGGTATCACAACGGTGTTCGAATGTAAAGTATCTTATTTTATATTAATACACGTGTTTGCAAGTTTTGAAGGAAACGGTTACTCTCCTTTAAATAAATATAAAACGTATGAAAGAATACGCAAAAATATGAAATTATTGGTTCATTGCAGTTAAATATGTACATGTATAATCTTCTTTTGTCAAATAAATCAATAAGGGATGCATTACGGTTCACGGTATACACGCATGTAAAAAAGTAACCCTTCTAATTTAGAATTGTTTACTAAATATGCTAGGAAAGTCGTTTGTTTAATTCTTGAAACGTTCTATCAAGGTATTTCATCAACAATTTCACTTTTTGATTAATTTCTAACGTGCTAAAAGAGAAGCTATTAATGCAATTCCATCTTCTTGCAGTTTCTGTTGTGTTTACATTTACTTTCATGTATTTTACCCTGAGGAACATTGATTTTATATCATCAAGCGGAAAAATGAATGATCTGCATCTGGCTTATTTACACAGTCAAATATTATCATTTTCAGATTTTATGAAAAACAGTGATCACGTTGTGTACGATCCGATCAACATATTACTCGTGCATGTTGTCTGCCAAATTAATATAGGCTAATTACTTCAATTTAGTTTGTTAATTTTGTTAACGTTAAAGCCTGATGCAGACGAGCAACTTTTTACCAAACGATCATACATCTGTTTTTGTTGTTCTCAATAAGAAAGAACAAGGAAAGACATTTTAGATTAGATGCAGACGAGCGACTTTTTGATGCACGATCATACACAATCTTCCTTTGTTTTTCCTATTGAACAACAAAAACAAGCATAGAATCGTGTGGCAAAATGTCGCTCGTCTGATTGCGCACATTATTGGGATATCATCTTTGAAATATCATCTTCCATAACTAAAAAACCAAGTCGTGATACACAGATAAATACTTAGGATGCGAAATTGTAACAATCATTAATAGTTGTAGATTGGGACATTATAACCTCGGTTTCTAACTTATCCGAATAGGAGTAATAATCTGTGAGTGTTGGTCTTATGTATATGAGATGGAAAGTGAATTTGATGTATGCGAGTCCTTTGTCTAGTGTGTCGTTAGGATAGTTCATGGTATGTACAGACTGTTGGAATGAAGCTAGGAAAAAATTGAAGGGTTAACTCTATGCGACATTCTAAGACGAAAATCAAGAGTAACGATATTGCGTTTGACGCTTTGTTTATGAGTTATAACTAGTTAAAAAACTGCTTGTAACGGGGTATTTTACGCCTGAGAGCAGACAAACGAGGCGACGCGGTAGGTATCGTCGTTGGCTACACAGTGATGCTCAGTAGTAACTGCGTACGGAATACGGCTTACCTCTGAACAGTTACAGAAATGCATGTTCACACTCACACTCACACACGATCCCGTGATACATTTTAAAGCGAGATCGTAGAATCATCATTAAACCTAACTACTTGACAAGAATCCACAAGAACATATCAAAACAATCCCTGTGAGATTTTGTGAGAACAAAGTATTAATGTTTCTTCTAGTGCACAAACTCGCACTAACAAATAATCCATTCATGCAGACATTGTAAATAGCCGTTGAAAGCTTCCACATTCAGTGTAAATAACACCGGAAAAGTTCGCATATGTATCTTCAGGAAATACATACAAGACTAATAATAGACAACAAATTTACGCACGTCATAATTCTCTACGAAAAACTTCGTACACTTCACGATTCTCTACGAAAGATTTCAGATACATGTGAGTTCCACACAGAAAAGTTCATTGTACCAATCAGATATTTATGGTAATGGCTTACTACACAAGTTATAAATGTTTCTTATTCGATGTATTCAGTCACATGTGCTAAAATCCACATAATTGTCACATCATAATTTCACGTATTATTCTTTCACATCTCTGTCACTCGATTTAAAAACTTAATAAATAATTAACACTTTTCACGTGACAATTTTTCCTCGAAACACTATTTATTGTACAGATCCGAACGAAGATACCTCAAGACGATACGCCAACTGGTTAAAGTCAAAAAGTCAAGACTCCAATCAACGTATGCCCTGAGTGCATGTTCTAAAGTGAGTGTCGTATCTAGCATGTTTTGTGTTGTGTATACATATAGTGTGTCCGGAGTCGAAATGAGTCAGTTGAAATGAGATAATCAGAAGAGCGAGTTGAAAAGAGCACAGCAGAGAGTGCGAGTAATAGAGAATGAAAGAAGAAAGTAAGATAAGAGAGAAAGAGAGCAAGAGAAACTAATTGTAAAAATCAAATATATTTTCAGATTAAATATATATTAGGAGTACAAATAAGTTTCCGCCGTTTTTTATCCGAAATTGGGCATTTATTGTGATAGAACCAAACCTACTCTTTTATTCGAAGTATTGTTCGTCGCTTGCCACTACTTTTCCCCATCTTTCTGGTAGCATACGGATTCTGTGTCGGAAGAATGCTTCTTCTTTTGAGGCTATCCACGAATCGACCCAATTTTTGGTATCTTCATATGATGTGAAGTGATGCTCAGACAGGCCGTGTGCCATCGATCGAAATAAGTGGAAATCACATTGAGTAATGTCTAGAGAATACGGTGGGTATGGTAAAACTTCACAATTGAGTGTTTCCAGATAGGTTTTCACCGGTGCAGCGACATGTGGACGAGCATTATCATGCAGGAGTATAATCTTGTGCAATAGTTGGCTCGCTTTTCCTTGAGTGCTTGACTCAATCTCATCAGCTGTGTTCGGTAGAGAATCCCAGTAATAGTTTCGTTCGATTTGAGTAACTCATAATGCACAACACCAAGTTGATCCTACCAAATACACAACAAGAGCTTTTTCCCATGAATATTTGGCTTAGCTGTAGATAGTGAAGTATGGCCAGGTGATCCCCATGATTTCTTTCTTTTCGGGTTATCGTACTGGATCCATTTTTCATCACCAGTGACTATACGGTGCAGAAAACCCTTTCGTTTATGCCTGGCAAGCAGCATTTCACATGGGAAAAATCGATGTTCAACGTTTCTCGGCGTCAGTTCATATGGAACCCAATTTCCTTGTTTTTGGATCATTCTCGATAATTTCAACTGATGTGAAATTGCTTGTTGAGTCACCCCTAATGTAAATGCAAGTTCTTCTTGCGTTTGGCATGAATTTTGGTCCAATAATGATTTCAATTCTGTGTCTTCGTACGCTTTCAGCCTTCCGCTATGCTTTTTGTCTTCGATATCAAATTCACCGTTCCTAAACTTTTGATACCACTCACGACAGCTTCTTTCGCTTAAGAAAGCCTCAACCGATACGCTTCAGCTGCAGATTTCTTCAAAGTGAAGAAGTAAATCAAAAGTTCCCGCAAGTGTCGCTTATTTGCCATAAAATTCGACATTTTCGCACACAAAAGAATATATTACACCGATAAAAAATCACTAATATTTTAAGCGTATGTTATTGACAGATGACTAATCTTACTATTATGACGTTTACATATGATAATTGTAACCATAACTTACTGGTGGTCCAACTTTTGTCAAACAGCGCAAACTTATTTGTACACCTAATATTGTTGTATGTTAAACTGCAAAATCAACAAGAGTTGTTACTCACCCTATTCTACCCACATAAGCGACCCAAGATGTCAGTGTGGGTATGAGACACAGGGCATTGATCATGTACTTACTGTAGCAATGGCCTTTGTTCGATGATCAAAGAGCGATTTTCATCATTAAACTACGCAAATTAAGCTACTGCCTCCCGTTACCGTGGTATGCCCTACTATTCAATCCCACGACAGCGATATGTAGTGCCACCTACTAAAACTTGTAACCTAACAATCTAAGACAAACACAGCCGAAACTATACCCTATACTTATGCAATGTATATCATACTATTAGAAAGGTTACAGGTAAAAGAAAAAGGAAAAGAAAGAAAAGTGAATAAAATTATAAATATACGTGTATTTGATAAAAATAAAACGACACAAACGAACAAGAAAACAACAAACTACGCCTATGCTTCGCAAACTACACAGCTCCTTGCTCTATGCTGACTATTTAGCTTCTGACCTCTTCATCTCTCGATCGAGTGGGGCCCGAAAAGACAAAACACTTGGCCCCACTCTACCGATTCCTTCACACACATACGCGTGTACGCACATTCACGCCCAGACACACACCAAACGTACCATCTTACAATGCTAACCCTTAAGTCTATACATTATTGTAGGAATGCGATCGAGCGGATGCGAGTTTGGGAAAGTCTGAAGAGTACTTGAATTAGGCGATTGTCGTGTGAACGCAGAATGTTTGGGCTCGAATGTTTCTAAGGCGTGAAAGATGAGAACTTGAGAAAACGTTGCGACTGAGGAATTTTGGGTGAACGTGACCGAACGCATCGAGTGAGAAAGGTTGACAATTGGAATGAAAGGAAACGAGTGTTTGGAAGAATATATGACAGGGAAAATGCGAGCGCGTGGCAGAAAGTATTGGACGGTGAAGCAGAAAGTGTTTGACTAACGTGAAAGAAAGGTTTTGATTGTAAACGTAGAAAGAGTGTTGAAGTTGCTAAGTTGTAAAGTCGTTTAAGTTGTTATTGTTAAATTGTTTTAAATATACTTTTATTAATACTTTAATCGCTTCACTTTTATTTTTTTCACACCTGAATTCCATCTTCAGTTTTAAAAAATCATTTTATAGAATTTTCCTATATTATCACAATACTATATAGCAACGCAAAATAATCTCAATAGAGATTAAAATTGCATTAATAATAAAAAAGAAAAACTGAGATTTTCCATTACTTACAAGTCATTCGTTAATTTCATCATTGTGAAGACGTTCATATTACTGATTTAATTCTTTTCCTTCGTGATACGTTCCATATGAAGAAATTAAATAATCAGAGCTTGATGATCGAAATTCAGTTGAAGTTTATCGCTAACTATTTCTCAAGAGAGGAAAGAGCATTCCATATCCATTAATCTCTCTTAGAAAACGGCCATTTCATGGGTTTTCCCAAACAAATTGTTACAGGGGTAATCGTTTACAATTTATTATCCTACGAGTTGTTTATTGCTAATGGCCCAAACAATCGTTAAGCAAATTAGAGCAATTGCGAGAAAATGATGGGGGCAGCCTCTCTTTAACTTGGAATCTTTTATTCAGTTTATAAAGTTCTTAAAGTGTGTTAATAATTTATCGTTCATTTATAGTTCCATACGGTTAGAACAAATCGTATTCTATAACTTCTGCAACCTACACTGTTACACGTCATAAGTGTTTTTAAGTATAACCTTGTTTTATAATTTCTCTTTTACGTAAAGAGTGTCACTTTATATGTGTTAGCTGTTCGGTCTAAATTGGGTGACGTTAACCCTTTACTGCATGAATTAATAAAGCGTTGAAAAACAAATTGTTTCACGGTGGAAATAGCTTTATTTAATTATCAATAAGATAATATTAAAAGAAAAGTAACGTAAAAGTTTTATATTTTGGTGCATACGAGACCAAATATGGAATCGAAAAAAAACTAGTTGTGAAGTATAGAAAACAGTTAAAAAGCGGAAAAATTATTATCCGTCGAGAAAGATGAGTATATCGACTCCATGAAAATATTTTTTCTGTCAAAAAGTACTTACGTTTTACTCTGTTATCGTTTTCTGAAAATGAATCACTCGCACCTCAATTCTACTTCCTCACCCATTCGCACAAAAGTGAGGTTATTTCGAAATATCATAAAATCATAGACAATTTTTTCGCGTTTTATTATTGCTAAATATATATTTGATGAATTAAAATAGTTTGAATTAATGTATAATACTTAATTTGGAAATAAAATTGAATCAAAACTGCAATACCATATATGGGCCAATATGCGGTAAAGGGTTAAGCGTTTTCTGGGGGAAGTTGCCGAAATTACTTTAGTTGACAAATTTTAAGCATATTAAATATATTAAAATAACTACATACACCTATATTAAGTTAAAATTATTACTTATTAATAATTAAATATTAAGTTAAATGCTAAATTTTTTATGTGGTTATGTGGTTATTCTAAAAGGGAATAGTAGCCTATTTTATATAACTGTTCTCTATACGTATGACCGTTGCTCAACCTCAGTTTTTAGGTGCAATGTTTAGGATTTTTGGAATAAATTTAGGTCAAGTTGAGTACAGGTCAATTTCAATTAGGTTTAATCCAAAACCAACCTGAATTCAAATTTAACCTGGTAATTATCAGGAATATCACTTTTATGAACATCACTTATAATACTGGGCCGTTATGAATAATGAACAATAAAGTTGGACAGTGTAATAAAAGTTAAACTTCATCATGAGGGACGTGATTTTTTTTTGACTTTATATAATGCTTGAACGAGCAACACCCTCGTAACTCCACCCCAAAGTACTTAATCTAACACAGTATTTGTCAACCTATTTTTCTAAACGGAATGTAACTTTATTCAGAATATCTGGTCAATTTAGATAACAAATATACCTGGATATGATTAGGAAATTTAGCGAGGTTGGGATAAAGCGTAGAGAAAATAGTTGCAGCGTTGAAAAAATGACAAAAATCATGCTGTTCAAAAATTGTAACCGCATACATGTCATAATCAATTGTACTGGTAACCTAAGTTTAATTAGAGGTTTTTGCATATATGTACGATAGAGAAAGTAATTGTTCTATTATTCGAAAATTCCATTACCCGGCTAATTTTGTCTCATTATTAGTTTAAATAGGGGAATCACTTCTGTATTTCAAAAAATAAAATCGATCGATAGTCGTATGTACAGGGAAACGTTCAAAATTTCTCCAATAACATACTTGAAGGTCATTTAAATCAGCGTTGGGCACCTTATTCCCAATAATTATCAAAGATAAATATATGCAAGTATTCAATTTATAAAAGGTTCATTGCTTATTCTATTCGTTTTAAATTCTTTAAAGAATAGCTAGGGATATTTAAATGTAACATTATACATATTTTACGGTATTAGTACATAAATGCTACTAGCAGATGCAAAAAAAGGCATAGAGAATTTCACAAATAAGATAGATTTGTACATTGAACACTTATAAGAAAAAAGACCGTTCTTGATAAAGTTGTAGGGTACGTAGGACCGTCCCTAACCTGCAAATTTTTCGGCGCGTCCCTTTTTTGGCAGCGGCCGAAACGGGGACGTCAAAAATGAGCAGTTAGCAGTTTGCAGCCCGCATATGCACTTCTGCGCTTCTCGCATTTCATTAATATTGTTACCTTTTAATTGTTAAATGCTAATTGTTAACACGTTGAATGCCACGCCAGTTTTACAGGGTTTGCCGGTGGCGCCACGATGAATTTTCTATTATACGATACATATACTGTTGAAATATCTACAATAAATAAGTTATAGTGTATAACTATTTTTAGATGTTTTGTACTTCATTAATTTCTTCACACCATTACATTAACGATTGTAATAATAAAAAATCGATAATTATTGACATTTGTTCAAATTGTGTTTTTCTATTAATCTGAGCACGCCGGTTACCGGTGACCCCCATGACAGTCAACGTGTTAATTGTTAAGGTTAATAAATATTTTGTTATTGTTTGTTGCATACATTTTAATTCACAACCGATTATACCATCCTAAAAACTGATAGAATTTCCTTTACACTCTGTACATTTAACGTAGAATAAAAATGTGGTTACTTATGAAATAATTTGATATCTTCAGAAAGTGTAGAAGAGAATTGATAATTTGAACTTGATTTTGGATGAGTTTTCAAGTAGAGAATCTGCTTTCAAAGAACAGTTGCCATTCTTTCAGCCTGGTTGGATACAACATCAACATAAGGTTCCACCGGAACTACGGTGGTTTGCATAACGAAACGAATTGGGGGCGTCTTGGTAAATATCATCGTTTCGACAAACACAAATTCGTTCTTCCTTCGAGGATCGTTCAACAATGGAACTTGAAGAAGGATCATGACTCGTCACAGAATACGGCCACGTTCTCGTTCAGGAGAAATAGGGGAAACAGGAAACAGAGGTTTACGTAGCCTGAGTATTTTCGTTTTGTTTCGTCTGCAGACGTGACGGGAAGCGAGAGGAAAATTTTTTGGACGGAGTTGTTGAAAAGAATTGAGGTTAAGAAATTCTGGGTTAGTCAGTTCACCTTTGAAATCTCTAGAGAGCTTCTGCTGGTCGAGGGCTATCCTGAAGTTTCGTGCGCTGCATGTAACCTTGAAAAATGTGAGAGATTAAATGTAATAGCTGGACCATTGGTTGAAACTCGTTGGGTCTATTTGGGAGGCACTTTGCAGACTAATACTGAGCAAAACGCGCACGTAATACTTTCATTAGAAAAAATTATCACAATTGCAGTTCTTATGATGACTTAAAAATTGGAAAAACTTTTCTATTTATAATTATATAATAATAATTGAAATTTTGTAATAATATAGTTTTTAAGGAAGGACGTTTAAACATTTAAAGATTCAAAGACATTTTTTCGAATTCACCTGATCTATGTTTTTATAATCTTCTAATTGTTAATTATTTCTTTTTAAGAAGAGGATTATAATTAAAAGTGATTATTGGTACGTACTAGTGGAAGTCACAACGTTAAGTAAAATAAAATGAATTAGAACAAAATTTAAGGTTTCAACGTAATCATGATTACTGAACGTGTACAATGTAGAAGAAAGTATGAAAAGAAGAAATTCCTTTTCGAAATAATTCATCAAAGAGTCATTAGAGTGCACTGAGAACTGATATCCAAAATAATCTGGATCGTCTAAATTTGTCGTGAACTCTGAGATGTTTTCCAGCCATTATCCTTTTGGCAGATAGTCTTGCAAAATGTCTTATGCAAAAAAGTGCGGGTGAGTCTGCTAACTGCATTCTCAATTGCTGGTTTAATTACCTTCATTATCATAGACCCGCAGCAGTGATACGTGATATCTCGCATTGCAGTGACTGGAAGCGGCTATCACTTCCAGTTGTATGGCCTATGTTCCAAGATTAACATCTTGAATTCAAATTTTAGTTAATTTTTGGCAGACAGAATTGTCATTTGCTATTTTAATAATTTGCATACCGTATTCCAAATTAAACGTTAATTTTTACGATCTTTATGTACGATACGTTAAAACTTTACGAATATAATTATTTTTATTATTATGGATAAAAGAATGAATTGGGATTTTGTTACAAAAGTTGAATTCTTTCATTTGATATTTATTAAAAATTATTTAGGCCGCTAAATTGTTTCCTCACAAACAAGTGACTTGTGTATTTAAATAACTTTTGTTAGCCCGATACTATATTTTTCACACCCAACTCTTTTATTGAGTATGAACTTTTTTATCCATTTCTGATAAAAAGGTGGAGAATGTTTCCGTAAGAACTGCCTGTGGTGTACATTTTTTACATTAAAATAACTTACTGGAAATTTATTTGGAGCTAAAATAATTTTGGTTAAGCGGTTGGTCTGAATTTAAAATTAATTAAAGTATGCGAATAAGTATTGTTAAACAAACTCTCAGTGGATTTATTAACATTATTTAAAAACTAAGGGGGGATATAATCATAAAGTGTTATATGTAAATGAAATAGTTGTAATTTCCGTCTATATTGCTCAATATCAATTTTCTATAATATCTTTAATATTGCATATTCCCTTTTCAAATATTGTTTTATTTAGTATACTATTATATTTTATTATTATACCGCTGTTTATAATAATTATCCTTAACCTATAATTTCAAACTGCCGTGAGAAGTTATAATCAACTACTTCATTTGGTTATAAGCAAACACAATTCTAATTAGAGAAAATTTCTACCTACCATACATATCTAAACTTGACTTCAATATAAATAATTTAATCTGAACTTAATTCCACTTTGTTCCTTCCATTATTCATAGCAACATAATAACAAGTATTAATCTCGTTTGATAAAATGAAAAAAGTTTTAACAATATTTAGTTTTGCATTTTTTCGAGGGTTGGTGGTAATTGGAGGAATGCGTTGAACTAAAAATAATATCTGAAACAACTGAGCCATGATTTTTTTTCTCGCAACGAAATCCATCGGTTGCGATGCTTACTTTTTTTGCAATGCCCTTTTAATATGGATAAAATCGATACCTCGTGAAAAAATGGAATCGTTTCAAAGGTTATCGAATATTTCTTCTTAAGTTATTTTAATATACGTACCTTTTGTTGCTCAACATGATAATATCAGCGTCGCTGTATTACATATTTACATTTAAAAAAACGTAATAAAACAATTTATTTGTCTAAAATTTAAGTTTTACAGAATACTACATATTTTTCGTTAACACTATTCCTACCACGACCGGTCAAATGATCGTTTTTAAAATTTCGATTACAAATTCCTATATACAACGTAATTGAATCGCCTCTAAGGGGCCATTCTACTGCGACGGCCCGAAATCAAGGCGATTTTTGGGAATTTTTTGTGGGTAAACCATACAACATATCATTTTGCGGCTTAGGATATTTGTTTAATATAACCTTAAGTTTATTTAAAAATTTTTGCGAGCTAGGAGAGCATAAGTGTGTAAAATTGCAGAACGTTTTTTATGACGCTGTAAAGCAAACAGCCTTCTATGGCTGCCATGATTCCAGCTGTTGTAGTGATTTGAAAACAGAAAATAAACGAGATTCTTAATCTGTATGAGCGTGGCTATCGTCGGTACCAGAATGGTTTGAAAATACTGAATAGAAAAAAAGTGGCGCTGGTCTAAAGAAAAATTTCTAAATTTTTGTAAAAAAATCGGAATGTTTTACATTCCCAAAATTCGAAAAAAATTCCAATCGAAGCAATTCTGGTAGGGACGAGAATGACACATCTAATGAACACATCTGCCAAGCGGGAAGTGAATTGGTCAATCCGTTATGGAGCTATCGTGGCAGCCATTTCCAAAAATGTGGTTTTGAGAAAAACGCGTTTAAAGTTTCAAGTACTGTTTAGGTGTATATAGAAAGTTTTGATCATACTTATAAGCTAATTAGCTATCCCAGGGCCATACAGCACACCTTCCTTCTCTTCCTAGAATTCCTATAGTGTTGATGCTGCAGTTCTACGAGCTGTCCGAGCCTCTTTCGACGCCTATTGGCTTTTTATCGCTACGTGCCTTTTGTGGATGTTATCGCGATTATCAACGAAAGTTTTGGTTGTTGGGCCAATTACGATTCCCATACAGAGTTCTTCATATTTTCAACCGAATCGATGTTTCATAAAATGGCTAATCCACAATATGTGGTCAAATTGTTTGATATCAGCTAGCTTCTTGGAGCCTTTTCCTCCTATACCTTTATTCTTTTTCTTCACACTTCTCAATCAACTTCCAAACCTTTTTTTCACGTGTAGAACATATTCAAGCTTCTTCACTATCATATTATCGTAAGGATTCAAATTTATAATAGAATTCCGGGTTTGCCGGAATGAGCCGACCGCTCAGATAGCTGTGCGCGGCAGAACGGCGCTTCGTGTGAAGGCACATAACATCGTTAATTTTTCGAATTCTGTTAAATCCCTTTGGGAACAAGTTTTTAACATGTTAAAGTCTAAGAAAATGCAAAAAAAAATTCAATTTTTTCAATCCGTCACAGTAGAATGGCCCCTTAAACTTTACGACTTTTCCTCAAATATACGTATAATAGATTTTTCAATATGCACTTTTTTTCATTGTTTATTTTCTGAGAAATATTTGTAATCTGTCTCACCTACATGACCAGTCATTTAACCAGTCGCGGTAGGAATAGGTATACGTGAAGTGTCGGTAGGAATAGTGTTAACCTACTCTACAAGTACATACATGTGTTCTTCAGATCAAAATGATGAAATCGCTTTCCCTAATTTTTTTTTATTACATAGAAAAACATTCACACACATGTACGCGCTTATACACATCGTACCAATACTCGTACATGCACCAAAGCTACAAATTTACTACTACAATTAAAGCAATACTACTGTTTAAAGCTGCTTAAACCCTTTATTCAGATAATCGAACATTCAAATAGCCGAAGTTTGGATAATTGATGATCTACTATATTCTCTTTTACGTGATTATTATCAGAAGGAAGAACTGAATGTATTACATAAAGGGCAGAAAAGCAAATTTTAAAAACATGCAATGCATCACAAAGTGGAAGGCACTTAATATTTTGTCAGCTTTTGACGTTTCTACATTAAAATGAGCTTTTAAATGGTAGAACGCTCAAACATTAGGGTACTCGGATAACGAGTGTTTAAGTACAGGAGGCTTGTACTAATACTTGCGTTGGTTAACTTTTCTGTCGATCATCATTAATTCGTACTTAATCGTTTGAGTTTCAGGGGGTATAGAAAAAACACTGTCGAAGAATTCCGAACAGCGCAACCACGCTTTCTTTAACCCGTTGCCGCAAATGACGTCTATAGTCGTCCGATCTTTGGCGATATGTAGGCAAATGACGGCTATAGCCGTCGTGCATATTTTAATCAATAAAAAAAAAGAACAGCGTTAATACGAAGTGTACTAACACATACACTTGTTAATTATTGAGTAATACATTTAGAAAAAAGTTATAGCATGTTTGTCATTAACACGTTTGTCACCAAATATGGGTGACGCTTTTTTTCTTAAAATTAATTAGGATTTTAAATTGGAATTTTAAAAGAAATTCAATGGAATAAGCATTGAAAACTTAAACGGTTAAACAATCGTTAAATGACATCTCACATTAACTTGATTCTATCTTACAGTCTGTCTATTCTTTATATATATTATTCTATCTATTGCTACTTATCATTGTATGATATTACGCATCAAGGAAGTCGAAGGGGAACAATATATGCGTAACATGTTAGAGATCGCCTCGACGGAAAACGGATGCTCCCATCCGATCAATTCAATGTCGTCGAGCGAGCCAAGTAACCCAGTGAACCCGAAGCCGTGTTTTCCTTTTCACTTTAGTCGACTTTTCACGGAGCTTTAGCTTCTAAAGCGGCGATGCTCGTTCCAGTTGTATGAATCGATGCGATCGTTACGACGATTCATCACCGGGTTCCACATGAACATTACTTGTTTCCGTTGAAAGCTCTGCTCCCGCAGGACTTGTGCAGCCGCGGCTATGCATTATTTATTTTAAGTGCCTCCGGTCGTGCCTTGATAAGGGACTTTTCAGCCGCCTGCGCCATCAGCGCCCCTTTATTAGTCCGCCATCGCGGTCCAGTGGGAACTCTAAGCTGTCGCGAGTATCCTCTCGCGGAATGGAAAATTTGTAGTATCCCTTGATAATCTACAGCGATGATCTTTGGGGGCTTAAAGTAGTGTAGAATAAAGATTCTTAAAATTATTTATTACTATAGGAAAATTCTGCTTCCACAACTTTAGTAGAGCGAGAGATGGGACTTAGGTGTGAATAAATAGAAGTGAAGCGATTGGAATATCAATAGTATATATATTTAAACAATTTGACAGTAACAACTTAAACGACTTTACAACTTAGCAACTTCAACGTTCAGAATCACACTCTTTCTATGTTCACACTCAAAACCTTTCTCCCACGTTAGTCAAACACTTTTTGCCACGCGCTCCCATTTTCCCCATCATATATTCTTCCAAACATTCGTTTCCATTCTTTCTAATTGTCAACCTTTCTCACTCAATGCATTCAGTCACGTCCACCCAGAATTTCTCAGTCGTTCAGTTTTCTCAAGTGCTCATCTTTCACACCTTAAAAACACTCGAGTCCAAACATTCTACGTTTACACGGCTATCGCTCAACCCAAGCACTCTTCAGATTTTCCCAAACTCGCATCCACTCGATTGCATCACATCCATTTCTACATATCGTACTATTTGAATTCGCATTAATCGAGACCTACTTGTAGCTACGTTTCACAACAGTGCCGTGTCACACGAATTGCTAGAGATCATATGAAGTGTCTGCCAAAAGGTTACTAATTGTAAGAATAAAATACTGAAATACATTTTAAGAACTAATAAAAGTAGTTTTATTTTGATAACTGTATCCACCATTACGGGATCCACTGTCTCAATTTTAATATAAATAATTAAAAAGTTTCGGTTTTTTTTTGATAGATTACAATAGTAAGTCGATAACTAAATGTTAATAATATTAATATTGCAACGTTTTCTCAAGCTCATCTTTCACGCCTTAGAAACACTCGAGTCCAAACATTCTACGTTTACACGACTCTTCACATTTTCCCAAACTCGCATCCACTCGATCCCATTTACTCCCATTCCTACATTACTATTGTTAATATGAATAATCGCAAAAATATACAGTGTGCAGTAAAATATAATTCAACACTGCCACGTGACTCTCTGTTCTATCCTCGGCTTTTTTTACGACTCTGTGATTCTATACAGCACTGGTCCCTTTTCTCTTTCGAGCAAATCCTTATATGCCTTTTCCTCTTCTCACCCTCTTGCCGACCTATCGGTGAATTGTTTGTCGCCGGATTTTTCCGATGGGCCTGACTTTCGTCTAGTCGACCCATACTTTCATTTTTCTGGTCCTTAAAACTACGATACTACAATATAATAATGTATAATAATTTATTTTAGACTGATTAATACATAATAATCTTCTTAACTTAAGTTTAACAAAAAAATTTTAGAAAATGACTCGCTTTAGCAAGGGCTTTAATATGAATTTTTATTAGGTGCATCAACGTCCAGATTAACATCACATGATCAAATGTAAATATATTGTGATCTTTCAAGATTGTATGAGAAGAGTATAAACAATAACAATAGGCTAAAGAAAAATAAATAAAGTGCTCGCTAGACATTGCCCGCTCATCGGTGAACTGTTTGTCGCTAACGGTTTTTTTCGATGGGCCTGGCTTTCGTCTAGTCGATCCGCACTTTCACTTTTCTGGTTGCAGTCCTTAAAACTACTATACTACAGTAGCATGTGAGGATGTCATTGAGCAGTTCTTTTTAAAGCGAAGTTTCCCTAATCCTTTCGTTACCATTGTAGTGTTATTTGAACTAGGCCTAAGAATTGTAAATGAACCGTAGGTACTCCAATAACAAGTTACGTGTCACGGTCTCGTAATTCAGAACGTTGTCGCTAGGTGTAGAAACAGTCTGTTACGTGTCTTATAATAAAAAATATCAAATCCAATCCACCTTTTTTTATTGAAACATGTAGTCAGATGTAGACGAAGACAGTAAGCTGAACGTCAAATTGAAAAAGTCACGGGAATAATAATAAGATTTTTTCATCGTAGTCTGGTATCTTGTGATTTGTCTAGCCATGTGTTCACTTATAAAGTCTTTTGATTGCAGAAAATTCAATTCTCGATGAAGAATAGAAAATTTGAATCACAAGATTTTAAATATATTTAACAGCTTCAGTGTCAGAAAAATGGAATAAATGGTAAACAAGTAGCATTATTGCTACATAATATGGAAGAACATGCTCTCACAAACTTCACAAATTCTCAACAGGTCCATAGATCAGGTAAGGAGCATCCTCTGGCCTCATATTAATATTGATGTAAAGAATGATTTACAGCAGTATGAGATTTGCATGAAATACGGGGAGTCAAATCAGAAAGAGCATGTTATTACAGATTTTGCATAGTTATCGTGGCCAAAGGTGGGAGTAAACTTATTCTATTTTTAGAATAAAATGTACATAATGATAATGGACTATCTATCAGAATTTATTGGTATTATATTGCTCAATGACAACAGTAAAAGTGGAAATGTAATTCTCTATCTCAAATCTACATCTACAAAACATGAGATACCTTTAGACTTGGTTTCTGACGAAGGATCGTTTAACTCAAAAGAGATCAATCAGTATACCACGAGTTGGAAGAGAGGTGTACAAATAGCAAAAAGAATTATTAAAATACTGTTATGAGACTCGCGTCAGTTGGATCCGTATTTTGGCCTACTGTAATATCGCACGACACGTAAAGAGAAACTACATTCTACTTGTTGATTATTAATGTCTCATAGATTACGCACTGTTATTTCAATCAGCATGGAAATCGTTAGAACCTAAAGTAATTAATACTGGTCATCATCGTAAGCTAAGACAGAAAAATAATTATAAATTTATTGTAAGTTAAGGTGTGATCGAAATACTAAAATCCTTCGTAAGCTAAAAGTGGAAGATAAAGTATCCTTCGAACAAGAGCCGATTGATATCTACTGCAAAGGAACTATAGAAAAGAAACGTCATGAGCCTCGCTCGTACATAATCAATGATAGCCAGGGATGCTATAGACATAACAGATAGGATATTCGAATCGATCCAAATAATAATTGTATTGGAAAACACTTAAAAGATGAATGTAACAACGAGTGAGATTCACAGCTCAGTAACCAAGTGACTGATAATAGGCTAACACCAAACGTGGCCGAGATAGATCATACTAGATAAGGTAAACAGGTTATGCCTTCAAAAAGGTTAAACTATCATGCGAAAGGAAGTAATTAGGGTAACGCAGCATTTAAGGACAGTGAACAATGTATTATATTAGGGGGACCGGAAAGTAATGTCATTTTCTTACATTAAATTCAAACACATACATTTTTAATGAGTTTTTATTTTTAAGCAATGATGCAATCACCCTTATTATCAACAACCTTGTTACGTTGTAACAACATTCATTTCATATTCATAAAACTTCAGCCGTAATTCCAGGGTATATTTGGAGACATCATCATTAGGGCTAAATAATACCCTTTCAAGCAAATATACTTATTGCCATGCCAGTTTTGGGGTTTCCCCATTTTTTCTATGTTCCTTCGATTTGGTCTGGCTTCGTTAAAAATTTCAGATAGTTTACACGATTAAGGTTATCCTCTGTACATTTTACTTTTGACCGATGAAACAAAATATACCTGAAGTCGCTGGAAACATTTTCGACAGTCGACAATATCTCCTACCCCAAAAAGGGAAACAAACACCCCACTCCTAACACCTTTATATAAGCGCATAACATCCCTCCAGCGTTAGATTTTGTAAAAATACACTAAACAGTAACGTTCAACCACGCTCGTGTAATAGAAATATATTCAGTTTTTTTTGTCTTTAAACATCAATCATTTCTTGCACTGTACCTGCATCAACCTCAAATATTCGAGTGTCTAAGTTGCCACTCGAAGTGCACAACGTTTAATTTTAAAAATAATTAAACTCTATGTGCGCATTGTACAACCTTTTGTCATCTAGCGTGCAAATTTTCAATGCCGGATCGATAAAAATTAATTGGTTTCTGAGCAAAATATTTAGAGATGGAATGACAGAAACGACATACTTTCCGGTCCCCCTAATATATGAGCCGTTTATTTTGAAAATGGCCTAAGTCCATTTATACATAAATTGAGATATTTAAGAGTTTGCGTTTCAATGCAGTTAAAAATATACGTACAGGATACCAATGAATCATACTGCTAAAGTGTATCTAAAGAAATTAAATTTACAGTTTCTATTAAAATAATGGCAATTATTAAGTGAACAATATGCTTTTCTTTACCAAGAATGGAGTTAAGCCACTTTCAAAATTAACAACCTGATTCGTTATAAAATTTTAAAGAACCCAAGTCCATTCAACATAATTTAAAATGCTTCAAATTGAAAAAAACAATAATCAATTTATTTTATATATCTTTACAACACTTCAAAAACAATATTTATGCAGTTAAGAACATTGTTTAACTAAATAAATTACAAAACAATTTACTGCTCATCTACATTTGGAGTATTTGAAAGGGATTTGAAAAAGTCATGATGTTCTGGTGGTATATATCGTAGTAGGTCCATTTTGTTCTTATATTTTTATAATGTGGTATCAATACAATATTTTCGAATTTTCTTGGTCTATCCCGACGTCGTAATAAATTCAGGACTTTAACATTTTTATTCTCATTCATTGATGTCTTATAGAAAATTGTATATGTTAAATTTTCTCACAAAACGCATCCAACATATTTTTAACCAGTTTGTTGATTCTCCGTTAGAATTCTTTACCTTTTTGAAAATTGCGACTTCTAATAATTTTGTTGATACAAAATCCTCTGGTTTCATTTTATTTAGAATAAAATTATTACTTCTATGGTACTTTTTGATGATAGTATAATAATCTTGGGGGATAAACATTAAATTATTTTTCCTATTACATTTCCTATTGAAATAATGGTAATTATTAAATGAATAATATGCGTTGTCTTATCAGGAAAGGAGTTAGACCACTTTCAAAATAAACTTTTTGATCATTTCAATGACCAGCAAATTTTCATGTAACAAAATCTTAATAATTTTAAATATATTAGTAACAATTTGCTTTATAATGAAAAGATCATGTAAAAATGTAACTATTAAGGTAGTTAATCCGATTTTTTTGGAAAATGGACTTAGGCCACTTTCAAAATAAACGGCTCATATAATGTAAATAAAATAACGTATGATGTGTACGATATAAATAATAGAATAAAATCTAGAGATAAGGTAAATGTAATAGTAAGCTTAATTAATGTAAAAGGAAAGAATTGTAAAGGAGCCATAAGACTTTTGTTGCGACCCTATACCTGCCCGGGCCCTCGATAGGGGAGAGGGGTTAACGGGTCCACTCTTCCTGCGCGGTGACAGGCTTGCGATTGGTCAAGCCCTGCTTTGGCTTTTTGTATAAAGGCTGGGCATTTCACAGCAGTAACATTACATTAAAAAATAGTCCAGTACAAGCAAATCTCGCATATTTTCAATTGTCACTATCATCGGCCAACCCAGCTTACCCTTAATCATATCAAGACTATCAGTACGTGCTGAACCATTCGAAACGACGAAATCGGAAGCACGTAGTACGAAACAACTTTAATGGAAAATTCCTTGTTGCGGTCTTGTGTTCAGAACGTTGTTACTATGTATGGAAGCAGTCAGTTACATGATTTATAGTAAAAAGTATCAAATCCCGTTCACATGTCTTTATTAAAATAGGAGGACAGTATCGCTGCTCACACGAGATCAGAGCATTGTTCGCTCATACATGTGCCGTTTAAATTAATATTGCGTAAGTAATTCAGATTGGATTCGAATAAGTTGTTGCCTTCTCGATTCCTTCATTGATAATAAATTGTGTACATTGTCGTGACTTTAACATTCAATGTGAAGTTTATAATTCTCCATTATTTACACTTTACCTATTTATTTGTTCCGTACGTCGCCTCGCGTCTTGACTCCAATCTCTCGGTAGTCAGAGATCTATCCCTTTCGATGGTTATAACTCAATTTTGTCACCGTTGCGATGCATTCGATTTCAAACAGCTGACATATTCAATAGTCAGAATTTGATCTGCTTATTCGATATTAAGGGTGTTAACTTGCTCGGAAGTTAAAACTCGATTAAGGTTCATCGCCAAATATTTCAAATGGAAAGGGGACAATTTTTTGTATCACTTTGCCATTTACGAGGATAATCGTTATTGATTTATTATTCCACAAATTTGTTCATTGTCGATGACTCGAACAACAGCCAAGTAAAATAGAGCCATTTTGTTTATAACGTTAAATTGTAAAGCTGCTATAGAGTTAAGGATAGGGGACCTGAAGGAGATTTAACCAAGCAAAATGATCCTCCGATTCTTATCTTCTTCCCTTCCTCGTCCTTTTCAACAACTATCACTATCTCCTACCATATTCAAAACTTTTCTACTAGTTCCCATCAATTTACAATCAAGTAAGGACAAATATTATGGGGCTTTTTCAGGTTACTTCGAAGTCCCGTGCTCTAAAATTCGACTTTTGAATTCAACGCAACGCACGCGACAAATTGTGAGATAATGATGTGCAGCTCCCTCATTATTTTCGAATTTCCTTTTCACTTTTCAAAGTCATTAAAAAGTAATCCGAAGGTCGACATTGCAAATGGCTTACCTCGGTTTACGGTTCCAACGGTTGGAACAATACCATTTATGTGTAATTAGTCATGCAGTAGTTTTAATAATATTTAAATGTTCATATATATTATTTTCATGACAATAGAAACGGTTTTTGTTCTGTTGGAATTCAGTTGTATAATAAACTAATGAATTATATTTTAGCAATATCTTTAGCAGAATTTAAATTATGATTGAGTAGTCACATGTAAATATTTTAATCTCAATTTAACTAACACATTTTATTGATTTCCATTTTTGCAATCTGATTTTTATAAATATACTTAAAAATTATCTAAAACAAATATCTTGTTAATATTACCAGATGATAGTGAAGCTGTTTCGTAATTTTTCTTAGAGAATTTGCTGAAAGGAATTGAATTCAAAAATAGTGTGAAATATCAGCGTTCTAATAACGTTAGTATGATTAAAAATTCATTCGCTAATATATTTACACTTAATTTTTATTCTACAAGTAACTGATAAACAAAATAATAGTAAAAATGATGGAAGAGAGAAGCGCTTGCATAAATTGTTTGGGTGTGTAGTTTTCTTTGAAATTAACAAAATGTCCAGCACAACAGGCCGTTAGATAATTAATACCTTCGCTTTAACAACGTTTCTAGTTTACCAGAAACGCGATATATTAAAACCAGCGGATGCTCGCATGCATCGCTATACTTAGCCGCCAATAATTATCGAAATTGATTTTCTGACACGTTAATAAGTAGAAGAAAGTGTATATTTACTTTGAAGGTCGTTCAGTCTAAGAAAACATGATCCATTAATCGTAGTAATAGATTTCTCAAACTCGCATAGCCCATAATTGATTCTACTTGAAGAACTACAATTAAAACCTATTTGTATTTTGACTGAAAATATTTCTTTCACGAAATGTTTGAATTTATTGTAACATCTGTTTGTATCCTCACATCAGAAGAGAAGCTCAATTTCATATTAATTATATAAAATTAATATTATACCTATCTTATTACATTTTATTAAATTTCATAAAAAATTCAATATTTTTAGAATAAAAATGTATGCACTGTGTTTCCTTAATTATTGCACACATTTTTTCGAGTACTTTTACTAATCTGATAAAAAATGTCAGATTATCGTAATAATCGTATAAACACAAGATTATCGTAAACCTGCAACGGAATCATGTTATACAGCACTTTGATTATGCATATCATTTTTGCTGATCGAACTCAAATTTTTCAGTTCAATGTCATCCATAGGCCGTGCTATAGTAGATCGTTGAATTCGTCTTGACACAAGCTATAATAATCTGAAGTAAGAAATATGCAATGCCTTTTAAAAATATCAAGGTGACCTCGATTTTTTATCGGAAATGGAATAATTTTTTCAAACCTAATATTCTACCATACAGCTGACATGAAACTGATAGACTTTTGTTCGTTACAACATTTTATTATGAGATATATCAAATATACATATATAATTAAAGATTTTTTTATTTACATAAGTTTTTATTTACTTCAGTACTAATAACTTCAATAATTATGTATTTAATTACCATAATTGCTTCATTAATCAAATCAATGAACATCAAAAGAAGCTTACCTTACGAATGTAAGTTGACACCAATAACAAAAGCTAACTTATCATTTTCATTATCTTTTTATATGATTTCATTACTATTTCTAATTTTTAGAAGTATTCGAAGAATGTGTGAACAATTTAAGGATACCTGTATATTTTAATAATCAAAAATTTTGCATTGAATGAAGAATTCTTTTCCTTACTACAAGATTCTTAGCATTTAAGTCATCTTCAATTAGCTTTATGATCTTTTTGTACTTAGAATTTTCCGGAAACTTCGTCAATTAAAAATTCGTTCATGTTAAGCACGAAAGTGAATATTTCTGACGGAGTTTTCTACTTTCAGCTTTTTGGATCTTTTTTACTACCTCTTTTTAAACGCGGCTAAGAGCGGCAAAAAAGAAAGATATCGAAGTAATGGAGGCGGTTATAAAAGGATACTTATTACCCAACAAATTCTTTACTTTAAGTTTCCCCATTAATATTGCTCCTCAAAGCCTGTTATATGTTGAGCATCTTTTATTTATTTTTCTTTAGCCTATTGTTATTGTTTATACTCTTCTCATACAATATTGAAAAAACACAATATATTTACATTTGATCATCTGATGTTAATCCGGACGTTGATGCACCTAATAAAAATTCATATTAAAACTCTTGCTAAAGCGAGTCATTTTCTAAAATAGGCAGTTTTTTGTTAAACTTAAGTTAAGAAGATTATTATGTATTAGTCAGTCTAAAATAAATTATTATACATTATTATATTGTAGTATCGTAGTTTTAAGGACCAAAAAAATGAAAGTATGGGTCGACTAGACGAAAGCCAGGCCCATCGGAAAAATCCGGCGACAAACAATTCACCAATGGGTCGGCAAGAAGGTAAGAGGAAAAGGCCTATAAGGGTTTCCTCGAAAGAGAAAAGGGACCAGTGTTTAATAGAAAACCGAGTTGTGGAATCGTAAAAAGAGCTGAGCATTAAACATAGAGTCGCGTGGCACAGTTGAAATAGAATTTACTGCATACTGTATATTTTTGGAGTGGGAGATATTGTCGACTTGAGGTATATTTTGTTTCATCGGTCAAAAGTAAAATACACTGAGGATAGCATTAATCGCGTAAACTACTTGAAATTTTTAACGAAGCCAGGCTACATCGGGGGCACGTAGAAAAAATGGGAAAAACTCAAAACTGGCATGACAATAAGTGCATTTGTTTGGAAGGGTATTATTTAGGCTTGAATTACTGCTGGAAATTTTATGAAAACGAAATATAGAATTTTATCAAAATGAATGTTGTTACAACGTAATGAATACAAATTGAATGCAGAAAAATATGTTGTCTTGTTTACAAACTATAGCATACCCTAACATTGCAAAAAATTATCCAAAAAACAACTTTTTCCAGGATACATGTATAAAAAGAAGTTTCGAGGAACCCCCCTGTTAGGATTCTGCATAACAAATCGAGGCTCAAGAGTTCTAGGGTTAATGATAATAAATAATATTAAGAACCTTTTTCTTACAATATTTGTATGTGTACTTCGGAGACTTAAATAGAAGCTTTGATGTTTCTGGTGTTAAATATTCATTCAGCTGAAGTTCATTCAGTTAAATTCTAAAAATGGTATTCGGTTCATTTCTTGCTCAAGAAGAAAAAGGGAAATAATTAGCCCTTAAGTAAAAGCCCACTCGTTCTCAGGCAGTTCTTCAATCTTCCACTCGATTCACCACTTTCCATCAGATAGAATTGTATAACCCATATTATACCTACCGTTTTTCAAGAAGAACAAAGCCTGTAAGTATCGATTTCTGTCGACTGGAAACGCTTACAAGTAAACGGTAATAATGGCTAGAGACATCAATGGAACAGAATTGTAACCAAGGTTGTGCAACCTTCGCTTCTATTAATGGCATCGATCAGCAACAATAATGCGTTACAATCAATGAAGAATCTCTGATAAAAGAATATGAAGGGCAGAAGGACTAGCCAGGAAGAAAGGCTAAGATCGAGCTCGCAGGTGGGGTAATTAACTCTCGAAACGTGAGCTTGCGGTTCAACCGGGTGGAAAACGGAGAAGAAACCGGCGGTCTCCTTTTCATTTAACCGCCTCGTTCATTCTCTTTACGTGACCCGTCTCGAAGAACAGCTTGAACCTTTCTGTTCGCTGATTTGGTCGCTCTGGTTACTCAAGATAAATAATCGCGACACCGACCAGGAAGATCGTAAATCGGAATCAAGAGCAACACCGTTGACTTTGCTTTTTGTCGTTTGATGTTACTGTAATGGAACCATAAATCATGATAACGGGTTGGAACATACTGAGTGCTTTACGAGCAACGAGCTTCTGGAGCAGTTGGTTGGTCCAAGAAACTCGTTTGCTGCCTGGCAATTTCTAGTTTTCCTCAATTTTTTTTCGATGATACGTTTCATTCTCTGTTTTCTTACCTCTTAGCCGGAGTTGTTGTGATTTATAGCAGTTCCGGCTACGACTGGAGCTTCTTTCTCACAGTGTTTTATCCTCCTTCTATATGTCGTTGCTATGAAAGAAAAATATAAGAAAAGATCAACACACTTCATACCTATGACTTTTTCCATGTCTTCTTATTTTAATTTTAACCCTTTCGTAATTATTGATGGAACGTGTGTGTGAACGAATATTGTTGAGTGATTGTCACTGTCATAGCAAATATTGAAACGTTTGAGCTAATTCCTTCTTGTAGCGATTTCGCTTCTGTCGCGTAGCGAAGTTCTTGATCAAAATGATGGCCAGGATATTTAACCGTTTGCGTACCACGAGCCGCTTTCGCGCACTTCCGATTTCCTGTCGAGAAAACCCAGTGCATTTGACCGATACAGACAACTGACAGCGCGTTTACAATTTGCCAAAATACGCTCAAACTTTTAGACGCATGTACGTCGCATCGCCAACAACGTATTTTACAAAATAATAAGTTACAAATTAAAAATATGAAAAATTTAAAGAATAAACAATATTTCAACACATAATCAAAGGAGCGCTATCGCGCTCTTCGGCTTTTTTCAACACATGATCGAATGAGCGCGATCGCGCTCCTTGGCGTTTTTCGATCGTGTTTTTTGAAAACCCTCTGGTACGCAAACGGTTAAATAACAATTTGGTTAATGACGGTTCCTCAGCGCCAGGCCATCAGTCATTATTGCATTCCGCAATAAAATAATGCAAATAAGAAGACTTCTAGGATTTTACAAGGTACAACCCCAAATCATCTCTTGCGTGGGCCGTACCTTCCCTCTCCAAGGATGACCGGCGAATCACCTTGTTCTTGGAGTGGTATCCGCCTGGCCAAGGCCATGTATATATTGATAGCGCTTGGCAGGCGAAAAAACTAATAGTCCGACATTCAATTCAAACGTACCGTTTTTCGATTTGCAATAGCCACGATATAACACAAAAACATTTAATGTAAAGTTACTTTTAATGTATCCAGAATAAAGATCAACTGTTTCTTTAGTCACTACACCGGCATTATTATTATACAGTCCACTTACATATGAGCCGTTTATTTTGAAAGTAGCGTAAGTCCATTTATCTTTGAATCGAGATACTGAATGGTTCGCGTTGGATTGAATTTAAAAATATAGGTAACAGATAACATAGTGGAATAATGGTTTCGTGTTTCTAAGGGTGTTAAATTTATCATCCCAATTAGCATAATAAACATTATGTAAGAAATAATATATTTTTGATGGCCATGAATGGATTTACGCCACTTTCAAAATCAATGAAATAACGTTTTTAATTCTTCAGAAAGTACAAGTCTATAGGAGAAGTAACTTTCCCTTGAAGTAAAAATAAATATATACATTTTTATGTTATAAAATCAAAAAAATATTCAACTTTTATTCTTTGTTATTTTGAATATTTTAATATATCCAATATTCTAATACAGTTTTCTTGCAATTTAATTTATTACAAACCACTTATTGACGAATTGCTGGAAATTACAAGGACACATCCGGAGACCCGTATGAATTCGTTAGCGGATCGAAAATGAAATTTGAAATTAAATTGTTTATAACAAATCGTTTGTAACAAATTCATTGTACATTGATAATTCAACTTCTACTTTGATAATTAAACATAAATCTGTGATATCATAAAATTTTATTGCACAATATTTTCCATATCCATTTAAAACTCTCACAATGGGACTTACGCCACTTTCAAAATAAACTTTTTCATCGCACCATTAACCAGCAAATTTTCGTGTTACAAAACCTTAATGATTTTAAATATATTAGTAACAATTTGATTGAGAATAAAAAGATCATGTAAAAATGTAACTATTAAGGTAGCTAACTCGATCTTTTTGGAAAATGGATTTACGCCACTTTAAAAATAAATGGCTCGTATAACTAGTCGCATAAAGCTAATTCGGCGTGCGACGTACGAGTTTAACTACCCAGATACTGACAGTGGAAAACGCGTACACGACAGTTTCTACTGTCTGAAGCACTGTCGTCATCTTCTATCTTGTCAGATTCAAGATAATATTCGTCATCACTACTATCACTATCGAACATGTACTCTCTGGATCTTTCAGACATAAAAGGTTAGCTGGTTCGTCTGGTAGTGCCACTGATGCGAGAGATTGAAATTCGTTTTAATCATTGTCCCTCAGTGAGTTTACATTAAACGGAAGATAAAACTTCTGCTGAAGATCTCTAATTCCGTTTCAGAAGAAACGTAATACTGTTTAGTCTACTATACCAATACATATCTTTTCGCTCAGGATAGCCATACACAGGCAGCTTTATAATACAGTGGCTCCAAAAAGGATTCGTACACTAGATCACAAATAAATTCTGCATAAATAATATACATAGAATTAGTTACACGAAGTATGTACGTGGCAAGGACGAAAATTCAAAATATTCCAGTATATTAAGAATAGCAATCAGAAAAGGACTGAACGTTTCTGCTACGAAACATATTACAGTGGCTCCAAAAAGTGTTCGTACACTATGTCACAAATAAATTCGTTTAACCCTGAAATTCTGAGTCTGATAGAAGTATTTGATAAAACTTTGTGGGTATGTAGATCGTAATAGTATACGTATGAATTAATCTCTTCTTTTCATCTGAATGCCATTTTAAAGGGGTGAAACCAGCGTTGAAGTTTCTGAGTTTTTTTAAAGATAACTTTGTAATGGTACTTGCTGAAGCAAAATCTTTCAAATAGAAAGTGTTTAATTTTTAATACTATATCGCCTTGTCATAAAAAAAGAATAGAGAAAACTTATATTCAAAGCGTGAAAAATCGCTAAAACTTTGAGATTCGTTAAAAGATATTTTGCCGCCAAAAAATTACTCCACGCAGGACACACCATGTTCTGTACACACATAAAGTTTCATTGAAATCGGAATTTCAGGATTAGGTGAACTTCCTTGTAATACAGTGTACGTGTACTTTTTGGAGCCACTGTACGTATTCGCAACTATGAACAGATTTAGGCGGCTATTTGCCGACACCTGTCCACGAAGGGTTAATCTATTCAGGAGATTCATATGAAACTCTAGTTTCTTCTGCTAACATTCGAAGTGGTAAGAAATTTGACTTCACTTTAACCCAAGTTATTTTTAAACGATTCGTAAATTCTTAACGTTGTAATAATCTCTTCCAGCAAAACTTATATTCAATAAATTACATAAAATAGTGTTGAGATATGCATGATTTCTGAATTTATCGTGAAGGTTGAATATGCGTTACGTGTTCCTTTTTTTTAATTTTTTTCTAGAAGGTACCTTTTCTCACTTTATTTTGTTCTGTGTGATGTGTGCACCCCGCGACTGCGACACCACGCTCTGCTACCATAATTTCAAACTTTGTAAGCGGTTTTATTAAAATTCACACAATATTGATTACACACGTACAACGAAATTGTTCAGATTTTTATATTCGCGTAATATCATGGTATTACCATGAAAATCATCTATTCGCAACAACTTTTAAGCTTCTGTCGGATTTATAAAATAGCTTGTATAGGTACAGAGAGAACCAGCTATCGGAAAATATGGGTCGCTGTACGATGAAGCACTGCGCCAGTGGAGGTAGAGACAGCAAAACGGTCAATCCAGACCTGAACCTAACCCAACACTGTTTAATGAGTACTTAACAGGGAAAACAAATTTGTTTACTAGCGTTCGATTGTCAAGATAAATGTTCTCGTTTCGGTGTACTGTTTCATTATGGCACAGAACGAGGAGTGCTTTCGACTGAATGTTATTGTTTCCGTTGCTTGATTAATTTCTTTGTAGGTGTTTCCATTCAAACTTGATGGGATTAAAATAATTTAATCGCGAGAAGAGTCTAACGAATTCTAACTTCGACAAAAGTAATTTTTTTGACAGTTCGTTATCGATGATGTTTGTATTATCATTAATTTATACAGTGGATAATTGTTGTTTTTCATTTAGAAATAAGGTTTTATTTATTGAAATGTAAAGATGTTTTTGTTTTTCAAAGTTATTCTCTATAGTTTCTTACTTTCGTTTCTTTTGAATTTATGTAAAAGTTGATTGTTATTTGTTCATATGAAAAACCTATATGTACAAGGATTTTAAATTGGAATCCTAAAAGAAATTCAATGGAATAAGTATCGAAGTATAATATATATATATAGATATAAAATACATAAAATTTTGCTGTTTTTATATTTTTTTACCCCAGGTTTCTATGCAATCGGATTTGGGCTCAGCGAGAAACTCAGCCAAATCACACTGGGCGACGAACGTGTTAAAAGTTGGAAAGCACTTTTCGATTTATATCTTTATCGAATCTCTCGTTAATTTCCTTATAAGCTGCAAATTTACATTATACGTATTGATAACAATTTTACGTACTTCTGCAAATTTTTGAATGGAGAAATCTCTAAGGTAACATCATTCCAAATCCTTTCTTTTTTTAAATTCTCGCAGTGATTTCAAACTTTTAGCCGGTAGTATACAAACGCAAAAGTATTCGTATCCTATGTTACAGGACAATTCTGATTTTACTGAAAATTTGTGGACATATAGAGTATAAAGGAATGTACATGAAGTTACTTTTTGGACAACAGAAAATTTCATTAAGGGGATGAAGTTACAGCGTTTTTCTATTATTGAAATATTTTTTTTGACAACGTGAAAGAATACTATGAGCTGCACATTTTTTATAGCAAATGTTTTGTCCTAATTTGCATGATTACGAAGTTATATTCAAAACACCGAAGAAAACAACTTTCATTTTCTCTATAAGTTCATAATGATGCAAATTAGAGCAATATTTTTTATGTGTTGTAGATTTAAGGTTGAAAATAAACAGTTTACACGTATTTAGAAAATTGTGATTTAATTAAGAAATAGAATACAAGTGAAAAACCGTTATATTGTGAACTGAATACGTTCTGCCAGGGGTCTGGAAGAAAACTGGAGAGTCAAAGAAAAAAGAACGGTTAGTTCGTTGCAGCCCTCAAAACTGTTTACGTTGGCACCACCAACGCCAAGGGTTCCAAACGTCGGAGACGCGACACGACAATGTATATAGTTGTGCTTCAATATTATGTAAAAAATGTTCAGCTCTTAATGCTCTATTACTTTGTTGCAAAAAATGATCCAAGTAAATCTGTATTAAAAAAATAAAAAATTCTGAATCATTTGAGGTCGAATTTCGTCTTCTTAGAGAAATTTCCTGTCAGCAAAAAAATGACTTCATATACATTCCATTGCGCTCTACAAGCACACAAATTTTTATTAAAATTAGAAGTTCGTCATGATGTGAATTATGATGTAACATAGGATACGAATAATTTTGTCCTTCACTGAATATTTGCAATATGTTATTTATTTTTATCTCGAAAAGTTTTTAATTCTTCTTATTTTTTTTACTTTTCAGGCCTTTTTTTAAATTTACTTAATTGCTAACTATTTCTACTTGTTGGAATAGAGAAATAATTTTTTAATTTCACTTTTGTTCTAAATACTTATTTAGCTATGAATTTAGCATCTTAATCATAAATATAATTAAATAAATAAATGTAAACTTAGATGTTAAATAAATTTTGTTTCTTCGAATTTTCATAAAATTTCCATAAAACATGCAAACACGGTTTGCAATGATGAAGATTTTTGTTTGTGTTTATTTGCGGAATCGTGATTCCGAATATAATGGCCGATTCAATGGCCAGCAATTCCTGAAATTTCTTTCTCCCATTCCATTTGGGAATAATATTCAGGATTCAGGAGAGCACAAAACACAATTGGTTCCGTGCACCATGTGTCTCTTTCATTTTAGGATATAATTTATTCAGGAATCAGTGAAAAAACAAGAGTTAACTATCAAATAATTCTAGTTCGTTGATTAAATTATTGATGTATTTATCCTTAGGACATTCGATTCAACTTTTTAATTACTATTCGGTCTTTTCTGTTAATTGGTATTAAGTTTTAGACATTCATGTTTGTATAATTTAATATTTTTCTAAATGCAATTAAATAAAAATTTGTTACATACTTCAAACATTATAATATATACGTACTTTAAACATTTTCTACCTATATCTTTGTTTATACATTTTGGAAAATAACATTGTTTATAAATCTGCACTCATATTTAACGTACAAGTGTTGTTACGTTGCCAATAAAATTTATGCTTTATTATACATCGATGGGAACGCGATTCGATGACGCTGTACACATCGTGGGAACTCCTTTATCGATCGCATGCCTAACCTGTAATGTTTAACACTAGATTTACGGGCATTTCTTGTATATCTATTTCCAATATACATATACTACGAAATAAGGTATACATTGAACAGAATTTGAAATTGCAGAACTGGGAGAGAAATAGATTTGGATATATTTGTGTCACTCCATCAATAAAAGTTAGCAAAAATTGCTGGGAATATTAGTAATTGTTTTTGCAAATTTTGCTCATGAAGTCTGAAACCCGTCAAATTGACGGATGCCGTAAACCTAATGTTAAGAAGATCAGTGTTTTAATTTAGGCTTCGAGAACAAATTGTTGATATAACTAATTCTTTCCTTGGAATCCAACATAATCCATTAACCAGATAACCGTATCGTTACTTAGAATTCGAGCATATAAATAAGCTTGCTTTTGCACCTTAGCCGTACTCGAAACTTCCATCACGACGCATGATCAACAGGCTCGAAACATTTTAGTTGTAAATTAATCTATCACTATATCGATCGAATCGATTATTTGACACCACGTTAAAGACTAATTCTGGATAGCTCATTATTCTTCCGAGTGATTTTTCGCGAAGAAACCTCGCGAGAAACGAGTTTAAAATCGAGAAGCAAATCTTATCTCTTCCATTGAGATAAGAGATTGAAAGACAAGTTAAATAAAAACACTGTTAATGTCCGCAACAACGCAGTTTATTTGAAAATTCTGCGTCTTGTTTCGGTACAAAGATTGCGTCCCTTGCTTGAAGATTACGATTCAAATGGTGATGTGTACGTCTTGACGGTTGCTTGAATTCTCTTTTTGGAGAAGGATCTTGGGAGGTTTTAAGTGCTCGGAAAATGGAAAGATGGAAAGGGAAATTTAGAGGTGGAGGTGAAATGTTCTGAAAGTCCGAAAATGGGAAAAATAGAAAGGGAACCTTACTGGAAAGAGGTAGGAGTGGAAGGTTGGGACGTGTTGCCTGTCAACTGTCAGGATTAGGATTTGACTCAGATGGTGACCGACTGTCAAGTCCCAGAGGTCCAAAGTGCCTAAAAAATTAAAACGGTTGGGAATTAGGGAAAAACTGGTAGTCCCTCTGGTCGTTACGTATCAGTGATAACCATAACTATTGTTAATTTTTATCAAACACTCTTAAACACTTAATGTTCCGTTCTTCGGAACAGCTGCGGGAAGTTTTCCATCGGCATTTGTGACACGAACGTGCCGGTAATGCTAGTTTTGAGGATTAAGCAATTTTAGCCTTTTTGCCTTTTTTTCGAACCCTCTTAACGTCCGTAGAGGGACAATAGTTTAATTTTCGAGTCACCGTAATTCCTCAATAGTCAAGAGCGTGTCATAAATGAGGAACTTCCGAAGAGCGCCCAGCCGGTACCCACATGCGACAGGTACACGGGCCCGGAAGAAGTTTCCCCTTCGTTACCGAAATTCGGGAAACCTTGCCGCTCTGAGTGACTCACCCCACCCTCGTTCTCGAAATGCGTGCTAAGGGCACAAGAACGGGGGTTGGTGGCACTCAGGGTATACGCTGATTGGAGTCTTGATTTTTCGACTTCAACCAGTTAGCGTATCGTCTTGAGGTATGGAGGAGTAACCAGTCGAACTCCTCCATATAAAACCGAGTTACTTCGGCATCGCGAGCAGTCATACGAGATCAGTCATTCGAGATCAGTCATACGAGATCAATCATTCGAGATCAGATACGTCTACGTTCAGATACAGTCAAACATTTATACGATACAAACCGCGCTTCGATCAGACTCAATCAGAACATACGAGTCAATCATACAGTCGAAAGGAATCAGAGTCGAGATACCACGCGATACAAACAAACCAGTCGTGTAAAGCGATCACGCGGCGGATGATAGTCGTGATCCTGCCATTCGAGGAATGGACAAAACACCTAACAAGAACAAATACAGTAGTGAACAAAAGTTTAAGACGAGAGGACAATGTAAAACATAGCTTTATGGTTTGCAAATATTACTTATACATTTATTTTTATTGTTATTACGATAGAACACTATTTATCGATTAACATAAAATACAAATTTTGTTTATCATGCTATTGCTTATAAATCAATTAATTTATTCCCGTTGACTTTTTGGTCTTAAATTTTTGTCCGCTACTGTATGTATGAAAAAACATAACATCACATTGTATTGATGGGACTCACAAGGGAACACCGCGAACTGTCATTCACGGAGTTGAATGAAACTTTGTGGGATTATAGAGTGATCCAATACAAGATTAACGGTATGCTTCATTTGGGCCCAATCGACCTTTAAGGGTGTGAAGATTAATCCCAAAGTGAAATCGACACTTCCACTTTTCCGCGTATATGTCTTAAAGTACTAGAGATAGAGAAAAATGTTTTAGATAAAAGTTTAATGGTATAACGAGCGCTATAATTTTATCTTAAGAAAATTTTTTGAAATGTCTTCCTTGTTAAAAAAAAAAATTTTTCTTGCGTTATTTTAAACAATTTTTACATTTTCATAATCACTAAAAATATTATGTATTTTATTCTGAATTCAACCATGTATATTATTTTTACTATACAACACCAACTTATCTAAATATACGACGTAACGTACACCGCGCGCGCGATTTCGGCCTAACAACACACAGTAAGTTACATACTCGGATTTCTTTTTCTCGTTAAAGGTTATAATATATGACGATTATAAGTGTGATTACATAAAAATAGCGAAATATAAAATATTATATGAAGATTGATGGCATATCACATACATTGCGCTATGTTGCATATATACATGTATAAATATTTATTTCATACTTATTTTACATTTTATTCTACATTGAATGCAAGTATACATGTATTTCACCCGACATAGATTTCACAAAAAAAAAAAAATGTTCTGAAGATAAATACTTTTCGCGTCAAGCACATCTTATAATAGCAGGCTTATTACACAGATCGTAACGTGGCAGAGTATGTACTACTTCAATAAATTTGTAATAGGAAGGAAAATCAGGTTTGATACAATGGCTGGATGTTTTCAGTTTTCAAGTGTGGAAAAATCTTGTGAGAACTTTTTCGGATCGGGTTTTACTATATGATCTTAATGTAAATTTACATTTACGAAATAACATTATCAAACTGCAATTTCTTACATACAATCAGTTGTCTCCTCCGAGATTGTGGAAATTATGCTTGGTAGAAAAGTGGATATTTTGAATAAAGTTCGGAGCAATTTGAAAATTCAGTAGATTTCTGTTACAAATTTATTGAAGTAGTACATACTCTGCCACGTAACGATCTGTGTAATAAGCCTGCTATTATAAGATGTCGACGATAAAATCAAATGAAGGAGAAAAAAAAACAAAAATTGGTTGTCGTCTATTAAACACGATGAGAAGAATATCAATATCGTGTATTCGTTTTCAATTCTCTTCTTTTTTTTCGGCTTTTCACTACTCCGTATTTGTCGTAACGTTCCGCCATCCTCGCGGGACTTACGTACACCAGGATTATTGACTGCTATGTTTATACAGGGCAACATAAGTTATTACTCGAATTCGAGGTTTCCTGCCCCTATTTGACAAACGGCAATGGAGTTACTTCACTCGGTTCGACCGGTTCCGTTTCTATGAACGACCATTTCCAACAAGGACAAGGTCGTCCCCTGATGCTTATATCTCTGATAGAGACTAATCGAGTGCTATAACTGAAGGAGCTGCTTTCTCCTTTACAGTTGCGAGACACGAAAAATAGAGATGGATCTGGAGAGATTTTGTGCTCGATAGAAGGTGAAGGTGGTGGTTACGTCAACTGCACTTACGTTGAATATATTCTTATTCCTCATTACTTCCAAAATTTTACACTTTTACTACGACGCTACCTACAAAGTGATGCTTAATTTTGATCAGATATTACTGAACATTTTGATTGTTAGTTTGGTTATATATGAACGGTGACGGTTTTTCCTATGACACTACGGTGGCCATTGATGGTCGAAGCGCTTCAACTAATTAGAATTGTAAGAGTTGTGGCTGTGTAGAAGGAAGGAAAGAGAAGGGAAAGGAATGGGAAAGCGGTGTTTCGTCCGTGGCCTGCTAGTAGACTCATCAGTAAGGCTTATCTAGCAGGCCTCTGCCTTAGACACAGGGATAGGAGGGAATAGGTCAGAACTCGTATACAGGGTGTTCGGACGAAGCTGGGAGAAAATTTGAGAGGTAACGACGAGCGATTTTTTACCAAACGATCATACATCTGTTTTCGTTGTTTTTAATTAGAAAAAACAAGGAAAGACATTTTTGATTAAATGCAGACGAGCAACTTTTGGATGCATAATCATACACAATTTTCCTTTGTTTTTCCGATTGAACAACAAAAACAAGCATAGAATCGTGTAACAAAATGTCGCTCGTCTGTACGAGGATATTATCTTTGAAATTTTTTTTTTAATGGTTCCATAACCAAAGAGCCAAGCCATGGTATACAGATAAATACTTAGGACGGGAAATTGTAACAACCATTAAAAGATGTTGATCGGGACATTATAACCTCGGTTTCTAAGTTATCCGAATAGGACTAATAAGCTGTGAGTGTTGGTTTTATGTGTATGAGATGGAGGGTGAATTTGATGTATGCGAGTCCTTTGTCTACTGTGTCGTTAGGATAGTTCATGGTATATACAGACTGTTATGCTATGCGACATTCTAAGACGAAAATCAAGAGTAACAATATTGCGTTTGACGCTTTGTTTATGAGTTATAACTAGTTAAAAAACGGCTTGTAACGGGGTATTTTACGCCTAAGAGCAGACAAACGGGGCAACACGGTAGGTTTGGCTGCACAGTGATGCTCAGTTGTAACTACGTGTGGAATATGGCTTACCTCTGAACAGCTACAGAAATACACGTAGTTATGATTAAGCATCACTGCGTAGTCATTGACGTTACCTACCGTGTAGCTCCGTTTGCCTGCTCTCAGGCGTAAAATAGCTCGTTTCTTTAGTTGCTTATAACTGATAAATAAAGTGTCAAACGCAATATTGTTATTCTTGATTTTGTTATTGGAATGTTGCATACAGTTACCTCTCCAATTTTCTCCTAGCTTCGTCCGAACACCCTGTATATAGAAACTGCGACGAACACTTGCGAGAAAGGTAGTCGCTAAATCCCTCCTAGTGGCAAGGGCAGGAAGGTCGCCCCAGAGTTGAATACAAATTGACAGTTAGTGCATTTTGAACATTACCGCTGATTAGAGGATACTTTGAAGTAAAAGGTTCCTCATTGAACAATCAAAAATTTTTATTAGAACATCGAAAATAAAAGATTACTTTCTATGAAATATTGCATTTAGCGGTGTACTCCCGTGGCGTACTTAGCGAAACATGTGATTTCAGCGTGGTAGTTAAAGGGTTAATTGGTATAAAAGGAGAAAGATATTAAGAATTGCTGTTTAGAGAGAGTCAGGCGAGATCGCAGGTGGCAATTGCTGTCGATATGTGAAAAGAGAAGCGCTTTCATGTGTCGTGGTTTATGCCGTTCTCTTTTTATATGACAGTAAACCGTCACTTTTACTAGCACGATGTTTGTCATCGCAAGAACTAGAAATCCAGCTATTCTCAAGACCATAAGAATCATGACACCTTACGTCGTGAGAATAAAAGTCGCGATTTATTGTCACACGAAAACACACTTTTACCATTATAACACGAGATGCCATAATTTTGTTGTGAAGACTGGAAAAAGTAATGTTGCCATATCGAGATTTGCATATTCCATAGTTGTGAACCTTCGTAAAAGCAGCTTTTGTGAAAATCGATGAAAGCTTAAAATTTCTTTTTACATTGTGCATCTTTATCTTTTTCCGATATAACACCGTGAAAGGTAGAAACTATAAATATTGGACTAGAATTTAGGAGAAGAAAGTTTGAATGGAAAATATGGTTTCGATCTTAAAAGAAAAGTTTTAGTCCGAAGAAGAATACGAAACTGCTACAAATTTATTGTTAAGAAACAATGTTTCATCCCATTTATAAAGCGGATAGAAAAACCACTTAAAAGTTTTTAGAACTTAAACGGTGAAAGGACAGACTAATCTATTTAAAATTCGTTTAACTAACTTAATAATTTGTGGCTCGTTAACAATTATGCTCCGTTTAATCGATGTTAAAACTACTATCAAACCTATTAACATGGTCCATCAGCTTAATAAAGTATTCCGACATGAATGGTCCACTTAACTGAGTAAACGAAGGTGAAAACGGGCTGTTCTTCTGGTTATGAGGATAGAACATACCGGACTGATTCGTATTTTTCACAATCTGCACTTTATGACCGTGTCTTGTGGTTTGTAGTCTTTTAGTCGACGTGGCGGACCTGAGGCGTTGTACCTAAAACGGTGGAAAAATGGCGACGTGTTATTTCACGGACTTTTTAACGACCACTATTTTCAAGGAAAGAATTCACGTGTCGGTGGTGTGCTCTGGAATCTATGTTTTATCGTTGAATTTATGAAGGAGTGTCCTAAAGTCGTATGCTTTTTTTTTCATTGTGGAAAGAAAGCTACTATTTTATATTTGTTTCGTTAAATGCAGTCGGAGTGTTCTGTACTTTGCTGTCATAAATTAAATTGTTTATCGTGTAGCAGTGAGATACACTATAACATATATTTATTTTTTAAAATTATTAATTAGTCCGAGATATTTATGTAAAATTTCAGATTGAGATTTGTAAACATGACCGAGTTCTGATACTGTAAATGCAGTTGATTTTACGGATATATGCCTATACATTTTAATTGGTTCCTTTAAACGTGCTTTTGCTCGATATATGCCAAAGGTTAAGTTTGTTTATTTGCTTTAATCAGTAATCAGCCTTCTTTTGATTTCAGTTAAAAGGAGTTACATCTAATATATTGGAGTACGGGATAGAAAGCAGGTCGTGAAAGAATGTTCGCTTCAGCATCGTTCTTTGAGATTTATTAATGCAAATGACGTGATTGTGGGATATAAATTATGTACAATGCATTGAACTATGGAAGGCTATTCAATTCCAAGATCAATACAGTTTTTAACTTCCTAGACTGTTATGTTCCCTAATCGTACATGATTTAATAGACTACAGTTTATATTAGGTCAATATTTCTCGGACCTAATATAAAAGATACTAAAAGAGTTTACCTTTTTTGGAAACAATCCACCTCTTCTTAGCCTTACTATATTCCTAGCAGTTAATTTATGCTCAAAAGTGACTGATTGATGTCGCTGATAAATTATCCAGATATTTTCTTTACAAGTTCTGCAATTCTTTAGTACTTAATTGTCCGTGCCTTTTACCATCCGAAAGCATTCAAATCAAATTTTAGTTAACACGTTGAATGTCACGCCAGTTTTACAGGGTTTGCCCGTGGCGCCACTGAATTGATGAATTTTCTTTTATATGATGTCGTGTAAGCGATTTCCACAGTCAGTAGTAGTGTGGTTAAACACATACGTCGCACGCCGAATTAACCTTATGCGACTGGTTATAGGTAAATGGACTGTATAATGATTGTAATGCCGGTGTGGTGATTAGGGAAACGTTTGATGATCTTTATTCTTGATACATTGAAAGTAACTTAAAATGAAATGGTTGTGTGTTGTATCGTGGCTACTGTAATACTAATAACGATCTTAATGTGTGATAGACTAGTAGCGCGGCTATTGCAAAACGTAAAACGATACGATTGTGTTGAATGATAGACTAGTAAAAAACTCTGATTTTCGCCTGCCAAGTGCTAATATATACATGCCCTTGGTTGGGCGGGCACCACTCCAAGGACAAGATGATTCGTCGGTCATCCTTGGAGTGGGAAGGTACAGCCCACACAAGGGGTGGTTTCGGAGTGTACCTGATAAAATCCTAGACCCCAGGGGGTCACCTGAAAGTCTCGTTATTTAAAAATACATTATCATGGTATGTAATAAAGTGTGATAGCCCAGCGCTGAGGAACCGTCATTATCCAAATTGTTTAAATATCTGTGAACCTAACTACCAGGTAAATTTCGCCCACCAACGGGTCCCAATCATCACCTCAATAAAAAAGGGTTCGCAACGCGACATATGATACATATACTATTGGAATATTACCTACAATAAATAAGTTATAGTGTATAACTATTTTTCGATGTTTTATACTTCATTAATTTCTTTACACCATTACGTTAACGATGGTAATAATAAAAAATCGATAAGTATTGACATTTGTTCAAATTATGTTTTTCTACCAATCTGAGCGCGCCGGTCACCAGTGACCCCCATGACAGTCAACGTGTTAACACGTTGCGGACGGATCACGAGATATCTCGACTTTTCCTATTTCGTCGTTAGGGGCCATTGACGAGATATCTCGTCTTTCATATTGCGCCATTAAAGGCCGTCGACGAGATATCGCACAGTTGCCACACGATATTCAAGGACAGTTTTTGCTAATTTATATTGCGGATTAATCATTTGAAACCCTGAAATATGGATAGCGACAGAACGATTAACAATATTACAGAAATATTTGCGGACAATTTATCGATAAATCAACGGAAAAATAAGTGAAACTCGCTACGTTTGCAAGCGAGTATATTTTTACTTATCGAAAAATATTAAAAAATCATTTATTTTTAAAGTAGTTGTTGAAAATAAATGTTTCACGTAACAATGATTTTTAATTACTAACAAGTCATCACTAATTTAAAAATAATTGACACAAAAATATACCCGGCCACTGGGTATGATTAATAATAAAATGTTTGGTCCGCAATGTGTTAAGATTCGACCTCATAAGTATCGAGTTTTGCATTTCAACCGGTCATTTCATCCGTTTTATTATCTTAAAAAAGAGATCGAGGACGTTAAGGGTATATAATACTTACCAAGGCGCGTAAAAAGTGTCAAATCAACATAGGTCCTAAAATCAATCTTTTTGATGTAAAACTAACTTTTGCTGCGATTATTCCATCTCATGAGTCTCTTCATGGGATTGAATATAAACTGAGTAATTGGTTAAAAAATTCTTACATTAGCTCCTTATTATCAATATGAGGTTGTTAACTCTTTGCATTCGAAGGCAACCGTTGGTATACAAATCATACCAATCTCATAAACGATGAAATGGAAGACGTTAAGTAGTCATATTTATAAATTTTAGTATACTTTATCTCAATAAATGTTAATATAAGTAAATTCTAGTTTTGCTTAATTTTGCACTTAGGACTTTTCGAAGATGGTTTTATTTGACAACTTTGAGTCGCACTTCGAAGGGAAAGGGTTAATACAAAATTATTCTTCTGTGCACGAACAACAAGCTACAAAAATATTTCCGTTAGTAAAGCCATTCATAAAATATATATTCTATGCAATTTACCATTTCTATGTTAGGATAATAAGCCGACTTTGTTAGTTATACGAAATGAATGCTTACCGATCTGGATGAGCATTTAAGATTTATACTACGTTTTCATAATGTTTGTTAATGTTAGCAATAATTTTGTGTTGATAACGCAATCAATGTATTTCTAAATTAATTCCTTTGTTTGCATTCAATGCGCTGCGGAAGGACTCACATACAATATCAAATCCTCGTTTGGATGTTATGCTGATGAAATATTTTTTATTCCCTTAAGTGAGTTTTATCAGCCCACAAAACCTTGGACTTAATTTTTTAGACACCGTTTATACCGACCATTTGTTACAATGATATAACTGGAAAATTCTGATTCTTTGATAAACGAAATTGGAAATATTACATTGAAATATTAAATTGGTTACAACATGATATTAATTTTGGATAAAGGTTATATGATATCGTTATTCGGTGCAATGAACCTTTCTGCAATGAATTGATCGTTTTTTACATATCAATAATTCAAAAGTATTAAATTTGGACTCGTGTCATTGTTGTAGCCAATGATATATAAATGTTCTAAAACGCTTTTATTTGATAACTTCTCTTGATATTTGTTTAGTGTATACAGTTACGTGATTTAAACACAGGTACCCGCATACTAAAAATTATACGGATTAATGTGTGGTTTAACGTACCCGTGCACGTGTATTCACACGAAACAAGAATCTCTGTTTTTAACGTATACTTATTATTTTCTGAATTCTAACTGATAAAACAAAGATTTTTTTGCACATTGTTTGTGAATTTTGGTGTCGTCTGAAATTTCAGGTAGCCCGTCCCTGTGATTGTTTCTCAGTTCCAATTACGTCCTTTGAAGTTTAATTACTCATTACTCGGGGCTATAATTTGGTTAACGTCAATTATAGATTTCATGGAAGGGGGGCTTGCTTTTCAAATAAAACAGTCGGAAACCGGAAAATCGGTGGTATCGATCATTCGGAAAATTTTGGGCACGAAATCTCATTCTGACGCTGATTGGTCATCGTACTGTAAGTGGCTCTCGCTGTTTTCATTGTCCGCTATTGGCGTTCCATTTTCAGGGCTGCAATCCACCACGTTTCGCTACTCCGAAATTGTAATCTTCGCGCTGCTAAAAGGGGACCAGTAGTACCATGAGACATTTCCTGTGTCAATACGATTTCACTTTATCCCTCTGTGTAGCGTATTTGCAGCACGTTGAACCGTGAACAAAAGTCACTGCAGACTTGTTTAATTTTGTCGTGCAGCTGTGTAGTTCTTTGTGTGTTGAGGACGCTATCAGACAGTGAATAGAAGTCAGAGAGAGACGTTCTTTAACGAACCTTGGCTGAATGAAATGCGTTTCGATTACTTCTTACGGAGTTCAAGTCCAACAGAATCGTAGTCTGACTTTGTAAAGGTCTGTAGCTGTTTTTAAACTTTTAATTCTAATTAACCAATTGAAACTCAGATTCCTAATTAATGGTGATCGGTTTAAAGAAGTATCATAATTTAATAAAGACAGGTTTCAACAAAATGTTCTTATCATTTATGGGGTTTCTAAATTGTTCAGATTAATTACTCAAGATTATAAATACTAATTGCTTAACCGATAAGTAGGTACATAATTAAGGATGGACAACTTTATCGAGTTAATTGAGAAACTCGTTAACACGTAAGAAAATAAAGCTGCAAATATTTTTATGACTTATACGGAATGATTACAATAACTGGGTCGGGCTGTACTTCTCTTCCAGGTAAATTTAGAAAAAAGTTGTGGAAAAAGGATGTACACTAAGGAAAATAAAAGTAATAAATACTTAAACACTTTATCATTAAAATTCAAACATAGTGTCACATTTTCTTCAACATTTTTCATAGCATTGTTCAATTGCTTTGTATTTATAACTCAGACAGTTATTAAAATCACCTTTTATAATATAATTTTACCAGCAAATTAAAATTCAGACAAATGATTTCCATGGATTTCAAAGCCTAAGAGAAATAGATTGAAACTTTCATCTTTTGGAGGGGTGACTTAAAATTAACGATCCAATCAATTTATCACAAAATATTTGTATTTTAAACGTTTAATTCTAATTTGTATAAACTATCAAAAATTTCCTCTGACTTAAATAACAAGAAAATAATATTGGTTCTTGCTTAAAATCATATTTCTAAGATTCTAACCTGAAAACCGGGTCTCTTCTTGGCAATCTTCTAAAAGGACCGTGTGTCAAAGTTCTATGACAAAAGTTTCCTTCTTTTTATGATACCTTAAGAGAAAAGATTCAAATAGTTTACTAGAAAGGAAAAGCGAATATATTGGATTAAAAAGAAGATCTAATTGTAAATCAATAATTTCGAAGTAGTGATATTTTGATTATCCTTAGAATTATAGCGTTATATTTATTTATAAGTAACAAACGATCAAAGTAGGTTTAATTTCTTTTTTTACAAATAGCTATGTAATACAATTCAAGAAAAATGTAATTGCGACCTTGTTTAAGAGGGCCGTTGAAATCTGAGAAAAAAGTTAGGTTGTTTGTTCGGAAGGTCAATGTAGTCTGGTATAAAAATAAGCACGGCCTTACAACTGATCGATGCTATACACTATTGACCAATCTTTGGATCAATTCTTGGTTAGACCTGTTTTATGGAACCTTGCTGTGTTGAACTTCTTCGAGCGAAGAAGTAATATCTAGGCCATCGCCACATACTAACCTGAACTTAATTTATCTTCTAATTAGTGAGTTTCAGCAAAAAAATTCAGTTAGTGTATAATTACTTCATTTTCATTCAGTTGACCCAAGTTCCTAATATTTAACGGATCAGTTTAACTAAAAAATTCAATAAATGGATGTCTCTCTCATTTTGAACAGGCTGAATTTTTCTGAACCAACTGTGAGATATTTTAGCCTAATCTGTTATTAATTAATTTGGCTAAGAAATTCTTTCGGTAAAACTCTGAAATAAGTTTTAACAGAATCACTCATTTTGGAGTATTTTAACTAATATTAAAGTATTGTAATTTTATCTTAATTATAATAAATATCTATGATGTCTTGATCAATATTTAAATTAATTTAGTTAGCCCTTTTATGTTGGAAATGTAATAAAAAGCCAACCATAATATTGGCTACGATACAAAGGACTAATTTATTTTCCTTTGTTTCCGGAAATGAAGCGAAATCCGACACATAGCATCGTATAAATTGTATATATTACAATCAAAACTTGAGACCAGTCATCATTAATTTTAAGTAATCAAAACTTGTTCTGATGAAAGGCCTTAGTTTAAATTAGTTTTGAGTAATTTCGGGTTTTGACTGTAACATATACAGAGTGTTCAAGGTTTTGGGGCTCAAGCTTTGCTATTACATTTGATAGGTCTAAATAAGAAAAAAGGTATTATACAGATATAATTTGTTTAACGGTTCATTAAAAGCCTATGCCGAAAATACGATATACAAAGGGAACAAAATGTAAGCTATGTTTATGGATTAAAGTCGTCGAAGGTAAGATTACATTTTTAACAGTAGATTGCCGGAGTGAGTCAATTTGACTCATTTATGATTTTGTCAAGTTCAAGTATCTGATGAAAGGAATAGAAGTAAAGGTGTTTCTGCCACATGTAATAAAAAAATCTGCGGATAATATGTTTTAAAAATAGAATATATATATAAACATTGTTTTGAATAAACTTTCTTTAAAATAAAGTTTTATTTTTTTTTTAAACTTCAATTTCCATGTTTGAGTCAAATTGACTCGTTCCAGGCAAAATAAAGATATACCCAACATCCGGCAATCTGGTGTTAAAGTTCGTTTGACCCAAGCTACACTCGATTTCAATTCAAATTCTTCAGTTTAAATTCCTTTATCCTATCATCTACCATATTTCATAAATTTTCATATTTAAAGTATCAATAACATTTCAGTGCATTAATTAATAACATCTAATAATTGTGCTGTACTCATCACTGATTCTTTATAAAATTTAAGTATGTCAAAATAGCCGTTGCTTGGCTTTAATTGTCGAGATTCTTTCGAAAAACTGTTCCTGCTGCTGCAATGAATTTTGCTTATACCTACGCGTCCGTGGCGAAAGCTTCTTGAATTATTTAATTTTATTTCTACTTTTTTCTGTACAAAATATACGCATTTACTACAGAGGTTTCAAGTCCCCCAAAAAAATATTTCCTCCACCACTTGAGTGTTTTACGTAAAAAATAATAAGATGTGTATTGGTTTACCACATCGATAACATCCATATTTAAACCGACAATTTAAAAATGTCGATTATGACACTCGAGATAGGAGTTACTGTGATAAAAACTCACGTCGAGTGACACTCGGCAAAGGAGTGCAAAGGGTTAATACAAACTTAGCTCATTCGGACCGTTCACTTGACAGACCATTTAGACCGAATTTTCAGTACGAGCTAGTTCTGTAACTTTCATGGACGATCTTTTCTAGGCCACAAGAATCCTGGTTGAACGTTCATTGAAGCACGTTCCCCTTTTAATTAATTCGCATTACCAGGGTCCGACTGAGCATCCGGGAATGAAAGCAGCCAGTTGAGAATCCAATGGGCGCGAAGTAACGGGTGCATTTCCAATTTCATGATACGAACACACATCGGACAAATCCTGCTTAAGCTGAATACACGCGCTGTTAATGTCGTTCCGTTATTGCCCGGAAGTGACGTCGCGAAACGATATATCCAGATTTCTACGTGATTCAGCCAATATGCAGCCAACGTTTGCAGATTCCTGAGCTCGTATGTTGCAATCAGCCCGATCGCTGTCTTTCTCAGTTTGTAACGAAATGTTAGGATGCAATACAGTGACACACCTTACTAGGATCGCTCTAGGACTGAATTTAACAGTTGGAACTAGACGTAAATGGATATTTATCGGTACTACTAAAGGAACGTAGTCTTTTTACTCCTTTGTTATCTTCCAGTTTCTGCTTCTAGGGTTATATTAGTTTCTGATGTACGGAAACGTTACCCTTATTATACGATAAAATTTAAATGTTCAAGATGAAGTACAGGTAACTCTCCTATAACACGGTACATAGGTTCTTAGAAAATGCCGTGTTTTGTGAAACCGTGTTGTATGAGACCCAGAGTCAATACGAAAAAGGGGGTTACGTTCCGAAAATTTGTTAAAAACAAATCTTTTTTTTTAATTCTATATCAACAACTTAATTTTTATTAAAAATATAAATGTATGTACAACACAAAACAAAAAAGAGACAAAAATATTATTTTAATTCAATGTAACTTTAATTTAATAAATTTCTTCATCGTCACCGCTCAGTACATTTCTTCGGTGGAATGATATCGTCTTCACTTTTAGAACTTTTTTCTTCATTTAAAGTTCTTGCATCTTCTTTCCTCTTAAAAATATCTGTAATTTCACTTTGCTTGCTGGCTCTTACCAGGTCATTGTAAATTTCTCGGTATGGTGTTAAACAATTTTGCAGCTCCCTTTTAAATTTTCGGCTTCTTTCAGCGGAAAGGTCTGCATTGATGAAAAATGACAATATTTTCAGCAAAGCTTAGACCTTCTTGTAATTTTTTTAATGTTAAATTATTAACTCAAACGGTTAAGATGACAGGCCTCGCTTATACTAGAAGTACAGTGTTGTATAAAAATTTTTGCAATTTTCTTATCGTGTTATAGCGAAATCGTGTTATAGGATGCCATGTTGTAGGAGAGTTCCCGCAATTTATGAATCGTGTTATAGCGAAACCGTGTTTTAGGATGCCGTGTTGTAGAAGGGCTACCTATGCTTACTTTTAAGCATTAACTGTAAGTTTTACGGCCCGTGTTCTTTGCGTAATTGGTCATTGATAAAGGAAAGGCGGGAAAATTTGAAATTGCCGTATAACCGAAAGTGGAAATTCTTATTTTCCACTGTATATTCATAAATAGAGTCGTCCAGAATTCGAAAACGTTTCTTGTCGACAAAAGAAATGCTCCATGTGTGACGCATTATGCTGGATGTACGCACAAACTTTCAATGAAATTAGAATTTTAGTGTCAGGTGAATTTTCTTGTAATATAATGTACCAAATACCTTTCGAAGCTAATGTGCTTCATAAAACCGAACTCGCGCTAAATTTGCCCAATAAATAAATTCAGTAAGACTTTCTCTGGAAACCTTTGTTTATAATTAAACACATACCACAAGTTGTGTTCCACCATCTTGTTTTGTTGTTAAGTTACAAATCTGTTTGAAAAGTTCTCAGTTGCTGACTTTCAAAATTCGGACGAATTCTGTTGATAGAAGATCGAATTCAATTCAGGAACCGGACGAATTGAGCGTTGCTGATGTAGCGTTTGCGGAAGGCTAAGAATTCTGGGACAAGGATTTAAGAGATAAAATGCAATGCAACTTGATTGACCGGCATTCTGTGAAATCCAAGTATTTCGTAAGGGAACGAATATTTTATCGAATAAAGAAGGAAGAAAAATAGCGGCCATGTTCCTGGCGCCCATTAATACCGTTAAATTACATTTGAGCATGCTGGGGAGCAATTTGTGCAGAGATTATGTAAAATCGAGTAATATCTTGCGAGGTATTTTTATACTTCACATTTTCATTTTTGGCTGGTCAACCTAAGGAATTTTTTTCTTTTATGACCACCGACGTATGCGTTAAGTTATCTGTAACGTGACCAAGATGACGTTGAAGAGAAAGAGAAAATACAATTGTTTCCTTGCTACAATTTAATGTTTGATTAACAAAGTTGTATTCATTTCCTCGAGATCGTTAAAAAATTACGTGGATAAAATGCGCTACTCTCATCCTTAAGATAGAAATGTTAATTAGCATCAAAGTAAATTATATTTATATGAATACAAACAAAGTTTAAAATGTATTCAACAATTAGGACGGATGAACTTAATAGCAGTGTTAACATGATCGTTATCGTTAATCTTGTTCTTTTATTTAAGTTATTCAAATTAGTCGAAAATAATTTCAGACACAATGCTGCATAATGGAAACTCTCATTATATGTTTGTAAGAGAATTTTTAGATGATTAAAGTTTTCCATGTTTATTATGCACTTTTACTTACGATACTTCGGTGCTTTAGAGAATTTATAATAAGAATTTATAATAACTTTAAGCGATTGCAGCCATGATAAGTACCGTGTTTTATGAGTAAATGGCTCGTGCTAATGTAAACGGGTCATATGATACTTTTTCAAGATACTTGTAGACTTGGGGTTATTAAGATAGCTTGGTTTCGTCTAATATTAGTAATTTTCAAGTTTAAAACCGAAAGTTAAGTGCTGTAGAACGTTGTCATTGTTGTTCGTGGTGAATATTATAAAATGTATTTTGACTGTACTTAAATTTGAAAAACATGGCTTTGTTTCATACAATCGTTATTGAAAAATTATATTTGTATTTTTTATGTTTTAATGAAGAAAATAACGACTAAGCCTGCGAATTGCAGAGTATACCAGGGGTGATTATCGCTGTGATTCAGAGTGAAAGAATTAATTAATAGCTTCGGATCCTTGTCAGCTTTTTTTTATCGATAAGAAACAGTAGATAGCTTGTCGAGTTTGTCTTCTTTCTTTTATTTAAAAGTAATTATATCCTGGATAGAAATCCTTCGATAAAGTACAATATAAATAGACTACCTTCGGTGGAACTTTCATTTATACATCTTTACATTTACATTTAAATAGGATTTCGATTTTCTGGTGGTTTTAAGGTTTTGAAATAAATTTTACAAGATTCCGAAAATTGATAATATTTCTGGAAAAGCTTTGGAGACTTCTTACATATTGTAACTAAGTTTAAATAATTAAAAATTTAAAATCAATAAATGCAAGAAAGTGATTATTGTATAATAAATGAAAAATATAGCTTCTATTATTTTAACACTAGACTACTAAGACCGTCATTTGGACGGTTTTCAAATTTCATGCATAAAAATTTTGATATAATTTATGTATTGTTCTAGAAGTTTATGACGACTTTTAAACAAATATAAGAACAATTACATATTCGTATTTAATTTCCAATCATTCATTTTAACTTCCATAATCAGTATGACCTATACTTATTTATACCAAAACCCGTCAAAATGACGGCTTTAGCAATTTTAAAGTTTATAATATTTTAATCTATGCAATGATGAACATCAATATGTATTTACATTCATTTATACATCGCTTCCAGACATTTCCTGAAAAAATTTGAATTACATTTTTCATATGAAATTATGTTAATTGATCCAAAGTGTTCGGCAGCTGTTATAGTGGAATCTATTTTATTCTGATTATCATTCTGTTTAGAACTAAAAGCTCTAATTCGCAAATGTAATCAGGACGTAATCATTATCAGTTGTATTTCTGTCAGAATTATTTGAAAAACATTGCGACTCTGGTGAGATTAGAAACCCATGTCTTTCGATCTTTGGTTTGAGTTACCGAGATCGATGCCAATTGATCAAGTAATTCTGACTCTTTCCTGAAACTGTTCTGTTTTACAATGAGACTAAGTTTGGAGTAGATGTAGTTGGCCAAATAGCCCGAAAGTATAGCGTAAAAGCAGGGTCACGTATATGGCCTTTGCAGGTATGTTATAAAATTTTGGACTTGGCAGCAATCAATCCTTGAGTTTTATATAAAGAGACTAGTGATGAAAATATAACTAGGAAACAGTTTTAGTTTAAATTGTCCGAAGAATTCTCTAGTAAATATAGTTGCTGCAGAAAAGAAGCTTCCTCCTAAAAACAAAAACGGAAAGCAATGGATTTTACTCTAGAAAACTCAAAAAAAAGTTTTTGTGAATGCAAATCTTGCCAAATTCGATTGTACAAACAAAAACAGTGCAATTTATACCTGTAATGCATCCAAGTATGTTTGTGGCAAGTGTTCATGTGAAATAACATGTAGTTGTAAAATATGTGCCTCATAGTAAGGTCATTCAATATTAAATGTGATATCCTATAAATGTAAATATGAACTGTTTTCGTTGTTTTTTTTATTAATAATTTAAGAATTATTATATTAAATATTGTATTCGTTCAATTATATTCTTTTCTTTATATAAACTAAGCCAAAAGTTACAATGATAGCCATGATGACCAAAAACCCGTCAATTTGTGGTAAAACTGGGTAAGGTTTAACATCGGTAATTCTAGTGTTAATATATAAGCACAATTCTTTTTATCGAAAATAAGAAATTTTATTAAAACGGACTAGAGTTGACGATAAATATTGAGTTTTTATACCTATTGTTAGATGTATTTATTAGAGAATTCAGTTGTTATGTATTTCTGATCAGCAATTTAAGAAGTTGTATCTAGTAGCCATTTTGGGAAGAATCGTGAAGCAAAATAGGAAGAATTTGTGTCTGAATTTCATTCTCTGGCAAAAGGAGTATTGAAAAACTTATAAATTAATAAATAGTTGTTCTCTTACATGAATTTTAACTTTTTCTTATTTTCTTAATTTAATCACCTCTTCATAATTAACTACAGTAACACCTGTTTTTGTGCGGTCCTTTTTTATGCGATTTTGTTTTCGTGCGATTTGTTTTGTGCGATTTTTTATTTTTGTGCGACTTTTTTCGTGCGATTTATTTTTATGCGGTATATGAATCTCAGCGGCGTTGGCACTTGTTTAATGTTTCCTATCAATATACATATACATGTTGTGGAATTGAAATCCTATCTTCAAGCGACGAAAGCGATTTTGGACCAATTCGCCACAAGAAGATGAGCGTTTTGGATTACGACGAGTAGCAGCGAACTATTTAATGTACAATTTGAAAACTTCTCCATGTATATGTACAATGAAGAATTAAATGATTTTACAATTTTTCCAGGTCTAATATAATTATTTAATTTAAATGAAAGTATTCTCTCATTTATTTCGTAAATAATTGATGTGTTTTCTAAGTGCGACTTTTTTTATGCGGTCCCTGTCCGCCAAATAAAAAAATTTTAGGTAATATATCGTACAAAGTTGTTTATTATATGTAAGTATTTATAAAATTTCCAAATATTTTTTTTGTACGATTTCTTTTATGCGGTCCCTATCCACCGCACAAAAACAGGTTTTACTGTATATTGTCATTACTTCCTCCGAAAGACTGGTAGGTAAAAATCATATTTTATAACTTAAATAAAATAAAAAGTATTGATTTATCTTGTCGACTGTACAATCTATTATATACAATAGTACAATAGCCGCCTTATCGATTGTACAATCTGGTTCGAATGTAACTTCATATTTCGTTGCCCGTAAAACGTTCAACGTTTCATTCTGTTATTGAACTTTTCAATATTCAAAGAAACTTGATCGTGTATGCGAATAGCAGAATCGAGGACTAAGATAGATCTTGATTCTGGATTTCTACAAATTTTAAGGTTTGCAAATATGAACATTTTTAATATAAACGTAATGATACATTAAAAGCGGAAAATCCTTTTACGCATTCATCACGAATATTCTTTAATTTCATTAAAAAATATTATATTCACGTTTGTATACCTTACAATTCTCATTTCATTGAGTCCAAAGTCATCCTAAAATTAATTTAATCTTAACATTTAATCAACCGAATGCCACTGACTTTATTTACTTTTGTTTTGAACTGGAGTTGAATTCAATAAAAATTGTATATTGGAAGAGCAGAAAATGCATTTAATGAACTGTGAACAATAAAAGCAACTATATTTTTCACTATCAAATTGGCTATTATCTTCATTCTATATTAATACTTAACCAATCGAATGGGGACGTCTCCCATCCCTTCCTTTGCCATTAATTCTATTTACTTTTGTTATTAGTCTGTTTCGTTAGTCCTGAACTAGTGTTGTTAATAGTTTATCAAATGCATTTTCTTCTCTTCCAAAGTACAATTTTTAATAAATTCAACACTAGTTCAAGACTAACTAATAACAAAAGTAAATAGAATCAATGGTGAGGGAAGAATGGGAGATCTTCTCATTCGGTTGGCTGTGCTAACACGTAATAAACAATGACAGCTTTTGTCTTTCCAATACGCGTGGAATGATCATGAAACGGAAAGATGAACCAAACGGTGGTGTGAAAACTCGAACTGGCGACCAGGGAGGAAATTGCTGGGAAGGGTCGAGCAGATGAAGGAAATAGTGTTCGTCGAAGCCGTTGTTTCCTTAGCTACTTTCGTTTCCACCTCCATCCGCCCGATAACGTTCTTATTTGCCGTGAGCTTCCGTCCCAGAAGGAATTGCTCCGGTTTTATCGGCCCTGCCCATTTCCGGTCCCAGAATATAAAGAACGTTATTTGCATCAGCATTCTATCGGTGGCGTTTTCATTCGCAACAATAACTTTAAATTATGTGATTCTAACATACTTTGTTTCTTTCACAAACGAACTGTGATTGCTGCGATTTATCGCAGCTCCTTTCTGTCGGGTCAATTCCATTTCTTCGTTTCACTGAACAGTCAAACGGTAACATGATTTCTTTCGTTCTGTACGGATTACACCTTTCGCTTAGTACTGATAGCGACTATCTTCGTACTTTTAAGAAAGATAATATTGAATGATTGCATTGTAGAATGATTAAGATAAGTTATGTTTGGTAGGTTCATTTTCTGTAAGCTGAAATTCGATTGATTTGCGAAAAACAATGTTATAGTAGATTTTCATGTTTTTAATTTGATGCACAAATTGCAAATATAAAAGTTTACAGTATATCAATGTAAAATGGATTAACGAGAGATTGTCGATGTGCGCTCTAAAATGTTACCTATTTTCATGAATTTTCCTTTACAAATGTATTCATCATATTAGATTCATTTTTCTTTTTTTTTTAATGAAAAGAGGCATTTTTGAGTTATAAAAAATTCTTTTTGTTCCCATTTCCTTTTCTTATTCTAAAAACATATTTACATTTTATTAATGTCTTCGATGATGTTGGCGTCCGCGATAACTCAAAAACTACTTGACCAATCAATCAAATTTCAAACAAATCTCATTTTATTCATTATATACTTTTTTAGGCACCTAACCTCAATTTAGATTTTATTGTTCATTTGAAATACTTTCATTATTGATATTATCTAAAAAGAAAAGCAATTTTCACTTAATAAGCTAAACATCCTTCTTAATTTTTCAGTTTTGTCTGCAAAATTTAGGTTCAGCACCTAGAGAAATGTATAACGAATAAAATGAGCTTCGTTTGAAATTGATCGATCAATTAGTTTTTGAGTTATCGCGGACGCCAACATCATTGAAGTCATTAGCAGAATGTAAATATATTTTTAGAATAAGAACAGCGAATGAGAGCAAAATAATCTTTTCTATAACTCAAACATACCTCTTTTCATTACAAAAAAAGTTTAATCTCGTATCACGAATACTTTTGTAAAAAAAAGTTCATAAAGATGGGCGACATTTTATAATGTTCCATCGATAGCCCATAGGTGCTATCTTTTCATCAGGTATGCAGGTGTCTCGTGTTTCTACAATTCGGTAGGGGACTGTCTTTTTCAGCCGTCTTTTGTTATCTACTCGGGGGAACCGGGCGATCTTGCTCGAATACTTTCAGGCGACCAGAAAGCCACCCTGTTCTTTTCTCTTAGCAGGCGGCTGGCTTTTCTAGCCATTCTTTCCATCGAATCCAAAGAGGCGTCCAAGCGTAACAACTGTTCTTTCCTGTACCGCTGGGCATCCTATAGTAATGCTTCCTGCTTTTCCATCCTGTGGCCGGACAATGGTCTTATCTCGTCCTTCCCCACAGGTGCAGCTGGAACGTCGTGTTTGCTCTTGTATTCCGATATTTATTACGCGTGCGGCTGGTCAACAAGCTCTATCTATAGCTATACAAGCGTCCGCGCTGGGATACGCGATTTCGCATTCTCGGAACTGGGTGAAGTTTTAGTCGCGTTTTCCTACTTTTGATCCTATTTTTCTTCCTTCCGGATACTTCTCAGCAATTTCACTGCTTTTCTACATATTGTATTTTTATATGTAAATAATTGTGGCGGTACCCTGGAAAGTCTCGAAGGAAAGATCGTAATTAACACTATTCCTACTGACACTTCACGTATACCTATTCCTACCGTGACATTTCCACGTAAGACAGACTACAAACTTTGGTCAGAAAATAAACAATAAAAAAAGAAGTGAATATTAAAAAATGTATTATACGTATATTTGAGGAAAAGTCTAAAGTTTAAAGGCGATTCAATTACGTTGTATACATGAAATTGTAATCGATATTTTAAAAACGGTCATTTGAACGGTTGTGGTAGGAATAGTGTTAAAACGGCTGTACGGAAATGCTTACAGTCGATTAATAAACATTTTACTACTCCGTTTACCTGGGCCTCGAACACCGAAAGTCCGAGCGGTTAATCATTTTTGTCCGCGCAGAGTACCAGGTTTCCTTCGATAATTTCCAGGGTGCCACCACCTCCACCGAAAGTACAGACAGCCCTTGGCGGGGGACTACAATATAAAAGACAGTTTTTCAGGAATCAAAAACACAGAGTTTTCATTGTCAGTAACAGTCTATCATAGGTCCGTATAGCCGTATTCGTTATATAGTTATTTGTTATATAATTATTTGATTACATAGTTATTTTATATTGTAGTTAATTGTTATATTGTTTAAATAAAGCGTTACTGTTTCTCGTTTCTACGTTTGATATTCCCACGCACTACCACCTCATAATCATACAAATTATTTCATATTATTTACAGGCAACGATTTTATATTATTTGATATCTGTTCTGTAGAAAATTGCTTTACCTTTACAATTATTGTCTAGAAATGCTGGTTAACCCTTTGACTGGAGTACATTGACCAGGAGTACACCACTAGATGCAATATTTAATAGAAATTAATCTTTTATTTTCGATGTTCTAATAAAAATTTTTAATTGTTCAATGGGCACTCTGTACTTCAAAGTATTCTCTAATTAACGGTAATATTCATATTGGGAATGGGGTTTTATATTGCTAAATGAAATAAACTCTTATTTGTGAAATAATACTTTGATACTTTATTATTACTTCTACGTAACACGAGGAAGGGCAGTTATGACCGTACCTAGCGAGCTTTGTCACAAGACTAGCAGAACGTAGTGGTCGAAATTCTTACAACCCCGTCCGGGCTCCTTTGTTCTGTTTCTCAATGTTTTCGAACTTTCTAAAATGCCAGATGTGGCTTAGCTTCTTGGAAGAAGCCCCTGAGAAAGTACGTTAAGAGAAAGCTAGTTTATGGTTAATTTTTGCTTCGTAGTATTTCTCTATTCAATTTCCAACAGTTCAAAATGCACTAAGTATCAATTTTTATTCAATCCTTACAATTGTATGTAGTTGAAGCGCTCCTGTCATCAATGACCATTGTGGCGTCACAGCAGAAACAGTGGGTGGTCATATATGACCAACGTGGCAGTCAAAGTGTTAATCAATTACTTGTTACTACAGTGCGCGACACTTGATTAAACGCAGTGACATTTTCATTGTATCTTTGTTTAATGATGTTGAAATTAATGTGGTTTATTTTTTTAATGTGATAGGTCATATTTGAAGGAAGTTTACGCCTTTACTTTCTGGAATTATTTATTTAGTATAAAAATATTCGCTTTTTTAAGAAAAAATGAGATTACTCCTGCGACATTTGAATAAACGCGGTTCCTTTTTGCATTATGTTTGTACTGTTTTGTGAGTTTCTTTCGTTTTAATCTGTTTACTTAGTAACCGACATATTAGATACAACATTACATTGTAGTAAGAAGTTAAAAATTTGTGAAAAAAAAATCGCAATAATGGGTCGCGTAAAACAGTTAAGCTGTATAGAAATTGGAAAAATCGAAGTGTTAAAAGAAAAAGGGTATTCCAATAGAGAAATTGCAAGAAAATTAAGCAGAAATGAATTTGTGGTACGTTCATACTTGAAAAATAATGAAAACTGCGGGAAATTATACAAAGGCAGAACTAAAGAAGCCTTATCGCCAAGAGAGAAGAGATCGATTTTGCGTATCGCATCAAATTCAACTTATAGTGCGAAGCAAATTGCCGAAAAAACTAATGTTTCAGCTAGTATACGAACTGTACTGAGATATTTAAAAAAGGTACCTACTATAAAAAGAAAGTGTTTCAAGAAAAAACCGTGTTTGAAAGACCACCATAAGAAGGATAGGCTCAAGTTTGCTAGGAAGCACATGAATTGGATAACACAGTGGCAAAAAGTAATCTTTTCTGATGAAAAGGAGTTTAACTTAGACGGCCCAGATGGGTACTCATATTATTATCATGATATGAAAAAGGAAGAAAGAATTTTTTCACATAGACAACATGGAGGAGGCTCCATCATGATTTGGGGAGCCATGAGCTTTAAAGGCGTCGTCGATTTGAAAGTTATGACAGGGCGACAAGATTAAAAAAAATACCTGGAAATATTGAAAACAGCAAGAATTAGGATTTTTGATGTTATGAAGGACAATGAATGGACTTTCCAGCAGGATAACGCTGTAATACATACCGCGAAGTTAATTAAAAATTGGTTTGAAGAGCAGGAAATAAATTGTATACAATGGCCAACATTATCACCTGACATAAATATAATTGAAAATGTCTTGGGATACTTATCAAGGAAGGTATATGTGAATAATAGACAATTCTCTTCTCAAGAAGAGCATATAAGCGCTATTGAAAAGGAATGGAAGAGTATACAATTAACTATACAGGGTGTTCGGACAGCCCTGGGCTTAAATTGAAAGAGTAACTCCCTGAGACATTCTAAGACGAAAATCAAGAGTAACGATTTTACGTTTGAGGTTTTGTTTACGAGTTATAACTAGTTAAAGATATCGTTTAATCCGGACCGTTCGACACTTGAGAGCGGGTAACCGAGGCAACTCGGTCGGTAACGTCACTGAGTCCACAGTGATGCTCAAGAGTCGAACGGTCCGGATTAAACGATATCTTTAACTAGTTATAACTCGTAAACAAAGCTTCAAACGCAAAATCGTTACTCTTGATTTTCGTCTTAGAATGTCTCTGGGAGTTACTCTTTCAATTTAAGGCCAGGGCTGTCCGAACACCCTGTATAGAAACATTGTATAAATTATTACCTAATCGCATATTCCAAATCATAAATAACAATGGCGGACATACAAAATATTAATAAAGTTTAGTTGTTGCGATAACATCGTATTTTTACGTTTTAATTACAGTGCGTTTATTTAAATGTCGCAAGAGTATTCTTATTTTTTCTTAAAATAGCGAATATTTCTATACAGAATAAATAATTCCACAAACTAAATGTGTAAACTTTCTTCAAATATGACCTGTCATATTGAAAAAATAAAATACATTAATTTCAACATCATTAAACAAAACTACAGCGAAAATATCACTGCGTCTAATTAAGTGTCGCGCACTGTATGTATTTGTTGGCGGATTAAATAACTAATAACGTTTTTTAGTATAACAAATATAATTGTAATAATAATAATGATAATAATAAGGTGATAACACTATTTTTAATTACACTCTTTACACACTCTCTCTATATAACTCACTCTTTATTACTCGCTTTTTACTCTACGATCGTCCGTTACGGATTGATTCGTTCACACTCTGTCTCTTCACTCACGCCTTCTTCAGTCATACAGTATACACAATAATTAGATGATCATACCGCGCACCACTCATAACACATATAAACGATAACACTCACCTTTTGTCATTCTCTCCAAACTGTCATACTCACTCATCCACACAAACATTTTTCACATCTTTATCATCATACTTTATATTCTATGGTGACCAAATAAGGTATATGTATCACAGTATTCACTGTTAGACGATGAACTCTGTAGGTATGTAAAATTTCACTTTAGTGGCGCGCGCGTATAAGCTATTTCCGTTACGATTTTTCAACGGACTTCGTTCATCTCATAAAACAATCGTGCCTCATTCTTCCTACATGATAACGAGCATTTGTGAAGGAATTCCTTTATTTATTGCGTATTCTTGTCTTTTGTTGCACAAGTTGCAGCGGATATATTTATTTTCTTTGCGACTACACGGCACGCGCTTTCAAACTATACTGGACTTTTTTGCTTTAAGTTCCCCCGTGACTCTTAGAACTTTCCCTAATTGGTCAATTCCATATTTTCAGTATTAACCAATCAGGGCTGTTCATTTACCTAATCGCTGCCTCTTCCTTGCGCCCTCAGCACGTTACTTTGGAAAGAACGAAGCGATTAGGTGGGGGTGTAACACTGTCTGTATCACGGTTGATTCCTCCTCAACACCTGGCATCGGCCGAGACTATATAAGATACCAAAATAAAGAAGCCATGTTCACTCGCAAAAGGTCTATCATAGATTTCGTGTCTCCTACTTCCTGATCATCGTGATTACAATGAGATTTACGACGCTTATCTCTGACTTCAATTCATCAGAAGTCTGTACTAATACAGATACTATAGGGAAATTCTATTTTAATAAGTTTAATAGAGCGAATAATGGGATTCAGGTGTGAATAAATAAAAGTGAAGTGATTAGAATATTAATAAATGTATATTTAAAACAATTTAACAATAACAACTTAACCCTTTGACTGCTAAATATTCTCGGTCGAAGTGTTTCGTGTGGACGGCATTCTATTAGCAATTGTGTTGCTCTAAATAGGAGCGAGGAAAAATTGACAAACGCATATACGCGTCCGTAGCTCACACGAGTAACTTTCGCCAGAGACGCATGTACGCGTCCATAGTTCATGCGAGTAGCTTTCGTCAGACGCATATAAGCGCCCATAGCAGTCAAAGGGTTAAACAACTTTACAACTTAGCAACTTAAATGACTTTACAACTTAGCAACTATTACGTTTAGAATTAAATTCTTTTTACGTTCACAGTCAAAATCTTTTTGCTACGCGCTTGCATTTTCCCCGTCGTATATTCTTCCAAACATTCGTTTCCTTTCATTCTAATAGTTAACCTTTCTCATTCGATGCATTCGGTCACGACCACCCAGAATTCCTCAGTCGCAACGTTTTCTCAAGTGCTCATCTTTTACGCCTTAGAAACATTCGAGTCCAAACATTCTGCGTTCACACGACGATTGCCCAACTCAAGCACTCTTCAGATTTTCCCAAACTCGCATCCATTCGATCGTATTCCTACAATACATTCTACGCATCGATAATGAACTGCAATTACTCGTGCAACTGAACAGTCAAGAGGGACTGTTTCCTTTACAAAAAGTAACAAGCTCCTGCTTTGAGGCCCTGACACATGGGAGTGCTCTCTGTTGCATCGGTTTGGCAATGCAGCGGAATTTTTTAAGGAGCCCGTTATGCCTTGTACATCGTTCCTTACGGAAATCCATGGTTTATGACGTCCGCAATTTGCTATTGAGATAATTCCTAAGTAGCTAACTTAAGGAAACATGCGAATGAAAGAATCTAAAAAGATTTCCACAAAAAAAGCTTTCCTGCCGCGCGAGTCATAAACCACGCTAGTCGTGTGCTCGTTGAATGTTGCTATTGTTTGTACGACCAGCCGCTACAATTTGCAGTTTTAGTTCGTAAAATTTTTACCGTAGGATTATCGCGACGAATCAAACCACGATAAAAGTGCCACCAAACCAAATTGAACTTGATACATTGCTATCGGTAAGTTCTTCAAAGGAAACTTTTTCTGCCAAGTTCCAATCCGATATTCGTACTAGTACTATGTATGCTATCCTATGTTCTATCCGAGTAGATATTCATCTGTAAATTTTTTAAGATTTTTAGGCTATAAAACTAATTTTTAAAAATTCGGGAAGTTTGAAAATGTTGATTTTTTATTGAACGTTTTCTATATTTTTTGGAAGACACGTATAAAGTTACAAAAATTGAGAAATGTTACCTTCTTCACTATTTATATGCAAAAATGTGATTCATACGATCAATTTTTCAACCGATTCTTTTTTCCGTCTTCTAATTACAAAGTATTTACTCTTTTATGTGCATTTTTGTATATAATTCAATTTATTATTTCGCAAATATTATTTTCACAGTGACGATTTTCAACAAAATACTTTATGTGTGTACATCTAGCTGAAAGAAATGCGTGTATATCGATGAATAATTCATAATCTAAATTATTGTAATATTTTCACGAATAGGAGAAATATTTTAAGCAAAATCACAAGATAAATGTTTATTCTGAAGATTTATTTAGAAGATAATATAATTTTGCGATAAAAATGAAAATAAATGATTTTGAAATTATTAAAAATTTCTGCAGTATTCTTGTACTTTTTGGATGTACTTCTTGTATTTATAACATCAATTAATCAAACTGAAGGTAGCGTAAAAATTGAATAAATTCTTAGCTAGCTTAATATTACGTAAGTGTATATTATAATTGTATATATTATAAGTGTATATTAATGACATTTTCCCACCATGGATTGTTTTGTACAATTAAGCATTACAATGTTGAGTTCTATCATATGGAAATTTTGAGAATAAATATCTTTATTCATGATACTCGTTAATAAATGCATTCAAATCTTCGCAAAGCTGTATTTTTAATCATTCACATTCATTTGGAACTGTTCTTAGTTCTCGTCATTAAATATATCAACAGTTGAATGCAGGTTCAACTGGATCCAGTGGGAATATTTAATGAGGATAGTCGCTGTCGTGGAAATAGTGGATTTGCGGTGAAACAAACTCTAGACATAGCTAAATAAAGCACCATGATGGAAGTTAGGATGAAGTACTTAGAATGAATAATTATTGCGTAAAATGGAATTGCAGCAGAGAAGAGCTTCTTTGACAGACAATCCTTTATTCTAATAGATTTTATTGCTATGAATATTCAAAGACATTTCTAAAATATTTTATTATCTTCTATTTTTATTAAAGTATTTATGGAAAAGTTTGGAAATAAATGTACGAAACTCTCTCTATAATCACAAAATGATATTTAATTTTGCTTCCTCATTTCTCTAAGTTTAATCTATTCTTTGCTTTTATACCTTATTTATGTCATCCTTATTTTTTTTTTAACTTTTTTAAGCTATTATTACTGTTGGATTTCGACGTGGTCAGGGACAGTATTTTTAGTTTTTAATGGAGAAATGAAAGTTTTTTAGATTTTAATGTTTAATAATAATAATAACATAGATTTAATTAATAATAATCATACACCACATTCATACCAACCATTCACACTAATTGTTTTCAATAATTACTTCTAAAAAGTGAATTCGATAAATATATAATAATAGTCGAAAAGTCTGATTTTGACTGATACATATTTTTTTCCTGTATTTTAAGGGGGTTTCACCTATAAATTAAACTAAACTAAATAAATCAATCGGGACAAAAACTTAACCCTTTGCACTCGGCTGTCCCCTCTCATGGGACATCGTAATCTTAGCATATGATAGTTTCGCAAATTTTTAGACTTTAGTCTAGACCCGGACGTTAAATAGTCGTATATGTAAATTTTAATATACGACTTAACTAAACTAAATGAAATTTAATATACGTGAATCATAGTGAATATTTCGAATTTGAAAATTTTTGACGTTAGTATCATTAAACGACTAACGGTGACCTCTCGAGTGCAAAGGGTTAATATGTTTTTAAGGTTCATTAATGCATTAATGCCAATAATTGTCTAAATTATTCTCAAAGGAAATTCATAGAAACTTACTGTTACTTTCTTACACAGGTTTCCACACATATACGTTAAACGAAACGATGCACACGGAACGGGAAGAAGATGAGATTCTAACGGTGAGATACGAGGATGGTAGATGGTCGAAACCCTACTACGATTGCGGCGGCGGAAATATTTGGATGTTGACGTACACCGTTCCCTTTTTCGGCTATGTCAACGACACCTACTTCTTCAAGTAAGTGTTCCATCTTGTAAATTGGTCTACTACCACTCTAGAATCTCGTATAACCTCCATTAGAATGTAGATAAGTTCCGATGCAGTTCTCGTTACCACGTAATTTCCTCCAACTTATCCTTCGTGTCAGCGATCTTCCTATTTGACGGTTGAGCACGCATAATGTAGAGAGAGCAGTAAATGTTTAGCTAGCATTTATTAATTAGTAGTTTATATTAATACCCGAGTGCAGAGAAAGATAAATAATCAGAATAATTAGTTGGAATTTTGTGCTTATGTTGTACAAATCCTTTAAGCTTTATTAAAGATATTTAAAGTTTCTGTAAGAACCAGTTTGAAAAGAATTGATGTTGGTGGGATGTTAACGACATAATTAAGCTTAATATAAAGATACTTATCAATCCTAAAACGCAAATTCATTCGATATCGGAAAAAGTTGATTTTGCATATTTTTTAAATTAGACATAGCTCTATCTGTCAAAAATTTGTTTTAGAATAATAGTATTTTTTTAGATTCAAATGAATAGTATGTTAAAAAATTAATCAACCGTTTCTGATTCTTTATGGGATAATTTATGGCTACCACCGTGGCGTGAAAATAATAGTCCATTATTTTTCTGCTTTTATTTTAAATCGATGAATTCCATATTCTGTCAGGGCCAGACGAATTTAGTGAGTTTTAATTTTTTAGTTACTTCATGCATGCAAAACAAAATGCAATTTTTCAGTGCGTAAAATTCTAATAATTAAAATCTCAACAGTAGGATTTATAAATTCACAAAACAAAACACAGTAAGTAATTAAACAGAAAATACCTTTCATTGTTTGCAATCTTTAATAGACAAAATTAATTGAATTCGGCTTTATTCTTGTTTATTATTCACTTTGTTTATCATACGTGTCCGTTTTTATGTAACTTGTCCATTGACTACAGCTTTGCGTCAAAATTACTTTAAAGCGATGTATATATTATTTTAGTAACTTTTTTATGAACTATTGTAATAAACGCCTTTTTAATGTAAATACGCATTGAAAACATGTTTTGTTAGAACATAGTGTAGTATAATGTTAGAATTAATCTTGTATTGATATGGAAATTGTATCCCTTCCCCTACTACTACAAGTATAACAAAGTAAGGGTAAAAAGTAAGAACACGTTTCAACTAGAGAAAGAAAGTTATCACGAGTATAGTGTCTCTCAAGAATAGCAACATTTCTATTACTGTCAATCAGATCGATTTACATGGTGTTGAAGTTTGAAGCGCCATCGTTGATTATACAGTCAAGGGTAAAAGTAAGTGGGCAGATGATGAATATGGAAATTAATGAAATTTAATTAATATAACATCATAGTTACATGTTTAAGCTTTATTTACCATTTATCTTTATATCGTATAGATTATATGAATAACGTTTAAAATAAATATTAACAGTCAATGCAAACCCAAGTTAAGTTTAAACGAAAACTCAACCAATTACAGAGAGACAGAAATAAGTGGGCACTGAATTGATAGATGATTGCGAGGCAAGAAATCTATACAAACATTATACGTAAGTCATGCTCGTACACAGTGGCATTGAACAAACTTTCCAGTATTTATTCAGGCTCCATATAAGTAATTAATCACGTGCGATCGATAAAATATACTTAAAAAGAAAGAAAAACAAAAGAAGACATTAATTATACGTTATAACGTATTTTGTTTGAAATTAAAAAAAAAAATTGAATAAATTTCATTGAATACAATTTTAAAGACTTCGATGATAGTGACTAATGTTTTTTTTTTCTAAATTGGATAGTAAAATAATAAATAAAACTTGACTTTCCAAATGAAGAGTAGAATTTCTCATATTTGTACGTTTTATAACATAATCGATTAATTATATATTCACATTCAGTGTCTAATAAATAAATTATATTGGTAAATATGAAGGGTCGTTTGAAAGGTACGCAGTTACACTCGCTAATGGCAGTATTGTCTATATTTTGTTTACGTATCTTAAAATGTCATTTGTTTTACACATTATATATATAACCTGTAAGATTAATATTGATACGTTTTATAGTTTCTTAAGGAAGTTAATTTTAATGAAGCAATCTCGCTTCCCGCGTTGAAATTTTTCGTTAAACAAGATTTAGCGCCAACAGAGATTTTTAATGAAATGAAACATCTGTTGACGTATAGTGAACTATCATATAACGCAGTAAAATATACAACAGAATTTAAACATGGTCATAACAGCTTGGAAGGTGATTTGAATTGTACTTAATTTAAATTTAACATATTGAATATTTAGAATATTTAAAATCTGTCCTTTGTCGAAACATTATCCTGATTATTATAAATTAATACCTAAAGTTTGCATATCGGTACCGATAAAATGTTTTCCTTCGATATTAGTTTTTTGTTCTCTCAAGAAAATTGATATCGTTAGTGAAAGAATAAAAGAATAATAATGATAACGGTAACGAAATACATAGTTATGAACGTAATAAGAATTAATAGAGCAAAATTCTTATTCGGAACCCTACCTTCGTAAGCTTATTATAAAGATGCTAAATTATATAAATAAGATATGTGAAACTATATCTTAAAATAATTTCTGGCGATTAATCATTTTACCAAATGAGAAAGGAAAACGATTCAGATGATTCATTTTTATGGTAAAAATGAAAACTAACAGACAGATTCCGTTTCATATCTTGGTCATCATCTATCACACTGTGTATGAAGAAGTATCGATTGGGATGGTCGGTGACAGGGTCATTCGAATCCCCTAATTGGTCCCAGTAGTGTATTTCGATCGGAAATCGACGTTGGCAAGCATGCATTTGTCGACCGCAACAAATATCCTTCCTCCCCTTCTATCTCCATGTTCTATATTCCAAATTACCGACACAAATGCAGAATGCTAAGAAAATACGTAAAACTTAAGCACTTTATAATACTCGCTAATGTTAACCCTTCAATGATAAAAATTAATGTATCTCCGAGTTTTCGAACTTGAGGGTGTTTTAACAAAACATTCAACAACCCAAATAAAGAGATCGGACTTGAAATACAGTAATTGTGACACATACAAGCATATTTCGTATATACAGTGGCTCCAAAAAGTATTCGTACAGTATGTCACAAATAAATTCGTTCAACCCTGAAATTCTCAGCCTAATAGAAGTATTTGATAAAACTTTGTGGGTATGTAGATCGTAACAGTATACGTATAAATTAATCTCTTCTTTTCATCTAAATGCCATTTTAAAGGAGTGAAATCAGCGTTGAAGTTTCTGAGTTTTCTCTCATTTTTTAAAGACAACTTTGTAATGGTACTTGATGAAGCAAAACCTTTCAAATAAAAAATGTGTAATTATTAATACCCTATCGCCCTGCCATAAAAAAAGAACACAGAGACGATTGTTTTCAAAGCGTGAAAAATCGCTGAAACTTTGAGATTCGTTATTAGCCCTCTTAAAAGATATTTTGCGGTCAAAAAAATTGCTCCACGTAGGACACATTATGCTCTGTACATACATAGAGTTTCATTGAAATCAGAATTTCAGAAGTAGATGTTATTATAATTAGTGTACGAATACTTTTTGGAGCCACTGTACATTTATTTTTCCTATTTATTTATTCAGCAGTGAACGGGTCGAGGCCCTTGGAATACATAAAATTATAAATAATGGATTATATTATAGTACAATAATGGCATGAAAAGGCTAAGAATTACAATTACAAATTATCGAACAGAATGAATAATGAACTTTTAAAGGCAGTTGGATCATGAGTAAAAAGGTCAATCACAGCAGTGTGATAAGTTGCTACAGATAGAATACGATTAATAAAGTCCATGTTAGCAAATCTCGAAACTGGATATTTAGGTCGAAATATTAGTGGAGATCTTATTGATGGTCTCGGAATATTATAATCAACTTTACTTATGATAGTAGGGTTATTTATAGCACCATTGATGATCTGATGTAGAAAGACTCTTATCTTTCAACGTCATAATATTATAGCGACTCATGATATTTCAGTAGTCATGCTCTCTATTAGACATAGGAGTGTCCGTTACCATTTTACGTATTTCCTTATACTTTTCAGTGAATTATATATTTTTAACACTAGATTACCGGATATTTGGTATATACCTATTTTGCCCGAAACGAGTCAATTTGACTCAAACATGAAAATTGAAGTTTAAAAAAAAAATAAAACGTTATTTTAAAGAAAGTTTATTCAAAACAAGTTTTACATATATATTCTGTTTTTAAAATACATCTTCCGCAGATTTTTTTATCACATTTAGCCCAAATGCTCTTACTTCTATTCTTTTCACATGGTAATTGAATTTGACAAAATCATAAGTGAGTCTAATTGACTCACTCCGGTATTCCAGTGTTAAAGTTTTCAAAATCTCTGTGCACCTGTGCATCGTCCGCGAGGAAAATGAAGGAGGGTGTTACAGTGGAGATGAGAATTCGGTTTGCGCGACCGGTTTCAGCGAGTCGTTGGTATCTCAACGTCGTGTGACTCCCAAGCTCGAAGAGGCTTGATTGAAACGCAAGTGTGTCGGATGCGGTTGCGTTCCACGTGCGTTGCCTCATTCCCGCTGCGCCAGTGTAGCATCCGTCTACGAGAAATTCCTAAATAACATGCAGTGGGGTAGAGAGATAGCCAGAGATGGGGTAGAGAGATGGCGTTTCGTCCCTATTCCCTCAGTTGAAAATTCGTTGGTCTGACTAAGGAATTTAAATTGGTTTTGTCTACTCTTTACTGAGAAGGTGTATTAACTTGATATTCTTTTTTTTTGTTATTACAAATCCTAATTTTTTGTAACAGCGAAGTTCACTTGGATTAAAATCTTAATACGCTTTAAAACGATTTACATATCGCTTTTTAGTATTTTTAAAAAACTGAACTGTAAGAAATTGATAGATATGGGTTTCATGACTTCAAAGGTATTTAAAAATAGTATTTTTAAACTAAATTACTGATATTTAAAAGCTTTTGAAATGGAACCATTTTTTAATTCCAGGATTACTCAGAGTCAATAAAAAATTGATAATTCAGCAAACTATGGAAAAAGGTTTTTAAATTAATAGCCTTGCGACATAAAACTCTTACTACTTTTTGTAAATGGTAAGCAATTAGAAATATGAAATTCCATAGATTTATACATCTTTGTATATTACTGGAAATATGCAGGTGTAGCATATAATTTGTTATTTAAGTCTATAATACTTTTATCTATATATAATTGTTGCAAAGATATGGCTTTTGCACAAGAAAAATGAAATATTCCTTTTACACGAAGTTCATATATTAATTTATTGTTAATGTTAAATTAGCAATTATATGTTAACAGAAAATTTTAAATTCTTAAATCAATATTTATAGCTAGAAGTTAGAAAAATATTTTTATTAACAGATGAATAAGAAATTAAGATTGAATAACGATTTAACGAAGAACACTGTTTCATTCCTCATTGGTTGTTCGATTAACACTTGTTACTGGGTTCAACTGTGTGAATCACAAATTATACAGTAATCAAATTATAGTTGACTTTATTGTAATTTGAAAATCTGTTGAAGCTAGTTGCTTATCTTCCCTGTTTTTCATACCTCAATCGCCAGGATACCGTCAAAGTGGATTCGTTTTCCGGAAGTCACGTTTGCAGCTGTGGCTACACACAAATGAAATTGTAGTTAGAGAATATCATGGTAGAGATATTCGAATTCAGTCTGAAATACAATGACGTGTAGCTATTGGAAGAGGTTGAGGTATGATTTCGTGTCATGGAAATAATATGCTACTGTAAAAAGTATTCGTAAATTAGTATAACTTTGACTTCTATAGCGTATACGGTAGTGGACAAAAGTTTAAGACGAGAGGACAATGTAGAGCATACCTTTGTGTATATTGTCTGTACATTCCTTTTTATTGTTATTATGGTAGAACACTGTTTGTTGATTAGCACAGAATGTAAATTTTGTTTATCAAGCTATTCCTTATAAATTAGTTAGTTTAATTTCGTTGACTCTTTGATCTTAAACTGTTGTCCGCTACTGTATGTAGCACAAATATGCATTAATCAACAAAAACGTATTGCAGTATATAAGAGTACGGTGTATAGATAATAAAACTAAAAGAAACTACCTATTTTTCACAAATAGTTAAACTTAAAAGTTAGAAGAAAATGCTATTCAAAGCGAAATTTCATGCGTAAAAAAGTATTTTTACCCGAAAATTTCAATAAGTAAAAATGGATATTATTTGAAAAATTTAACCGTTCTCTTGAGATTTGAGTTATCGAGGCTAGTTATACAAACCAAAGATCTTTTTCTGCTAGGAAATATTTATTTGGATAACAGATTTGTTAATAAAACACAAATACTTCTTATATATTTTATTTCTAGTGAAGCTAGGTTTACAGATGAATTAATATTGTTATATTATATATTGTCATATATTATATTGTTGTTTCCAGTTTCCCCTTCCACATTTTTGCAAGAATTTCGGAGATGTTCGAATTGTCTCTCACTTAAGGATCCATTTATAACCTTTGAAGGAATAAAGAAGAATTAAAAGTCGAATTTAATTTTAAATAGGACTTTTTTATGTTAAAATATTCATAAATTAAAAGATCATTTCTCCTTTAATCATTTTGCAATATAACCAACTAGCTTCAGATAAAAGACAATTCCTTTCATTGCCAAACATTAAAACGTTGAAAGGAAACTAAATTTACTCTTTCCGCAAGAAAGAAGATTTAAACCTCAGGTTCAAGGACTATTATCAAGTATCACATTTAAAAAATACCTGTATTAAAAATTTGTAATAATATCTAACTTTAAATTTCGTAAAATAAATATTCCAACTTAAAATTCTTTAATAAATTAAATTTTGATCATTAAGGATGAACTTCAGAATTTAAAAATTATAGGGTTCCTAATTTTTTAAATTGCGAAGCTTCAAATTTTGGCAATGAATTATTCAACAAACCAACAGAATCAAAATTCCCAAAAAAATCTGGGAACGAAAGCAAAAGAAGAATGCATCGAGATTTTGAAATAATTAAAAATAGTTAAAATTAAAGAATTTGTATTGTAAACCGGCTGTTTAATAATTCTTGTTAGGGGTTGGTAATAAGTTTTCCCTCGTATTACCAACCCTGTTACATTCATGACGCTGCAGCCCCGGGAATTCCCCTAGAATGTAGCTAAACATGCCTTGGCTCGAGGCCAGTCCCGTTGCATCCTTCGCAGCTGTCGCTGCCACTTATCATTTCTTAGCTGCCCCCGACTGAATGCGAACGGAGACAATGGAACTTACGGTATAAATATGTTTTTAGACTGTTTGAAATTGACCTACAGCACTATTTAAATGTCTCTATACATTTAGTATTGAGACCAGTGTAAAACTTAACCTTTTGCGTACTACGGGCCATTTTTGCGCTCTGCAGATTTCGTGTCGAGAAAACCCAGTTGCATTTGACAGATCCAGACAACTGACGACGCGCTCACATAAAATATAATAATATATAATAATATATAAATAATATATAATAATAATATATATAACAGTATTACATAAAATAATAAGTTACAAATTAAAAATATGAAAAATTTAAAGAACAAATGAGCCGTTTATTTTGAAAGTGACGTAAGTCCATTTTACAAAAAAATCGTGTTAGCTAACTTAACAGTAACATTTTTACATGATCTTTTTATTCTCAATCAAATTGTTATTAATATATTTAAAATCATTAAGGTTTTGTAACACGAAAATTTGCTGGTTAATGGTGCGACGAAAAAGTTTATTTTGAAAGTGGCGTAAGTCCCATTGTGAGAGTTTTAAATGGATATGGAAAATATTGTGCAATAAAATTTTATAATTTCACAGATTTATGTTTAATTATCAAAGTAGAAGTTGAATTATCAATGTACAATGAATTTGTTACAAACGATTTGTTATAAACAATTTAATTTCAAATTTCATTTTCGATCCGCTAACGAATTCATACGGGTCTCCGGATGTGTCCTTGTAATTTCCAGCAATTCGTCAATAAGTGGTTTGTAATAAATTAAATTGCAAGAAAACTGTATTAGAATATTGGATATATTAAAATATTCAAAATAACAAAGAATAAAAGTTGAATATTTTTTTGATTTTATAACATAAAAATGTATATATTTATTTTTACTTCAAGGGAAAGTTACTTCTCCTATAGACTTGTACTTTCTGAAGAATTAAAAACGTTATTTCATTGATTTTGAAAGTGGCGTAAATCCATTCATGGCCATCAAAAATATATTATTTCTTACATAATGTTTATTATGCTAATTGGGATGATAAATTTAACACCCTTAGAAACACGAAACCATTATTCCACTATGTTATCTGTTACCTATATTTTTAAATTCAATCCAACGCGAACCATTCAGTATCTCGATTCAAAGATAAATGGACTTACGCTACTTTCAAAATAAACGGCTCAAATAATATTTCGACACATTATCGAAAGAGCGCGATCGCGCTTCTTGGCGTTTTTCGATCGTGTTTTTTGAAAACCCTCTGGTACGCAAACGGTTAAGAACTTCATATTACTATTGCGTTTACTTAAATTCGATGGTTCTTTATCAAAAATGAAAATAGAAGTAAAGTAATGCCTAAATATTTTTCCAAATCTTACATTTTTAATAAGTAATAAATTTGGCAACTCTCATAAATTGTTAATAAAGAAAAGAGTTATTATTTTTAGTAGTATGAATATAATTGTTTATGCTTGTTATATTAAAAAAAAACATGAATTTTGTCCTATCAATCTTTAATGACTACTTTTAAGCTGTGAAAATGTTATAAGTTGATATAAGTGTCTATACAATTTACTTTGACTTAAGTTTTAGTTAACTCCGTTCATTCGGAAGATCGGAAGAGTAATAGAATAGAAAATTTTACCTGATATCAAATTTTGCTGCTATTCGTTTATATCCAAGACCTCTCTTATTTTCCCGTTTTTGTCTGGTTTGAATTTGACTTCACTGTCTCTTTCTGGTACTCTAATTATATATCTTTTTGTTCGTTGCAGTGTAACATCGTTCTCATCTTCGCCGTTAGTACATTCTAATACATCCAAATTGTCATTTGCGTTGTTGTCCGCCATTGGTACTGTAATATTTGTGAGAATGTTTAGAGTTTATTAGTTATATTAGTTATGAGTTATGAGTTTATTGACGTGTGTATGTTTATTTGTGTGTTTGCATATGAAAGAGATTCTAGAATGAACGGTTAACCTCTTGACGCCCTTGGCCACATATGTGGACATTTAGTATTTTATAATTATAACGCTCACTGGGCACAAATGTGAACGTTAAGTTTTTTCGTAAATTTTTATTGTTTTCCCAATTCTTTTTGCTTTTTGTATCCCTATTAATTATGAAACGAATAAATCATAATAAACGAAAAAATTAAATCATTCTTTTTCTTCCTACAAAAAATCGTCCCTTTAGAGGTTAAGGAACTAGAATGAGAAGGAATGTGTGGAAAAAAGGAAGGATGGCAATATAAGGGAATGGAGCAAAAATGAAAAAAGATGAATAAGGATCGTAAGCGTGCATCTTTTGTTATTGATTGAATGGAGATCATACGAGTGAATCGCAGAATAGAAGTTGTGAGAAAAAAGAAGAAGAAGACGAAGAGGGATTATAGAGTATATTATATATTAGTTATTATTATACAAAATGATGCCTTGTGCGTGGACACATCATGTCGAGAACTACTATTAACCTCTTGACGCCCTTGGCCACATATGTGGACATTTAGTATTTTATAATTATAACGCTCACTGGGCACAAATGTGAACGTTAAGTTTTTTCGTAAATTTTTATTGTTTTCCCAATTCTTTTTGCTTTTTGTATCCCTATTAATTATGAAACGAATAAATCATAATAAACGAAAAAATTAAATCATTCTTTTTCTTCCTACAAAAAATCGTCCCTTTAGAGGTTAAGGAACTAGAATGAGAAGGAATGTGTGGAAAAAAGGAAGGATGGCAATATAAGGGAATGGAGCAAAAATGAAAAAAGATGAATAAGGATCGTAAGCGTGCATCTTTTGTTATTGATTGAATGGAGATCATACGAGTGAATCGCAGAATAGAAGTTGTGAGAAAAAAGAAGAAGAAGACGAAGAGGGATTATAGAGTATATTATATATTAGTTATTATTATACAAAATGATGCCTTGTGCGTGGACACACAATTGTCCTATTAATTATAAAACGTTATTAATAAAACCTATTAATTATACTACTAATTATAAAACGGTTAAAAACAAAAGAAGACCCGGCGCGATCCCACCGCTGCGAGCCCTGGTGGGGAGACGTGCACATTCAAACATAAACCGATCACAGCAATATACAATGTATATTTCCAACAGAATTATCATTAAATAAATATATTTTTACACATTTTCACCATTGCCGTTTTCCTCAATAATATTTTATGTTGTAATCATCTTTGTAACCATTATTTTAAATAAATTTTATGTTATATAGGAATTATATTTATTTTGCATTAAATCAGGGTAAGTTTAATTCTTTAAACCTTTCCCTTGCGTTGAACTTCGTAGCATGTATTGTATGTGCTAAAAAATTGTTTATTTAATACATTTTGTCTTTATAGTACCAGTTATTGAACTTTACACTTTCATAGGACAAGAAATTTTTTAATTTACTGATTTAATTCTCTTTCTAAGATATCAAATTTTGATCACATTTTAATAAAATGTTAGAGAAATAGTTTATGTTATTTACGAGACTTTACAATGAATTAAGTTTCATTATATAAAGGAACATGTTAGCTATGATATCCGATCAAAAAATCTTGCAGAAATTTGCATATGTGGAAGACATTCAAATTTGAAGGCAATTAGTATCTGTCAATGTTTTCCGTGATTGATATTATTAATGCTACTACTCATCGTTTTAAATTGCTTTTTTCTATTTTATGTAATTAAAAACTAGAACAATGATGTAAAATATCTCTTTTTTATACAGTAAATAACAAAATGTTAGAAAAGGGATTTAAAAAAGTGTTTTTTCACAACATTAACACCATTATTTGGATAATAAAGTAATTGATAAATATTATATTTTATAATTTATGGATCAGGTGTACTTGCTTGGATTAAACGAATTCAGAAAGGTAAATAATAGGATTCTATTTCCAAAGAATGAGATATGTGTAAATACAAAACGGGCTGAAAAGGATGTTCATATTGTAGTATTGATTATACATTTGAAATGACACAATCGTGCACATATTATTATTTTTGACAATGTTTTCGAACTATATGAACTAATAACTTTAAAATGCTAAATTTCATAATAATCGGAAAGATTAAAGAGCATTAATTACTTTTAATAATATTTCTAAGTTTATCGTATTGAATTCATCACTTAAAATTCTGAATTTGATGCTTTGAGGATATCCATTTCAATGAAAATATCAATTTTTAAAGTTATTAATATAAAAAAAAATTGTTTATTTGCATGATAATTAGATATCATTTAAATATAGTATAGACAATTAGATTCCATTTAAAATTTTGATATTTGGATTCGAATTCAAGGACCCAAAAACGTAAATACTTGTATATCAATCTTCATAAAAATCGCAAGTTATGAATTTTAAGCCCGCTTTCCGGTAAATTGCCCCACTGTGCAATGTTTACGTAAGTCTAAAGCTGTGTCTACACTGAAACAACATCGAACAATATTTTATCGTTTTTTGTTGCTGCGCGTTTTAAAACATTTTCAATATACGACGATTTACAGAATCATTTATTGGCAACTTTTTCATAAAATATGGAACATCGTCAAACTATTCCTTCATTGTAAACGCGATTTGCGGTTCCCGCTAGTCTACAGTTTATCTAAACAGAAACGGCCGGCTATCACACTCCGTTCAATGATATGAGATAGAACAAATAAACAAAAAATTCATGTGATCGGTGTTGTGGCAGCAGTTAACTCTATAACCACCATGACCAGTCAAAATGACCAATTCGTAATTTTTCATGGAAACTTCGTAAATTTATCGTGATCTTCACTGCAATTATTACGGCATGTTTCTCTTGTATTAGGTATTTTTTAAATATAATTTTCAATTTGATTTCTTCGTCACAAATAAATATACACTCTAATCCGTCGATAAGTTTAGTGTTAATGCTAACTAAAATTCTGATTTTAATGAAAGTTTATAATAAAACCTTGTGAGTATCTAGGGCGCAATAATAAATGCATGAATGAATATTTTTATTATCGAAATACCACTTTAAGAAGATGAGATCGACGTTAAGAGTTTTAGTGATTTTTCTCGTCATTTAAACATAACTTTGTAATGGTCCATGATAAAACAAAACCTTTCAGATAAAAGCTGTTCAATTTTTAATGCTCCATCACCCTGCCATAAAAAGAGATTCCAGAGAAACTTGTATTCGAAGAACGAAGAGTGGCTAAAACTTTGAGAGTCGTTTTCATTCCCTCAAGCAAATTTCCCATCGACATAAAAGTTGTTCCATGTGTGATCCATTATGCTCTATATACACACAAACTTTCATTGAAATCAGAGTTCCAAGATTAGGCGAATTTCCTTGTAATGGAGCGTACGAATACTTTTTGGAGCCACTGTATATGTTATGGGATAAGGGTTGCAAGAAAAATAAACAGAATTCAATCTATTAATAGCCTTTGTCTATAAATAGGTAGTTTTACCAATAGACACATTTCTTTTTGGTTATCCTAAAGTGGCTGGCTAAATGAGACGAATTTTTAATTTTACCCGTTAATATTGGCTTGTATTGTCCGATCGAACTTCCGTTCCGCTTCCAACGCGAAACGTTTATGACATGATCTGGTTTAGACAAAATATTTGAGCCGTTTATTTTGAAAGTGGCGTAAGTCCATTTATGTTTGAATCGAGATACTGAAGGGTTCGCGTTGGATTGAATTTAAAAATATGGGTAACAGATAACATAGTGGAATAATGGTTTTGTGTATCTAAGGGTGTTAAATTTATCATCCCAAACAGCATAATTAACATTATGTAAGAAATAATATATTTTTGATAGCTATGAATGGACTTACGCCACTTTTAAAATCAATGAAATAACGTTTTCAATTTTTCAGAAAGTACAAGTCTATTGGAGAAGTAATTTCCCTTGAAGTAAAAATAAATATATACATTTTTATGTTATAAAATCAAAAAAATATTCAACTTTTAGTCTTTGTTATTTTGAATATTTTAATATATTCAATATTCTAATACAGTTTTCTTGCAATTTAATTTATTACAAACAAATTATTGACAAATTGCTGAAAATTACAAGGACACATCCGGAGACCCGTATGAATTCGTTAGTGGATCGAAAGTGAAATTTGAAATTAAATTGTTTATAACAAATCGTTTGTAACAAATTCATTGTACATTGATAATTCAACTTCTACTTTGATAATTAAACATAAATCTGTGAAATTATAAAATTTTATTGCACAATATTTTCCATATCCATTTAAAACTCTCACAATGGGACTTACACCACTTTCAAAATAAACTTTTTCATCATATCATTAACCAGCAAGTTTTCGTGTTACAAAACCTTAATGATTTTAAATATATTAGTAACAGTTTGATTCAGAATAAAAAGATCATGTAAAAATGTAACTATTAAGGTAGCTGACTCGATTTTTTTGGAAAATGGACTTACGCCACTTTCAAAATAAACGGCTCATTTAGTATTTTTATGTGCCATTATATATTAATAAGCTTGATAGCTTACTTGATAGCTAGCAGACTGATGTCTGCTTCAGGCAAACCATTTTTCATGCATTTATGGGAAACTTAAATACGCGAAATAACACAGAATGCATGTAATGTGTGAAAATATTCAAAATGTCTAAGATGAATTCACGTTAAGGGTAAAACGAATCTGTGTTCAGGTTCTATTTCTTTACCTATCCTTATAAAAATTATAATTTGCATAGAAATGCATACACTATTAATGGCTTTTGTTTGAAACAAATGAGTCGCACCGTTACGTAAAGGAAAGAGCTATCTCTTTTCTCAACAATTGTCTTTATTGGATACAGAACGCGTCTGAACGAATAATGTAAACAGACTTTTATACGTCTCAGTTGCCGACCGCCTCGATTATAGAAACTGTCAGAAACGGAGGTTCTGCACTTGCACGCACATAGCCACGGACGCGTAGGTATAAGCAAAATTCATTGCAGCAACAGGAACAGTTTTTCGAAAGAATCTTGACAATTAAAACCAAGCAACGGCTATTTATACATACTTAAATTTCATAAAGAATCAGTGATGGGTACAGCACAATTATTAGATGTTACTAATTAATGCACCGAAATGTTATTGATATTTTAAGTATGAAAATTTATGAAATATTGTAGATGATAGGATAAAGGAATTTAAACTGAAGAATTTGAATTGAAATCGAGTGTAGATTGGGTCAAACGAACTTTAACACTAGATTTCCGGATGTTGGGTATATCCCTATTTTGCCTGGGACGAGTCAATTTGACTGAAACATGAAAATTGAAGTTTAAAAAAAAAATAAAACTTTATTTTAAAGAAAGTTTATTCAAAACAATGTTTATATATATTCTGTTTTTAAAATATATTATCCGCAGATTTTTTTATTACATTCAACAGAAACACCTTTACTGCTATTCCTTTCATCTGATACTTGAACTTGACAAAATCATAAGTGAGTCAAATTGACTCACTCAGGCAATCTAGTGTTAAGGAATGATGTTGCAAATCACGGGTTTAAGCGGTTAAGCTTAAAATAATGTCCACTCGTCACATTTGTTGTCCGTTTCATCACTCGTACTGATAATAACACTCACTGAAATTTGAAAGTTCCTATAGCTTTCTCCAGTTGTAACGACTAGTGACGTCTGCCTGAATTCACGCTTCTAGGCGTTCTGCCGTCTCGAAAACTCTGACCTGGAAGGCCTACGCACCCCCACCCCTTGCGCCCTTAACGGGATTAGGCTTTAGATCGTCTTTGATAACACCGCATACCGGGTTTAACACTAGAACTACCGACAATTAAAGTGTACTTATTTGCATGGAAAAGTTCAAACTGAAAATTACATGAAAAATCACCGAATAGATAGAAAACAAATCTTTATTCATACCTTTTGTAGAAAATTCATAGTAAAAAAAATCACATTGAATTTATAAGATTGCTACGAACAATCATCAATTGGTCATTTTGACTGCTCTGGTAGTTTTAGTGTTAATAACAAAATTTTAACTTTCTGACGCTATTCTCGTGGTGCGGTCTCTTTAAACAGTAATCTGTGTACGCATTTTTCTTTTATTTTTAACCTCCTACTCCACTCACACCATTTCTTTCCCTCGTCCTCCTTTTTTTCGTTCTCCTACTCCGATTGATACTACGCAGGCACACCTTGAAAGTTCACAGTCATGATTACTCAGAACATTCGGTTGTAATATAGCCGACGTTCATAACCTAACCTTGGATACTTAAGACAAGTAATCTTCGTCTAATTACTGAGTTTAGATACCTTCTTTGTAAAATGTTCTTTATTCCCTGTGAATGTAACGTCACTAAATTCGAAATGCTTCCGAGTGTCACGTGAAACATTTTATATTATGATTCTAAACATTTTTTAGTTACCCACTTGTATGCTCTCTGTTTGGTTGATGGAAATTGATAAGTATGTTGAAACATACCTGGATTTATAGTATAACTACAATAACACCTGTTTATTCCAATTTTAAAGAATACTAGCTGAATCAGATTTTCTTTACAGTTTGCACTTTCTTACCTTCTGAAGCGTTCTCCGTTCTTTGTTTTAATGGCAAATTGAGTTTTCTTTCTGAAGTATCTTGGTCGAGTAACTTCTTCGATTGAATTGCTGTTTCGCGTGAATTAAATTCTCCGCGAGTCCTGATTGCGCAGTCCTGATGGATCCTTGGAACGAACAAACTTCTCAGATTTCTTCAGCTTTTCTTATCGTTGATAAATTCTTGCTTAAGTCTGGCTTAATCATCCGTTGACACTGGTTTATTCGAATGTCCGAAATATATGTGTTTCTTATCTGTGAGTTTCTGATAATGTATGTAATTGCTGTTCGACCACCGATTAACTGAATATTATCATGAAAGGTAAATATTATTTCCGTGAAATGGAAACCTTTCGGAGTAATAATTTTTACTCACACTATATTCCAAATAAATGAGGTATCTTCTTGAAATATGTATAATACGCATATAAATTTGTTAATAACACATAACTTTTGTTATAAAGCAATTATTATAAAAATAGAGCACTTTTACAACAAACAATAATAAAAGCTTATATTTTTTAAATATAAAACACCGTTATACTTTGCTGTTTATTGTTAAAGGCTATAATTTAGTTAATGGGTTTCGTTTGAAATTTCTTTTATATTTTCACATCGTGGTTATGAAAAGAAATTTCAGTGATTTGTTTAACAATTGTATATAATAATAATTTGAAAAAGAAAAAGATTGTTGAGCAACATAAATGTTAGAGGAGAAGCAATTCAAGTGAAGCGTTGCGCTAATGCACCGTTGATATTTAATTAATTAAAAAAATTATGAATTATTCACTTATCCTTTCGAAATATTTGCACACGATTTTTCTGTAACACTTACAATTATTTAATATTTCCACGACGTTTTAATATCACAATCAATCAATTTTACACGTTTCTGTGCCAAATAGAAGCAGCAAACTGACGATATATCGGCTTATCTTTATAAAATTTTATCGTGTTTATAAAACGTGTGGTAAAAGCTACGATGTTCGATTAGATTTTACAATATCGAGGTTCATCTTTGAATGAACGGTGACCTTAATGATCAGAAAATTGAATTTTAAAAACGCCATTTTAATGTCTAATCCAATTCGGATCGACCTACTTCTTCTTTTCGATGCCCATAGTTAGTCTTTAGCAAGAAATGCCATATTTTCGTTCCATTCTTTGAATTTATATGAAGTTTCTGAATTTTGTATTAATGTAACATAATTTATCTGAAAACGTATTTTTGTATCGTATTAAAATAAATTTATTTAAAAAATAAAATAATTTTTAACTCAATAACGTTTGAGTATGAATAAATCTTTTCCTGAAAAGTAAAAAATGTTTATCGATTAGCGTAGTTAAAAATATAAAGCTTTATTTAGAAGTACATACTATTGTATTTTTCAAACATATAGAATAAATTCGAAAATATGATTGCATCCTCTTAAATTTTATAATACCTTTTTCCATGTTCAATTGCTTTAAAGATAAAGTCTATTTTTATTGTGCATGATACTATGTGTAGAATTATATTACAACGCTTGATGTTGACGTTACACGAGTACTTTCCGGACCTACAGATGTGGTTAATCCTGGAACAATTATCTACCCTGATATGCGAGTTTGTGCTAAAACTTTCATCTACTTGGTCGATAACATTATAATAGCGATCTTGGATTAACCATAAACTGGTTATAGTGTTCAACCTCGTTGCTTTTAAGCCAAGTTAATCTTTACTTAGTTCCTTAACGCCAGTAACTGTGTTATTAATCTTGCTTCGAATATTCTGTTTCGCGACACATTATTGTGATTTCACCAACTCTTAGGTATATTAGTTTACGTTGCTGGGATTGTTAATATAAGTGGAAAAATGTATGAAATATGGTTCTATATTTTAATTTTAGGTTAGTAGGTCACGAAGTTAATTAGATAAGTCGTTTACATTATTTGGTTCAATTACTATGACCCGGAGGAAATCGGAGGTTTGATGTTAACAGGTTAAACAGCCGAAGGTACTGCTGCAGCATGACCACATCCGCCAGGTATTAATTTTGTTGAAGCCCTTGAGGTCGTTGTATATGGATGTCTATCAGTTCCTTATTTTGCAAAGGTTTGATGGTAAGCATACAGTGGCTCCAAAAAGTATTCGTACACTGTATTATAAAGAAATTCATCTACTTCTGAAATTCTGATTTCAATGAAACTTTATGTGTGTACAGAGCATAATGTGTCCTACGTGGAGCAATTTTTTTGGAGGCAAAATATCTTTTAAGAGGGCTGATAACGAATCTCAAATTTTCAGCGATTTTTCACGCTTTGAATACAATCGTTTCTGTGTTCTTTTTTATGGCAGGGCGATAAAGTATTAAAAATTAAACATTTTCTATTTGAAAGATTTTACCTCATTAAGTGCTATTACAAAGATATCTTTAAAAAATGAGAGAAAACTCAGAAACTTCAACGCTGGTTTCGCCTCTTTAAAATGGCATTTAGATGAAAAGAAGAGATTAGTTCATACGTATACTATTACGATCTACGTACCCACATAGTTTTATCAAACACTTCTATCAGACTCAGAATTTCAGGGTTGAACGAATTTATTTGTGACATAGTGTACGAACACTTTTTGGAGCCACTGTAATATGTTTCGTAGCAGAAACGTTCAGTCCTTTTCTGATTGCTATTCTTAATATACTGGAATATTTTGAATTTTCGTCCTTGCCACGTACATACTTCGTGTAACTAATTCTATGTATATTATTTATGCAGAATTCGGTTATAACACTGTCCAGCACGTATTTTGATTTCCAATATTGTTTGTATTAATTTTCAACTATTTTGTAGTTAGCCTTCTCTCGAAGGTAATTTCCTACAAAAATTGCCTATGTTATTGTTATATACGTACATGTCATTGTTTTGCTAAGATCGTTTATTAAATTCACTGGCTACAATAGCCTCTTTTTTCGCATTTTTATTCCTATACTTTCATTTGTTCCTCGCATTGGTGGTAGATTTTTGAATAATTTAATGAGTTTACAAAAGTACTAGGTTTCGTGATAAGCAATCGGTATTTAAATCTACATGATTTAGTTTGTAAGAATATAATAATTGTAATCAGTGAGCAGAATTTTCCTAGTCGTGATGTTGGTTCTCGGATAGAAGACAATGATCGGTTGCCAATATAAATTTCATGTTGCAGGTATGCACAGTAAATTGCTTAACGTAATAAAATATTCTGCTGTTATTAGACCGATCAAAACTTCTTTATCTCACATAATATGGATCGAAGAGGCTTTTAACTTCTAAAAGGCTCTTTAGACTCTTACCTTTGGTCATCTGTCGAACAAAGATATTACAGACAGTCACACTTCACGACAGTAATTGTACTATTAATACAAACATAATAATATGTTCATCTATTAATGTGTATCAGAAATGTGTGGGTAAAGTTGCTTATTCGGGGCAATCGATTTTGATGAAACTTAAGTGTTCGTAATTCGACTGAGAAAATTTATATATAAAAATAAATTTCCCAGTCTATGAAGAGCCGGAAGAGGGAGAATGGAATCGATAAAGGATTTCGATTATGTCAACGCTGAGCTGTATTTCTTTTGGTGTTCCTGTCCGAAACACCGTTTATTTATACACAAAGTTAGAGTTAGAAAGCATAGTTAATTAATTGTCTTTTTCTTCTTCCGAAGGAAAGAGCCTGGCCTTGCGGTCGCCCAGAGGTCCGGCTGGTAAAGTCAGGTACTTTTTTCTGTGAACAATTGTGGACTGTATTTAATTTTAATGTTTATATTTACTCTTTCAAAGTCCGAGTCGTCGCCTTATTACACGGCGATAAGCCGGATCGCGACGACTCCTTGTGTCGGTAATGAATCCTGTTAAGAGATTAAGTGTGAGCATCACGATGCTTCAATACATATAGAACCAACGTATCTGTGTGTTTAGACCATGTCTCGCTAAATACCGAGGATCTACTCTCTTATGTGTGTATTCGACTTGCCTATGAAATAGACGATTCTGTCGTAATACACACAACGTCTTCTTTCGTTCGTTCCCCTTGCGTGTGTGTTGTAAGGACACACGCAATGCGTAGTCCCATGGTGGCTAGGTGCATGGACCTGCAGAAACTGCAGAGTGCCTCCAGTGTAGCATTCGCTGAGGCCGCTCTGCGTTGTCTCTACATTATCGGTGCATGCACCGCCAGGCCTACACTGCGACAGGCGTAGCTAAATAGCATCATAGCCATAGCAGTCTTAAAGGAACGACCGTTGTTCAATCGTGCACGGATTGAGCGTATTCTATGGCTTTTTCAAGATCCCTGTGCGTGAATGGGCGTCCCCGATTCACATGGTATAGGAACTAATATCCTCTCCTAGAATACACCTGCTGTTGGTGGGCAGGTTTTAAAGATAGACGTACTCTATCCTGTACAGCGTGTATCCCCTTAATGCTTCACGAATAGGGACAGCAGGGATACACGGGACAGTAATAGGTGATTATTACCGTCACCGGCGAGCTCCGAAAGTCTGAGATCGTCGGCTGTTCTTTCCTCTTTGTCCAGAGGAATGTAGGTGTTATATTGTCGGTGAACCATAAGAAACTTATGGGTGTCACGGAGCTGCGGAACGCTGAATGCATGAATCTAGAATTAAAGATTGCCACGTCCAATTCTAGATTCTCCCGCACTGTGTGGTCGATGCACGAAACTACGAAAATCGTAATAAATTCCACGTACAGTTCGACCGTAAAACTTCACTCCGTGACGCGTTCCGTGACGCGTTCCGTTGTCTTCTCGAAGCTGAGGCGTGACCGACCTTTCTCACAACACTATATCACTCGGGATTATTCAACGGAATCGCTTTTCTTCCGTGGGCACTCGGTCTTAAATACCTCGCGGAAGAAGTATGTCTCTCTCTCTCACTCGCATACAGAAACGCCCTTTCTCGAATCGTTAGTCGCAATTTCAAATTTGTCGAGCAACAGGCGTTAGAGACTCGTTAAACATCTTTTTGCCCTTGCGACTCGATGTCCTCGAGCGACAATAGCCAAGGCCATGATTTAGTTTACTAAATCCGCCGTTAGACGTTAGCCGATTATTGTTGCGTTTAATAATGATTAAATCAGAGGTTGCGAATCCAGGGGCATCGCTATGCGCGATATCGCCCGAACCTTGTTTCTAAATGCACCTTTTTAAACATAAATATCTTACAAAGGACGATATTTTTAATAGCTTTTTCGTTTGCACATGATAGGCGATAGACCGAAAACTGTTGGTAATTATTTTGAATGTTGAAGATCGAGATGTGTTAGACACTTACTCTACGTTCGCGGCCAAGCTCTCTCAACGGGGAAAGCATGTTCCGTCCCGCGAAATAATAGCGGGAAATTTTCATTGGCATATTTATGACATGAACATGCTTTTTACATGGTACTGCTATTTTGAGGACTAAGAAATTTTAGTTTTTTTTACCTTCTTTCTCGAAGCTTCTTAACCTCCGTAGAGGGACAATAGTCTTAATTTTCGAGCCAACCGTGGTTCCTCAATAGCCAAGAGCATGTCATAAATAAGGGGCTTCCAATAGGCCAGGTGCCCAGCCGACTCCCGCACTTGAGAGGTACATGGGTCTAGAGGAATTTCCCCTTCGTTGCCTAAATTCAGGAAACCTTCCCGCTCTGAGTGGCTCACCCCACCCTCGTCCTCGAACGCGTGCTAAGGGCCCAAGAACGGGGGTTGGTGGCACGCAGGGCATACGCTGATTGGAGTTTTCATTTTTGGCTCTAACCGATTGGCGTATCGCCTTGAGGTATGGAGGAGTGACCAGTCGAACTCCTCCATATAAAACTGAGCCACTTCGACGCCGGGTTCAGTATAGAACTTGAACAGTACAGAATTGAATCTAGAATAGAAGTGAATTTAGTACAGCATTGAATAGTATAGAATTTGAACAGTATAGAATTGTATCACTCTAAAACTGTCTTGAAGAATTGAATCAGACACTCTTAGACTCTTAGATACTTTGAACTTGTCAGTCAGCGCACCACGTGCAAGCTCAATCGGAACTCGAACGGTTTTACGTAAGTAACGATCGTGGAGTCCCAAACACGTTTCGTAACATCTATACGTTCAAACATACGGTCAATTTATACAGATCTATAAGTTGCATTTAAACGTTCACATCTTCGTAACCTCTATACAATCGAATCGTAACGTCATCATTCGGACATACCCTTGAATCAGTCGCCCAAGATTAATTTGGCGGGAGATAAGGCGCAATCCTTCATTCGAACATTCATTCATATCTAGTGCAGTGGAACCGGATAATTGCGTACAAAATGATTAAGTTCTTAAAGGTTTTTTTTAGATTTCTGAATTTTAGATTTCCAAAAATTAGGTCCTACGAATTCGTGTTACATCAAACAAGGTGTGTCTTTTGAATATTACATATTTTTTCTTCGAGCCTTAAATACATAAATGACAAACGCTTGAACGTTACCCCCAAATTATTCCTAGATTAATAAAACGACAGAAGGGAAAGAATATACAGAATATTTTTGAAATTGTGAAATTACAAACTTGATTACCTGAAACTTGCACACCACGTGCAGGTAGAACCGGACTCGAGCGATTTTACTCTGCAACAGTCGTGAAGTTCCATCCAAGATGACATTAAGGAAAAAAAGAGGAAATTATTGGAAATGGCTTTAAAATAAAGTAAATGAAACTCTAATTTAATATCTTAGTTGCTTTTATTTAGTGCAACGAATTGCACGAACTTTGTTCTTAGATTACCTAACGCAACGTTCAAAAATTTCTAAGACTCCGTTCGGTTTCTTAACCCTAGATTTACGGGATCCGTCAATTTGACGGGTTTTGGACTTCATGAGCAAAATTTGCAAAAACAATTACTACTATTCCTAAGAGTTTTTTTTTACTTTTATTTATGGAGTGATACGAACATACCCTAATTTATTTCCCTCTAAGCTCTGCAATTTCCAATTCTACATGATGTATACCTATTTCTTAATATACGTATATTAGTAATAGATGTACAAAAAGTGTCCGTAAATTTAGTGCTACTTTCTGTTTTTTGTGTATTTCAAACATTCAAACTTTTTAATAGTCAATTCTGATTTAAATTCTTAGGCTCATATGTTATTTTTCTTTAAGTGGTTCAATGGAACATTGGATGCTTTCGCAATGATAATAAATGATGCACCGTAATTTGTATATTTTAAAGCAATCTTTCCAAAGAATTTGTCTGAAATCGTTGGAGTTCTTTTATTATCTTTCAGCCCTCGCGAAAACTTTCATAATACTTGCTAATTTTAGAATTGGTTTGACCTGTTTCGCCAAATTTAGTATGAATCGTCGTTAATAATTTGCTAGTCCTAAAAATTGTTGAACCGATTTTCCTTTAATAGGAACAGGAAATTCTAGAACAGTATGAATTTTCTCCGGATTAGGTCTTACTCCTTTAGATGATGTAATGTGACCTACATATGCGACCTCGTTTTTAAAGAACCGAGTCTTATCGTTTTACATGTCACATCCTTCTTTCTGAAGTGACGCGACTAAAAACTGTTAGCTTTCAGAAAATATAAAAAGTTATCTTCGAATATAATCCATAATACGTAACAGCAGTGTATGAAATTTAATTGTTTTGTACTGGCTAGTTTATGAAACCAGAAAAATACGCCTTTACTGAGTGGTCGAAGACGGTTTCTGTGATTTTATTACAGCGGTAATTCGAAAAATATGTTTTTCTGAGGTTAATACAGGGTGTCCCAACGAAGTGGAACAGGCTGTATTTCCTAAACGGTTGGGAATAGAAGAAGATATTGTAAGTAAAAGTTAAGTGGTATCAGATGATGCATACATCTAATTTTATGCTCTTGTGCATCGGTGCATCAGAAAACTGCAACTTCACCTTTTTAAAAATGGAAACGTAGATTTTTGATTGAACTAGTCGATGCAGTTCCTTGTGCTCTACATAAAAGGACTAACGTATTTATGTCCTAAATTTACTCGTTAAAAAATTATCGAAGCCAAAAGTTCTCTGTATTATTTCGGTCTCTCGGGAAGTATTCCGGATTATCTACGTTACAAGTGTTGAACGTTCCTCCATTGCAGTCCAAACACTTTTCCATACGCTTTTTGACGTTGCACTACACATTTTTAATGTCTCTTTCCCTAATTTTGGATATTTCTTGCTGAATGCGTTGTCGGAGCTCTTGAAGATTAGTGATACGCCGTGAATGTACTCTATCTTTTAGATATCACTATAAAAAGAAGTCGAGGGGTGTGAGGTCTATTGATCGCAGTGGCCATAAGATTGGCCCTCGTTTACTAATCCATTTCGCTCCATAAATTTCATTTAAATGTCCGGCAACTATCTGCGAATTGTATGCTGGAGCACCGTCTTATTGAAAGTACCTCATTGGACTTTAGTTTGTAAAAATACGAACGCGAAGACTATTGATGATTGGAACATGTCTCTCGATACAGCCTTGCAGTTTCAATACCATTTTGATTGCATTTGTTAAATAAAATGAATTAACTATTCGTAAATGCCATAATTTCAAAACACTGGTTCGGCAGGCAAACGATGGCAAACATTGAATAATTATTGATGGAAATTTTAATCTTACAGTAACTAGTATGTTTACAAACATTGCATTGGACGTAATGTAGGTATTCTGGATCAGTTCCCGGGAGACCGAAATAATTCAGAGAAATTTCAGCTTCGATAACTTCTTCATGAATAAGATTGGGCATAAGTATGTAGGAGTCTTTATTTGGTTATTATAATACACGTGGTGGATGTCGACTGACTAATTAACTGACTGACTGATTGATTGTCTCTGTATCTCTGTATGTATGTATGTGTGATTGATTGTGACTGTGTATCGCGTCCAGGGAAGTTTGGCTTTTATATTCCCTGGACGTATCGCAAGAGGGAAAATGTAGAGACATGCAAGGGACTCTGCAAGTGTTTTCCAGATTCTAATGAGGCTGCAATCAAACATCCGTGGTAATGAGGGTCGGTTAGCCATTTGGGCCGAAGGACGGGCCGACGTTTAAGCCCCGTTGTAAAGTGTTTGATGCAGCCTTATAGAACACCCGCAAAGGTTCCATGTCACCACAAGTATGTTAATACTTTTATGCGGAAAACTAGAAACTACATCGATTGGTGTAGTAAAAGATATAGATTTCCATTAAAAAAAAAGTGCAATTGCAGTTTTTTGATACACCGATTCACAAAAGTGCATAAAATTAGATGCATATTATGCACCATCTGATTCTATTTAATTTTCAATTATAACATCATTTTCTATTCTCAACCGTTTATAAGGTACTACTTGTTCCAGTTGGCGTGAGACACCCTATATACGAAGACCTGCTAACGAAATATGTAGCATTTCCCACATGAAAGTTTTAAGTGCAGACAAACTTTACAAGTTCCCTGAAGTTTGTCTTGAACGTTCGTAATAAACGCTTACAATTATTTTATAGTTCAGTAAATATAATCGATTAAGATCTCGTGACGGAATATAGATAAGTATTATATAAGCACATATTGTAATTCGTATCCTATTTATACATATGTTATACAGTTATAGGGCACATAGAACCGTCCCTATACCTGAAAGTTTTTCGGCGCGTTCCTTTTTCTGCAGCGGCCAAAACGCCGCTTTTTGGGGACGCCAAAAATGGGCAGTTAGCAGTTAGCAGCTAGCAGCCCATATATGCACTTCTGCGCTTTTCGCATTTCATTAATATTGTTACCTTTTAATTGATAAGTGTTAATTGTTAATTGTTAAGGTTAATAATTATTTTGTTATTGTTTGTCGCATACATCTTAATTCACGACCGATCATATCATCCTAAACAGTTAATACCCGTATAACACTGTACTTCTGTAACATGATTTTACTTTAACACGGTTAGAAAATTACAGAAACTCTCACTAAAACACGCGATGCAATTCCGCTATAACATTCAATAACCGGACAGCTCTCGATATTTGTCTGTAAAAAGCTGCAACGAAGAAATGAATTTAGTATATTATGTAGTGATTCTATTAATTTTTAAAATATACTTTCATTTCCTGTTCTTACAATTAGACAATTATACTACGGCTAGTTACAATCTTATTAAACGATTTCACATAACACGGCACTTTTGCAGATTTTAATTACCGTATTATACGGGAGTTGATTGTACATGTTGCGTATGTAAATTTTATGACTTTGCAAGAGTCAAGAGCATCTACATTCCTTCCTGCTTATGGCGTTAAACTAAATCGCATCTTTGAATTGCATGCAAGCAGATTGCAGTGGTGTAATATTAACTGCGGTATTATGCTGCAGCGGTCTTATATCACCCGATTGTTGGAAAATTTAGTAGATACTTTCATCGCTTGATAATGAAGGCTTAGTTAAGTCACGAGCACATTAAATTATAATAGATTAATACTTGATTTCAGAGAAATATATGAAAATCTTCCTTTTCTAAAATGTTTACTTTCTGTGGCGAACTTCCAGCTCTCGCCACTAGGAGCGATTTACCGACTACACTTCTCGCAAGTGCTCGAGCCGCGCCCAGGTTTCTATATATAGGGTGGTCGGTCGAATCTGGGCCGGAATTGAAGGGGTAACTCTATGTGACATTCTAAGACGAAAATCAAGAGTAACGATATTGCGTTCGAGACTTTGTTTATGAGTTAAGCAGTTAAAAAGACTGCCTGCAACGGTGTATTTTACGCCTGAGAGCAGGCAACCGAGGCAACACGGTAGGTGTAACGTCGCTGGATGCACAGTGGTGCTCAGTCGTAACTACGTACGGAATACGGCTTACCTCTGAACAGCTACGGAAATGCACGTTCACGCTCAAAACTCGCACACAATCCCGTGATACATTTTAAAACAAAATCGAAGTATTATATCTGTTGGATTTTGATGTGGTCAGGGACAATATTTTTAGTTTTAACGGAGAAACAAGAGAATGAAAACCTTTTAGATTTTAATGTTTAATAATAATAATAACATAGATTTAATTAATAATTACAATAACGTTTTCTTATCTTTTATCTTAATTTTATGCCATCTTTAATTTTACTTTCGTTTTGTCTTTCTTACTTACTTTCTCTCTCAGATCTCAAAAACGAAGTGAAGATCATACCATACAGCAATCATTCAGAACACACTCATTCTTGCCAACATACTTTCATACACCACATTCATAACAACCATTCACACTAATTGTTCCCAACAGTATCATTAAACCTAGCTACTCGACAACAATCCGCAAGGACATATCGAAACAATCCTTGTGAGATTTTCGAGCAGAGAGGATTAATGTTTCTTCCAGTGCACAAACTCGCACTAACAAATAATCCATTTATGCTGACGCTGTACACTTCACGATTCTCTATGAAAACATTCATGCATATTATGATTTTCTTTGAAAAATCTCACACAAATCACGATTCTTTACGAAGGAATCCACACATATCACAATTCTGTACGAAAAAATTCAACTACGTCACGATTCTCTACGAAAGATTTTACATGCATTTGAATTCCTCATCGAAAAGTTCATTGCCCTATCAGCTGCTTGCGGGAATGGCATACTATACACTCTGATGACATACTGAGGACGGGAGTTCTCTAGAACACCTCCTTGCACTACGCACACTACCGCACGAGCTCACAAATTGAAATTTACGAATATATTTTAATCCTTGCTAAAATTACAATTTAAATAGCAAATGGTAACTAAATTCTACGCATGACGGATATAGTCGTCATGACTCAAAAATATTACCATTCTGCATGACGGATATAGACGTTAAACACAGCTGACTGATTAAGAGGTACAGCCTGTTTCAATTGCTTGGGACACCCTGTATATACGAGTTCCGACCTATCCCTTCTTATCCCTGTATTAGGCAGGGGCCTGCTAGGTAGCCTTATTGATGAGTCCTCTAGTAGGCCCCTGACGAAACATCCCTTCCCATTCCTTTTCCTTCTCTCTTCCACAACAGCCACATATTCTGTGTAAATTCTGTTTAGGCTGCTAATTTTGCTGCGTCCCGCGTTTATTGCTGGTGAATTCACCCAAGCAGTTAGAGAGACTCCATGGGTTCTTTCTTTATTAAAATGCTTCACCTCACCCTAACTTAAATTGGCGCTAACACAGAGGACACCAAGGGTCGCGTAATTACACGCGGTCAGTGTTCTGTATGTAATATTCTATGTAAATTAAAAGAACGGTACGTGCGACATATCGCGGCAGAACCTGTTTTAGTCACACTTTCCCTCTGTCTTTTCTCTGTTGGTTACAATGCTATTGCTTTCGTTCATATCCTAGGACTATCGGTTGTTATGTCTCAGTGAGATGATTTGCGACACGGAGGCATTGCTTCAGAATCATGTTACTTTGGAAACATTTTTAATCATACATCTATGGAAATATAAGAAGCTATCATTAATACAGTATTAATTTTCAGTTGACATAAAAGTTAATTAGGGCTTCTGTGCTAATACAAGTCGAAAAGTATTTTCAACAACTTTTTAACGACAACGTACGTATATCAGCAGGTACTATTATATATCTTTGATTGGCTTCATCTTGAAAAAATTATACCAGATGAAAGACTATCCGTAATTCAGAACTTGCGATTCCAGGGAAACATAAATTCAACAGATACCATTTTGCATCTCACTAATGATCTAATATAATTAGATTATGATGTCATGTATCTAGAACGTAAGTGCCATATAAATATACAAAATATTTTAAGAATATCATAATATTTATGTAGTGAAGCAACTTTTTATGCGGGTTTCATTTCTTTAGATGTGTTTATAAAAATATATAAAAATCCAACATCTGCTTATTTAAGCGAGTAGTTCACTTGTAACGAGGGACTTCCATTGTAGATGAAATTCACTGTTTTCAAAATAAACTATAATTGTAAATTGACCATGCATGATTCTTCAAGAATTTATTTACATATGCAAAACATGTTAATTACAGTAATACATTAATATAAAACAAATCCTTTATTAAAAGGCTTTGCAGATTTATTGCTATGCTTGGAAAGTACTTATAAAAGATAACGTACAACATCTACTGATTTCGCTCACAGCATGCTATCTTTACGATATTCAGATATTTAAATCTTATAATCTTCACGCGCGTCTTTAAGCTCACTCGATGCAGTTGCACCAAGTACAGCGATAATAGGTACCAGACAGCTCTAACTATAATAGTACTCTTGACAACCCTCGGCGTCAGATACTTCGGTATCGCACGCTTCATCCCGTAACATCTGCTACACAGCTTTCTCTCCTCAAGCACCAATCTCTTCAAGCCACTTACTGTCGCTCATTTGTATGTCAGATTATTAATACAGCGTTTCTCACACATCATAGATACTTCCGGACTTACAAACAAAAATGTGCAATGAAAATTTTTATTCCTTCTTTAACCCTAATCGTACGACGTGTTTTTATAATGAATCGTACCACTATGTAACTCTCACAGGGGAAGTTTATGAACCCGAAAATTCAAAAAAATATGAAACTTCGTGCACAGGTAGAGTAAATCATTCATAACACATACCTATTTTTTATTCGTACCGAATCTCACTTTCAAGGGGTGATTTCACCCTTTAAAGAGAATGGAAAATTTTTGTGCTTCTGAAATATCTCGAGAACGGCGAGGGATATTGAAAAAGGGTTTAAATAAAAGTTGAATGCTTTTTTTATGTTTACAAGAATGTGTAAAAAAATTTTTCAAGGAATAGATACTTTTTAATGTATCCCTTCCACCAGACCATAAATTTTATTTTTAAATTTTTTAAATTTTAGGTTGAAGTGCTCTTCGATAACCCCTATCCACCCTTGTAAATAGTTATATATATATTTTTTTAAATAAATAAAGCGTCTATTATCGGATTTAAAGTCTGCTGTAGCATTTTTATAATTAGAATGGTTTCATAACAGATAACTTATATTAACAATTATATAAATTTCAGACTGTAATATGAAATTCGATAAAGTAATTGATCGCGTGTACGATTCGTGATAGCAATACAGGGTGTCAAGAAATGTTTTGTCGCGGGTAGCATAGGTGAACTCTACATCGTTAGATCGATGAAGATCTGTCAAAAAAAGTTTCCACAAAAATGTCCTTGGCCGACTTTTTAAGGGTCAAATTTTTTTTCATCGTATCATATTCTACTCACCACGAGGATCAAACTTGCTAAAGGAACCATGTGCCGTATCCTAATGCCGCATCCACACTGCTGTTCGCGAACAGCTCGCGAGCAGCTTGAACAGCGAATACTGTTCGCTTGGGAAGCGGTACATCAAAGAAACTGTTCGCGAGCTCGAAGCGAGTCTGGACGCGTTCGTAACACAATTTTATGGAACTCGACTAGCTCTCAATTGTCGTCAGTTTCTACCAAGCATTTTTCACAGTATTCGTATGACATTCTGCTAAAGTTTTTAAATCCATTTTCGTTCTGTAATAATTTGTTCATTAAACTGATTCCACCAGAGGTTTTTCTTGTTGTAAACACTTGTCTTTGCCAACATCGACGCTCTCTTTTTTTTCTAACATTATTTGTTTTTATTATATAATATGCAGATGCTGCGAGTAATAGATCTTGTTCAGACATTTTTAAAGTCTGTACATTGACATTCGTATGTGGCAAAAGTTAATAGCGAACTGTCCATGAATTGAAAGCGAACAAGCTTGTAACTGTTCGCGAACTGTTCTTTTCAATGTGGACGCGGCATAACACAATTTTATGGAACTTGACTAGCTCTCAATTGTCGTCACTTTCTACCAAGCATTTTTCACAGTCTTCGTATGACATTCTGCTAAAGTTTTTAAATCCATTTTCGTTCTGTAATAATTTGTTCACTAAACTGATTACACCAGAGGTTTTTCTTGTTGTAAACACTTGTCTTTGCCATCGTCGACGCTCTCTTTCTTTTCTAACATTATTTGTTTTTATTATATAATATGCAGATGCTGCGAGTAATGGATCTTGTTTAGACATTTTTAAAGTCTGTACATTGACATCCGTATGTGGCAAAAGTTAATAGCGAATTGCCCATGAATTGAAAGCGAACAAGCTTGTAACTGTTCGCGAGCTGTTCGCGAGTTCCAGTCTGGACATGCTGCGGTTTCCGTTGGCGAACTGTTCTTTTTGATGTGGACGCGACATAACCGTTCTGTTAAAAAATAACATTCAAATTTTCATGAGTCTTACCTTTTGTATGTTGAAAAATGTTTATCTTCTACGTTGAGTCCGAAGCCAAAGAACAGATCCGTTTTCATTTATACTTCGTAGCAATCGGCCTTGGTTACCAATTTCAGTATGGCCACCGGTGTGTTGTAAATAGATTTGTAACCGGGACCTGATGTTGCTTCGAATTCGTTCATGCAGTCGAACCTTATGAATGCTGAACTGGGTTTACATGACTTTCACTAACAAGTTGACTCGCACAGCGACGATAGAAACAAATTGTTGATGGGTTCAGCTTATCTATTCCTCCTTCCCGTTGAGTTTGTGCCTCGGTTTTCCATATTTACGAATCTATTTCAGTATCTATCCAGATTTGAATTGATGTGTAAGAAATCGCAAAAACGCTAAAAACTCGATCACGACTCGCTGTTCGAAAGGTTCACGTACAAATCGGGACCGTCGACTGCGGTCATCTTCTCCGAGGACAACATAGCCCTCCCCACTCCGTGACCAGGTCCCTTTCGCTAAAGGCCCTATCTTTTTGGCGACGCAATGTCGCGTCGCCTGCTTTTCTTAACTTTCCCACGCATTCTATAACAATCCTTTCCCTCAGCGCCCGACGGCTAAGTGTCCTTCCAAACACAAACCGTCCCGTGGCGTTTTTGGGTTTCATTCGTACAGTTTACTACATTTCTAACCAGACACACACCAGACATCCAGTCATAAATATCGCAATAGCCGATGCCACGGCCCTAACATTTTCGGCGACCACCGCTGCCTGTCGTGCTATACTCCGGTGTTCTATTTTCGCCCGTGCCCGGTGCAGGTAGTCTTATGCCGCGTCCACACTGCTGTTCGCGAGCTGTGCTCGCCAGTAGTGTGGACACTTCCGCGAACAGCGAGCAGCGAGCAGCGAACAGTGTTCGCTTGGGAAGCGGTACATCAAAGAAACTGTTTGCGAGCTCGAAGCGTATCTGGACGCGTTTGTAACACAGTATGTGGCAAAAGCTAATAGCGAACTGCCTATGAATTCAGAGCGAACAAGCTTGTAACTGTTCGCGAGCTCCAGTCTGGATATGCTGCATTTTCCGTTGGCGAACAGCTCGCGAACCGCACGCGAGCAATTCGTGTGCTGCTCGCGAGCTGCTCGCGAACTGTTCTCTTCTATGTGGACGCGGCTTTACAGTTCTCTTAGTGATTATTCGTAATGGTGCGACATAGAACTATTCGGCAAATTCTTCGTGCAATTGACGAGGCCTTAGGCAATTATGCTTTGGCATGGCAAATTTATAAAAACTGGCTTAGACGCAGCGGATATCGTGGACAAGCACAAGTTCCTGATCGACGGGATTTTCAGATATTACATCAGCGTTTAGAAGTATAATAAATAACGTTTGGTGAAAATAAAGGAAAAGAATTTATAAGGAACAAACTTTTTTCATTTACTGTGAATCGTCATATAGTGTACGAATATGAGTAGGAGTATAACTGTATCTCAGTACTCGTGTGCCCGTATATTAAAAAGTACACGGATCAATGCACGGATATATTAAATACACGTGTATTCTCAGCACACGTTCAAAGTCCTAGTAAAAACGTGCAACCCTGTAAAGGTTAACGTATGTTTTCGTATTTTGCTGTATATCTTGCAATTTAGAGCACGGGAAAACCGAGGTCAGTAGTAACAGGGGAGTGATAGTAGCATGTTAATTATTTCAGAACGTATAACAATTATAATTGGTATTAACACAAACTTGTATTATGTAAAATGACATTTAAAAGGAATGTGTGGACACGCAGCATATACTTGTACGTTGAAGAAAATAACGTTTCCATGCCTTAAAATAACTTTCTCACTTCTTAAAAATTGTAACATAAAGAGTTCCTTTTTGAACTATTTTAGGGAACATTCATTTAAATATAAAATATAACCAAAAACATATAATGAAATAATTTTTAAATTAAATTTCTTGTTGAAGTAAACTGACATACACAATTATCGTATTTTTAAATTATTTTCACTCAAACAAAATTATATATTATTGATATAATCACTTTTAAAACATTTGATTTGATTTGATTTGCATGTTCAACCCTGTTTATAATTAGCGTTTCATCTCTCGTTCTGCTTTACCTTTCGTATTATGGAATTTATCGGTTTGGCTTTTGAACAGCTCAGATATCAACCGTTTTGTTTATGCACCGGTAAATGATTGCTTAAATTAATGATTATCGGTCCACGAATCCGTTCGTTTCTATCCGATCGATAACTCGTTTAACGATTCCAATGTTGAATAGGAGAGAGCTTTTTGTCGCGTAACTGGAATTTTTTGATTCTGAATGATGTACACGAACCTGATGCACTTCGTTCCACGGGATTAAAAATCTGCAGGTTTTTTCACATTTTTCCGTTCATATTTTCTTCTGACATTTTCATCATAGTTTTAAATTGTGCCCTTCGACCTTCGACTAAATTGCGGATTTTTATATATTTGAAATCTGTAAAGAAGTACAAAGTGCAGATAATATACAGAAATGTAGGAAACATTCCAAGTACAATGCATATATTTATAAAAATATGAACTTACCTGAAAATTTGCAGCCCTGTCACAAGGTATATCTGAATTGGTAGTGAGAACAATGAAATATCTAGGGCCACGCAATGAAAAAACGTTGTATCCTCATATAACGATATGATTAAGTTCTTAAAGATTTTTTTAGATTTTTAAATTTTAGGTTTCCAAAAATTAGGTCCTGCGAATTCGTGTTACATCAAACAAGATATATTTTTTTAATGTTGCGGTCAGCATGGATGCGAGATCAGTATATCGCTCTCGAAATCTTCCCGATTTTAACAATTTGCCTTGTGCAGCAAGAGTTTAATAAAGAGCTTAATGAAGAGGTTGATTTTGTAAGTTGTTCCAGGTGTCAAATCGATTGAACGACAGAGTTGGTATGTTACTTGTTCAGTCCTTAGTTAATAAGAATAAAGACAATGGTGGTATTATAAGCTGGAGGTATCAGCGAGATATCTCCAAACATTCGATAGTGACGTAAGCTAAGGACAGCAGCAAGATATCTCAGATCATTTGAGATGTCTCTAAACATTCAATCACACAAATATTCGACCACGCGACAAATCAAATAAACATTTTATTGGGAATGGGGTTTAATATTGCTAAATGAAATGAACTCTTATTTATGAAATAATACTTAGATAATTTATTGATACTTTTATATAGCACGAGGAAGGGCTATTATGACCGCACCTAGCGAGTTTTGTCACAAGACTAGTAGAACGCAGTGGTCGAAATTCTTACAACCCCGTCCGGGCCCTTCAGCCCCATTGTTCTGTTGTATTCCCGGTCGGAAGAAATACCGTAACACGAGGTTTATTTAAAAAGTTTATTCTTAACAGTGAGGTCGAGCGGGGACTGTCGTGGACTGAACTCTAAGTGCTAATGATCGTTGAAAACTTCTTAAATGTGTTTCCTCTTCTTAAATTCGATGATCCAATTTAACAACAGAAGTTGTCGTTCGTTGACGGCTCGTACTGGATGTTACTTCAACCAGGAGTAACGATGATGTCGATGAACGTCAGATCATCCCACTTCTGACACCAAATTTTATGTGTTGTATTCCCGGTCGGAAGAAATACCGTAACACGAGGTTTATTTAAAAAGTTTATTCTTAACAGTGAGGTCGAGCGGGGACTGTCGTGGACTGAACTCTAAGTGCTGATGATCTGGAATTTGGTACCTTTAAATATTAGGAAAAGTAGAGTGGTAGGGATGAGATAGGATGAGGAAGATTTGGAGTTCAAGGGGTACGGATGAGTTAGCGGTCAAAGGACGTGGATGAGTCAGTAGAAAGTGAGGGTTCAAGCAGTACAATGTTTGGAATAGGATGACTATTGGACGGATGACTGTTGCGATAGGATAGTTGATAGGAAGGAACGATAGGAATCCAACAGTTCTGTTTCTCGATGTTTTCGAACTTTCTAAAATGCCAGATGTGGTTTAGCTTCTTGGAAGAAGCCCTTGAGAAAGTCAGTAAGAGAAAGCTGGTTTATTGTTAATTTTTGCTTCGTAGTATTTCTGTATTCAATTTCCAACACATTTGACCACACCAGATATCTATAAACATTCCGCCACATTCGATCACGCAAGATACCGATAAACATTCCGCCACATTCGATCACGCAAGATATCTCCCAACATCCGAGTACACGAGATATCTACCAACATCCGATTACACGAGATATATATATATAAGCATTTTTACCGCACGCGAACAGATTTTTGTAAGCATCCGACCAGGTCACTCGCCCGCAGTCCCTTGATCGCAGCACTAGTATCCATTAAATTTAATAAGTAGAGAAAAAAAGTGTTGTCAATTATTTAACCCAGCCATTAGAAGATACAAGTTGCGTTGGGTATCAATACGCCCAAACAATTAGTATCCACTATTACTGTTTAATGCTTATGCTTGTATTCTCCTTGTGCTTGTCAGAATTAAATGAATAACTCGAAAACCACCTTCTTCCTTCGAGATTCTGGGATGAGTGCCATGCTGTTTTTTACGATTCTCCCACCAAAAAAGACAATATCGCCTTTCCCCCTCGCGGGCCAGATCCTCTTGGATAAAGGTCCTAGCACCTAATTAAGCGAGCAATGTCACGCTACTCGTCACCTTTCTCTCCTGCTCTAAACAATTGACATGCGTAGCGTATCAAGAATAGTGCGTCTTGATTCTTTGAATATCCGGGAACACAGATATTCTAATATTCAGGATACGAATCACGGTTAAATAAAGAATTTGAAACATAATCGCTAACATGCTTGTCTTCGTGCTTGTGCTCATTTTCCAGAAATTGCCCGGTATTTGTAGAAAAGGTTGTAGCTAGACCCTAACCAATTAAACAGTTTAAAATGTTGTAGGAAGAGGGGCTAGTCAGCGCTTCCCTTCTACCAAGTACGCCCGGATTAGGCAGGTATACCCTTAGCTAGAGTAGTTGAATTGCAAATGTATAACATTGTTTTCAAAAGAATAGCAAAAAATCTAAAACCCTAATTTAGAATGTAACATTGAATATTGCATATCTTTTCTTCGAATCTTAAAGACATAAATAACTAACACCTGAACGTTTCCCCCAAGTTATTCCTAGATTAGTAAAACGACACGAGAGAAGAAATGTACAGAATATTTTGGAAATTGTGAAATCACTAACTTGATTACTTACAATCTTATGCATCGTATAATTAGGTGTCGTTTGTTTTCGTTTACGTACATATCTAACCTATTTGCATCATATGGAAATATGAAAAAAGGCCCATATCACCGATTTTATTTTGTATTTAGATGTAAAATAGTATAAAAGTAAAAAAAAAAACATTTTTCAGCATTATTTATTAGAAATTTTACTGAGTGTGGTAATATTTGAAATGTGGGATGCATATATGCACTTCACAATTTTCACACTGGTAAATAGTTTCCTTCCTTTTCTTTTCTTGTAAATAAATAACACAACGCTTTTGAGCTTGTTTTGACGAACTTGATGGTATGACCATTGGAAAATGTCCAGAAAATCTTACCACCTATAGCCGTTTTAATTATAATCTTTCCTTCGAGGTTTTCCAGGATGCCACCACATTACGAATAAGTTTAGTGACTAACAAATTTCAGTATGTGCACAGTACCGGCGATAGTGATTGCAGAGATAACAAAGAAAAGCAAAATAACAAATCATCATTGCATCCGACCAGTATAACAGTTATCAGCATCGGTGCTTATTTCTGTGATCTTATATCGTTAGGGAGTGTATTATTTTATTATTTAAATATTTTAATTCAATGACGAACGCAACCGCGTATGTATACGCTTATGATGCAAATGGGCTAAACGTTCTGCCGTCTCGTTAATCCTTTCGCTACGGGAGGGCTCTCCGCAGCGATACTCCCGATGAACGGGTCGCCGCGACAAAACTGCATGGCTAACTACAACCTGAGCTGCTTTGAAACGGTGTTTTCGAAAAAAAGCTTTTCTCAAAACAGGGTATTTATAACGTCATAACATGCACACTTTTAATTACAGTTCGAGAACCGCATACGCTCGTCATATGTGCAATACTCGGTATTTTACAAAGAGCGACTATAGTCGCCCGTAGCAGCGAAAGGGTTAATATTCAATGTTTTCTGACAAAATCGTTGCCTGTCGCTTCAGTGTGAATTAAATGTTTCTGTAAGTTGCCGTACTTTGAAAACCTTTTGAAATACACAGGAACAAGAAGCGACAAAGTGCTCAATGTTACTTTAATGCAAACACAGCTTAAAGACAAGCAACGACGAGCAGTTTAAGGACTTTCCCCCGTCCAGAACTTACTTTATTGTTTGCAGCTAAAGTAAAAAGATTCTTTACAGTCTAATGCTATTTGCTCTGTTATGGAGAACTTTATCCTTGATGATAACAAACAGAAACCGTGGTACAGACAGCAAGCAGGTAATTTTCTTCATAAAGCGGACGATGAATCGAAAATATAAAATGAAGCAAGAGCAGGACGAAACCTAATTTCTAGTTTCGGAAACCCAAATCCGAAACCTTATGGAGCTTAGAAACCCTTGAAACTCTTGAAACTTGAAACTCGAAACTTTGGAGACTAAATTTAAATGCTTACTTTTTCCTTATGTTTCTAATTGTAAGAATTATCCACATTGTTTGAACATAGTTAAAATAGTAACGACTTTTTTTTTAATAGAAAATCAATCTATTTATTGAACATAATTGAATAAAAATTAAATATATTGAAATAAAGTATAATTTAAATAAATAAAGCAGGGTTTTTAACACATTTTATGCACGAAATTATGCGATTTCTAGGTACGAACTTGAAAAAAGTATAAATTTCTATAAATACATAAATTGCAACTTCTATGAGTTACAGTATTATAGAAATGCACACGTATAAAGAAGTCTGAGGCAAAAACGTAAAAATATAATAAACATATGTAAACTCATTTAGAACATAATAAAAAAAAGAATTAATACTCACTTACAAAAAGTAAAATATGAAAATTAAAATTTACGTAGTTCGAGAGGTTCGAGTCAAACCTAACAAAAAGTTTTGAGTTTCGAGGTATTGAGTGTTTCATCCCTAAAATTTCACTTATTTTTAAACAATACTAGTTAAGATATTTTAATCAATATCCAGAAACGCCATTCCAAGCTCCTAATATGCAGATTGTATCTGTATATTTACGGTTGGTGATAAATGTTTTCAACAGCTCCTGAATTTTTCAAATTAATCAAATTATTTTAACTGATTGTTTGAATAACGATTGAAATAAATAAATTGTTTAACGAGAGAAATTGTTTGATCAATTTCAGGGGATTGTGTATTATACCTAAATAAACAGCTGCGCGTACACGGGAAACAAAAATCGGAATCCTATATTGGTATCTCATAATCCTGTGCCATAAAAATTTGGAGTATTGCATTCCCAGTGATGCAAAGGCAAAGGTGAGGCTAATAAGCAATAAAGGTTAATTAGCAAGTAGGCAAAGGGTGAGGCGTAATTGATACAGCTGTTTGAAATCGTAACCTTTACAGCTGAACGTTCCATGGACTCAAGAAATTGGTATTAATTTTATTAATTACAGTTTCTCAAGATATCGTAGAACTTTAGCAAAGAAACATTCTTAAATAATAATTGTTATTGCTTGGCGAACGGAGTAACCTGTGATTGCACATTAGAGTGAATGGTATCCAGTTCTGAGAAGCTGTTTTAGATTTCATTCAAATGAAATCGCATACTTGCTCTAATTTAAAATTCCTGCTGCCTGTGTAATGAGACAAGGCAATAACAATTAGATTATTCGACTTTCTTTCTTGTTCAGCTTAACGGTATACCTTGCATTTAGGTTAATTAAATGGATTGTATGCAATCAGATGGAATTCGTAAATACAACGTGTGGCGACCTTCTTGATCTAACCACTAAGAGGGATCACCCGACGACCTTTCTCGCAAGTGCTCGAGTTCGCTCGGTTTCTATACATATATGAGTTCTGACCTGTCCGTTCCTATCCCTGTGTATAAGGCATGGGCCTGCTAGATAGTCTTACCGATGAGTTTGTGAGGGTGATTGCTAATTTATTGACGTGTGTATGTTTGTTTGTGTGAAAGAGATTCTAGAATGAACGGTCAAGAAATTAGAATGAGAAGCAATGTATGGGAAAACAAGAAGGATGAAAATATGAGTGAATGGAGTAGAGAATGAAAAAAGTTGAATGAGGATCGTGAGTGTATACCTTTTGTTTGGAGATTGATTGAGAATAGGACGTATGAATGGGATCAGAAAATTGTTACATCAAATAAATAAGTTTATATATTTTTTAACATTGTCGTTTTCCTCAACAGAGTTCTCTAGCAGGCTCCGGACGAAACACCCCTTCTCTTTCCTTTTCACTTCCTTCTCTTCCACAACAGCCACAATTGGTGACCCCAACGCGATCCAGACAACGCGGCAACAACGAAGGAACATTGGGTCTAAAGCCGTTTAACATCAGCCAGACATCATCAGCCGATTTCAACGACCACGGATATATAGACTACAGCTGGAACATCGCCGAATTCGTAACCCCCTCGCCTAGGGGGGTGGCCATTCAACTACAGCTTACTACGATGTGCTACCAATCGCAGTAACACGACAGCCCGACGCTGATCGCTGGGACAAATACATCTTCTAAGTCAGACGGATAAAATAAGGCAATCAAAATTACATGAGTAAAAAAATTTCAGTGGTCACGGTGTGCCAGATTACAAGTTTGCGTTTTGCTTCGTTGGTTTCAATTTTCGGCCCTAAAGATCAATATTTGGTTTGTTCTGGGGAAACGAATGGCAAGCTTTACAGAATATCGGTATCAATCAAACCAGGTTTATGATTGGAAGTTCGCTAAACCATGATCGTTGGAAATCATTGTGCAATCTTCAAATCTATTATTAGAATACAAAGTAGAATACAATATTGAACACAGTAATGAATTTGCAGACAAAGCCTCTAAAGAAGCATTCAGTATACCTCCATCAGATACCATACCTACACCCTACCGAGACTATCAGAAAGTATTAGCATCTCGAATCAAACAAACCTGGAACCTCGAATGGAACGCTAAGAAACCAAATAAATTAAGTGATAGCTTAGACGGCTTCTTTGGAAATGGAATAGGAAGACCAGTTAACAGAAGAGACCAAGTCGTACTAAATAGGATCCAGATCGGACATTCTAGGATTACACAGGAACACCTTTTGAAAAAAACACCCCCACCCTGCTGCGACAAGTGTCAACATCCCTTAACCATCGATCATATTTTATTTTTCTGTAAGGAATACGAGACCTCATGAACGCAGGCAAAGGTTCCTAACTCACTAAAAGAAATCTTCAACAACACAGAAAATGCCAAAAATACCCGCAGTTTCATCCAAAGCAATAGACAACTTTATAAATACATTTAGCACCAACAACTAACGGTTTATGTCACTAATGACCTCGCTGTCGATGCGACGTTAAGCCTTTAATTAAAAAGAAAAAAAAATATTGAACACAAGTAGAATACACCTGGCCTGGACTTACAAGTAACGAATTGCGACTAGAATTTTAGCGTTGTTGACAGAATACGAGTTAGGAAAGATATGGTTACATGTACGTTAATGTCTCTCCAATTGGCACTTTGTGATTACATGCTCTGGAAACGACAGCCGAAATTCGTATCTAATAGGGGGATTCCCACTTGGAACAGTTCAGCCGTGTAATTCGATTTGTCCACTTCGGTGATTCGGGAATTCTTCGCTGACACTTAAATATAACCATGGGGAGAAAATTTTAATATACATAATTTTCAGTTTTCTCTCGTAAAAATATGTTCATCGTATTTACGAGATTTTCTTAATGAAAATAATATCAAGCACGATATAATTAAAACAACATTAAATTGATGATAACAATATCGTAATTATTAAAGCTTCGTAACCCTTTTTTTTGTTTTAACACTTTACCGACCGGAAGTCTATTAATCGACTTTTTGCATACTCTGTTTGTAAATTTTATAACATTTCTTTATACGAAGATAACACGTTTCTGAGCGATATAATATGTATACCGTAAAGGAATATTAAACTATTAATTGCGCGATGAAAATATTGTTTAATAATAAAATCATTAAAATTGCATCTACGTCAAAATGAGACGCGAAATGGAAATGCGTATTTTAAATCACTAGTAGTCGATAAAGTGTTAAGCTAATATTAAAAATTTCTTCAAAGCCATTAGTTTACTTATAAAAAGTACATAAAAGCTTTTTTGAAAGAAACTTTATTTAGTTAAATTGATTTGTGGCAGTTACTGCACATTTGTATAGGTCTTTTTGGTTCAATTAATCCTTATGAAAAAAGCTTAAATGTGTTTTTTCCCCAAATATGCCTTTCTGTTGTTCGCCGTTAGTATTTCAAGCACTTTAATACTATAAAGTTGTATGCATTCTTTCATTTTTCCATGTCGATAAAACATAAAAGCGAACACCGAAGTAGAACGAGCTCGACAAATTCGATCGTTTTTGTGATAAAAATTGCACATTCTACGTTGCAGGTAAATTGACAGTCGACAGTATAGCACAGCAGCAAAAGGAGTATAGCTTTGTTCCGAAATAAGCAACACGTTCAGGATCGGCCTACTGCTTATTAGGGATCAGGTATATGATTTGCCTTGATTTTGTCCTCAAAGAGGACGACAAAAAACGCGGGAAACGAGCGAGAGATTCGAGATAGCGCAAATCATAGAGTAGCTTGTTGATCAACGTTTACCCTTAAAAGAAGTTAGAATTCCTTTATACTTCAAAGAAAGTAGAGGGAATAGTGAGTTTCTTATTTCAAGTCAGAAGATGACTGCTTATTTCGAAACAGAATTGTATTTCACCTTGTATTCCTTTCGTTGTACGGTGATAACGGATATGAACCAATTTGTCAACGTTTTTGGTCGATAAGGAAAATAGATGTGCTCTGTTTTTGTTGCGAAATTAAAACTTCCTTTTGTGTGATATATTTATTCTGTACTACTTATGTACGTTGTTATGTTTACACTTGTAGGAGTCTTTATTTGTGAGTTATTGTCAAAAAAAGAAGAAGAAGACGGAGAGGGATTCAAGAGTACATTATATATTATGTATTACTATACAGCATAACGTGCGTGGACTACACCATGTCGAGAACTCCTGCCAATTATATAATCCCTAAAAACAAAAGAGTACGATCCGGCGCGATCCCATCGCTGCGAGTCCTGGTGGGGATACGTGCGCATTCAAACATAAGCCGATCACAGCAATATACAATGTGTCTTTCTGAAAGTTATAATACACGTGGTTGATGTGGACTGACTAATTAACCGACTGACTGACTGATAAATTGTCTCTGTCTCTGTGTGTGTATGTATGTGTGTTCGTAATCCGACTAAGAAAATTTATATAAAAAATAAATTTCCCAGTCTACGAATAGCCGGGAGAGGGAGAGTGGAATCGATAAAGGATTGCGATTATGTTAACATTGAACTGTATTTCTTTTGGTGTTCCTGTCTGGAACACCGTTTATTTATACACAAAGTTAGAATTAGAAAGTATAGTTAATTAATTGATTCTTCTTCCGAAGAGCTGAGCCTGGCCTTGTCATTGCCTAGAGGTCCGGCTGGTCAAGTTAGGTGCTTCACCTGTGAACAATTGTGGACTGTATTTAATTTTAATGTAAATGTTTATTATTTCAACGGCAATAAGCCGTGTCGCGACGACTTCTTATGTCGGTAATTAATCCTGTTAAGAGATTAAGTGTGAGCATCGCAATGCTTCAACACATATAGATCCAACGTGTCTGTGTGTTTAAACCACGTCTCGGTAAATACCGAGGATCTACTTTCTTATGTGTGTATTCGACTCGTCTAGCAAATAGACGATTCTGTCGTAATACACACAACGTCTTCTTTCGTTCGTTCCCCTTGCGTGTGTGTTGTAAGGACACACGCAATGCGTAGTCCCATGTTTGCTAGATGCATGGATCTGCAGAAACTGCAGAGTGCCTCCAGTATTGCATTCGCAGAGCGGCTGGGGCTACTCTGCGGTGTCTCTACATTACCGGCGCATGCACCGCCGGGCCTACACTGCGACAGGCGTAACGAAATAGCATCATAGCCATTGCAGTTTTAAAGGAACGACCGTTGCTCAATCGTGCACGGATTGAGCGTATTCTATGACTTTTTCAAGATCCCCGTGCGTGAATGGGCGTCGCCGAATTCACATGATGCACGGGAATGGGAACTAGTATCTTCTCCTAGAATACACCTGCTGCTGGTAGGCAGGTTTTAAAGATAGACGTTCCCTATCCTGTGCAGAGTGTATCTCCTTAATGCTTTACGAATAAGGACAGCAGGGATACACGGGACAGTAATAGTTGATTATTACCGTCACCAGCGAGCTCCGAAAATCGGAGATCGTCGGCTGTTCTTTCCTCTTTGTCCAGAGGAATTGAGGTGTTATTTTGTCGGTGGACTATAAGAAACTTATGTGTGTTCACCGACGTCACGGAGCTGCGGGATGCAGAACACATGAATCTAGAATTAAAGAAAGCCACGTCCAATTGTAGATTCTCCCGCACGTGTGACCGATGCACGTAACTACGAAATTGCACGTACCATTCGACCGTAAAAACTTCACTCCGTGACGCGTTCCGTTTTAATTGTGACGAAAATGTGACGCGACCGACTGTTTCGTATTAATGTCCGCTAGGCGAATCTCAAAACGGAATCTAATCTTCTTCCGCGAGCACTCGGTATTAAATACCTCGCGGAAGAAGTATTTCTTTCTCTCTCACTCGCATACAGAAACGTCCTTTCCCGAAACGTTAGTCGCAATTTCGAATTTGTCGAGCAACAAGCGTTAGAGACTCGTTAAACATCTTTTTGCCCTTGCAACTCGATGTCCAAGTTTGGCTTTTATATTCCCTGGACGCATTGGGAGGAAGAAACTGTGGAGACATGCAATGGACTCTGCGAGTGTTTTCTGGATTCTAATGAGGCTGCAATCAAACATCCGTGGTAATGAGGGTCGGCTGGCCATTTGGGCCTAAGGATGGGCTGATGTTCAGGGCCTGTTGTAAAGTGTTTGATGCAGCTCCTTAGAACACCCGCAGAGGTTTCATGTCACCACACTTTTCTTCGCCATCGTACATTTTTTTTACACGCGCTCTTGCCAATTTTCATTTGTTCACTTCCCCTTTTTTTCGTTTTTTTTTCTTTCCACGCTAGATGTCACCATTCGTACATAAATGTACTAATATCCTAACATTTGTAATTGCGTTTAAAAAGGTGGATGTATAGGGGTTAAAACCAATCGGATCCGCATTACTTTCGACTACCAACTTACTAGCAACGATTAATGTTTACTTCTCTAATTGACATCAACTGGTTCTAACTTACTGCGTACTGTAGAGAGCTAGTATTTAAGTTGGCGAGTCTAAGAAATGCAGGCATAATTATAATAGTTGTAGTCTCTCAGCAATTATAAAAATGGGGCATGCGTGCTTACAGTAATAACCGAAACGAAGGCGTTAATGAATTGGATTTTATAAAAAAAGAATTTTAGGGTGGAACGAGTAAAGTACCCCTCCTGTGCCTCTACTATTCCACTCGTTAACGTAAACTCCCGGACAAAAAGATAGTACATACGGGCTATCTTTAATTTTAAAATGACGTATGTAGAATTTTTCAGGTTTAACGAATGAAATGGTAATATTACGGTTTTGGAATAAGGAGCTGAACCTAAATTATACAGGCAAAACTGAAAAATTAAAAGAAGTTTTTAGCTTATTAAGTAAAAATTACCTTCCTAATTTTTAAAAAAATTTCTAAAAAGGGCTAAACGAATTTTGACCTTTGAGAGCAAAAAGTAGTTTTGCTAGGAATTGAATAGAGAAATACTACGAAGCAAAAATTAACCATAAACCAGCTTTGTCTTAACGTACTTTCTCAAGGGCTTCTTCCAAGAACCTAAGCCACATCTGGCATTTTAGAAAGTTCGAAAACGTTGAGAAACGGAACAAAGGAGCTGAACGACCCGGACGTGGTTGTAGGAATTTCGACCACTGTGTTATGCTAGTCTCGTGACAAAGCTCATAAGGTACGGTCAGAATTGCCCTTCCTCGTGTTACATAATAGTAATAACAAAGTATCAAAGTATTATTTCAGAAATAAGAGTTTATTTCATTTAGCAATATAAAACCCCGTTCCCAATAAGTTTATTATAGATTTTTGACTGCTGAGTTCGAATTTGCACGAAATGTCTATCACATCAATTGTTAGAGATATTTAAAAATAAGAATGCAAAAAATTCCGATGTATGCTAGATATATTACATACAATAATTTTTTCCCGACATTTATATTCATTGTAGAATATAATACAATTCTTCTTGTGAAAAATCGAACCTAATTTGTTATCACATGATTTTCCATTGCCGAGACATATCAATTTAAAATTAGTCTTTTTTTATACTTATTGTAAGTGCAGGACAGCCGAATGTAGGAATGCGATCAACTGGATGCGAGTTTGGGAAAGTCTGAAGAGTGCTTGAGTTGTCGTGTGAACGCACAATGTTTGAACTCGAATGTTTCTAAGGCGTGAAAGATGTGCACTTGAGAAAACGTTGTGACTGAGAAATTCTGGATGGCCGTGACTGAATGCATCGAGTGAGAAAGGTTAACAATTAGAACGAAAGGAAACGAGTGTTTGAAGGAATATATGACAGGGAAAATGCGAGCGCGTGGCAGAAAGTATTTGATGGTGAAGGCAGAAAGTGTTTGACTAAAGCCGCGTCCACATAGAAGAGAACAGTTCGCGAGCAGCACACGAATTGCTCGCGTGCGGTTCGCGAGCTGTTTGACAACGGAAAACGCAGCATATCCAGACTGGAGCTCGCGAACAGTTACAAGCTTGTTCGCTCTGAATTCATGGGCAGTTCGCTATTAGCGTTTGCCACATACTGTGTTACAAACGCGTCCAGATACGCTTCGAGCTCGCGAACAGTTTCTTTGATGTACCGCTTCCCGAGCGAACACTGTTCGCTGCTCGCTGCTCGCTGTTCGCGAGCTGTTCGCGAACAGCAGTGTGGACGCGGCATAACGTAGAAGAAAGGTTTTGACTGTGAACGTAGAAAGAGTGTGATTTTGAACGTTGAAGTTGTTAAGTTGTAAACTCGTTTAAGTTGTTATTGTTAAATTGTTTTAAATATACTTTTATTAATATTCTAGTCACTTCATTTTTATTTATTCACATCTGAGTTCTATCTTTTACTCTACTAAAATCATTAAAACAGAATTTTCATATATTATTGGTCAAATCATATAATTTGTATGGCTAATCAATTAAAACAGAATAACTTTAAATTGATGTATCTCGACAATCAGAAAACGTACAATGACGAATCAAATGTGGTTTCGCAGAAGAAGGATTGTACTCTATAAATGTTAGAAAAAGAATTATTGTTCGTGATATATCTTCGTAAATTTGGCAAAAATCGGAATTTTTTGCATTTCTATTTTCAAATATCTCGAACAACTGATATATTAGACATTTCTTTCTTGCAAACTCGAATCCAACACTTAAAAATATATGAGGAACTACTTTTCGCTCTTAAAGATCAAAACCCCTTTCGCTTTCTGTTATACCTGTGCTATCATTTTGTTCGCTGTATTTTAACTGTTTTCTCAGCTAGACACCAAAGGTAGCAACGTCTTTTTACCTTTTAAACGAGACCCTTATTTTGGAACCGCAATATCAGGTTGGCGCATATGAAGTTGGTGCTAACTGACTTTCATTTTTTTAAACATTTAGGACAATTTGAAGCTGTATGAAAATGAAGACAGCCTGAAAAATTCCATATCAGAATTTATTGATTCTAAAGATCAGAATTTCTTTAAGACAGGTATCTATGCATTAAAGTCTCGTTGGGAAAAGTGTTTTGAAGCAAATTGAGCATATTTTAATTAAATAAACAGCTTCTGAAAAAAATATGTAGTTTTATATATTTACTTAAAAATCCGATATTTCATACCCACCAACCTAATAGTATCATTTCATTCTTAAAACTGAAAAATTCTATATACGTCACTTTAAAGTTAAGGATAGCTCATATGTGCTATCGTTTTGTCTGGGAGTGTACTAGCTTTCAGCATTACCTACAGGCAAACAATTATTGGGTTGAAGGGAAAGTTCTGTCGTATTTTCCGTTTCCGTTAATTCATGTGGAACCCAAACACTTTGCTTTAACACAAACCCAAGAGATTTAATGTGATCTCCAACAGTTGTATGATAAATGCCAAACTCCTCTGCAATTTCTCGACTTGTTAAATGTGGATTATTTTCCAACATGTATCGCAAAACATTATTATCGATCTTGGATGGTCGTCCAGATCGATCACTTTCTTGGAGGCTCAGATCCTCGGAACGAAATTTGCTAAACCATCTTTGACAAGTACGAAAATTTACAATATCTTTTCCAAATACCGCACATAAATTTTTACATGCAGCCGATGCGTTGCTTCCTTTTTGGAATTCATACAAAATGCAGTGTCGTAAATGCACTTTATCCACTGATATGTTTTTCACTTTAAATATCACAAGTAAATGATGAACGGTAAAAAAGGACTGCTTTTATATTATGCAGCAGGTAAAAAAGCAAAAAAAAATTCCCAATGACTCACTAGCCAGATGTTTTTTTTATTTGCAAGAAAAATTACCTGCCTATTTCAAATACGACAGAACTTTCCCTCCAACCTAATAAAATGATACAGCGTTTGATGAGACATGTGTAGTTAACAGAGGTGTACGAGAACTCAAAACATAGAGTCAGGTTGGGAGCAAACAATTTTTTTAGGGTTGGGAGGGGTTCTCGAAAATTTCGAAAATTCTTAAGGAGTTAGGTTTTAAGCTCGCTATATAGAACACCCTTCTGGATTTTCCTGTTTTTAATGAGAATCCAATTTTTCCGAATCCTTTCAGAGATGATACTAATTGGTTCACGTCGCGAGGCAGAGACAAGCATTTCCCAAAGTTTCGGCAGACACGTTAGCTAACTGAGTTATGGGAACGCGACTCAGTACCTGAGAAAATTTCGACACGAGCCTAGTAATTCGACCTTTCACAAAGTTCCCTCTGGTTCGAGCACACTTTGTTGAGGAAACGATATAGCTAACATGGGGAAACTATTGTCGCATCGTTTCGACATCCTTTGTTGTTCAGCGAGGGTCGTCCGGCAAGCATTCAAAATTTGATACTGATATGAATTTGCCGCTGACACTAGCGGTACTTTAGTCATCAGACGGAGAAATGGATATAAAACGAAATTTTTAATTAGATGTTATTTTAAAAACCATTGTATTATTTAGTTTTGAAGAAATCAATCGGTTTTAATTTATTCGCATTCTTTTTTACGGTGTTCGATAAATTGTTTAAAAAATTTGATTTGAAAGTTACTCTTCGTAAAAAATGATATAATATTTAAAAAAAAAGCAGTTTTCTCGATGAATTAAAGATACATTACAATCTGTTTGAAGCATAAATAAAACGATGTGCAACTAAAATAAATACTTTGATGATAAACTCTGTCATAAATGGGAAGTATTCATAATTGGATAATTATAGTTTTAAGCATTCATATTTAATTATTAATATTAAGCCTTCGTTATAGATGAATCACTCGAAAAAGGGTGATTAGTCGATGCAGTGTGCGAATATTATATTTTCATAAGCGTCATTGTATCACCCGTTAGTACATATTAGGTCGTAATATGTTCGATTAATGAATTTGTCTTGGGGTAGCTTGCAAGGAGATGAGACTGAAAGTAAACGATTTCGTATAAAAAAGACACTCATGATTTTGAATTCCTGTTAAAAAATGAGGTTGAATAAGTTTTGCTATAATTATGGTATACAACTTCCCAGGTAATGCAACTTTGTCTTGAAAAGTTTCTTAACACAATGACAAAAATAATGAGATGTATGAATCCTGTTTCTCGTGACTCACCCTGTATACTTCAGTCATACTCATACCAACTAACCATGACGTTTAATTAGAGTTGAATGATTTGTTACATAAAATTAGGTTTTACTTTTCATCTTCATTTCCTTGTTCCCATGAAATGTACAAAAAATGCACTTTCGCTAATCATTATCGGCTCTAAGGAGGAGAAGAGGTAGCTTTCAGGAAATTGTGGCTGTTATAATGAAATTACACTGAAAACTTTTTAATTAAACCATGACATGGAAACGAAAGAGGACTCCTCTGTGTTGAGTGAAGCGTCAGCGGGAAAAAGTTGCGAAACCTCGTATAGTATGCGAAATATTTTCCTTCTGCGAGCTTTTTTTCCAAGAATACCGAGAATATCTGGAAACTAACTTCCCTTGTTTACAATGCAACTTTTAACCATCATTTGAGATTTACTGCAAATACAATTTCTTCGAGATTTCGTAATACGGTTTCATTTAACTGACGATCTCATTTCTGAGTTTATATTTGTGGAATTTTTACCTTTCTTTACTAGCGCTCTTCATCGCAACATTTAATTTCGTGAAAGCAATAGTTTACTTTTTCGCTCCTTGAGCATTTGCGTTCCCTTTTTGTTGATATACAAATTATATACAGTAGTAGCGGACAAAACTTTAAGAAGAGAGGACAATATAAAACATAGTTTTATGGTTTTCAAATGTTGTCTATATATTCATTTTTACTGTTATTGCGGTAGAACACTATTTATTGATTAGCATAAAATACAAATTTCATTTATCGCACTATTCCTTACGAACCAATTAATTTACTTTCGTTAACTCTTTGATTTTAAACTTTTGTCAGGTTTGTCAGCTTTTTTAACGCTTATTCATCGACGCGCTATTGATATGCTGTTTTAATTATTTTAGCAAAACAAGACTGTATCACTTTCGTTACAATCATAAAAACGTATATCAGCGTGTGTAGTATTAACCCTTTCGCTACGAGCGTCGCCTATAGGCGACATCCGCGCGACGACCTGTGTATACGAGTGCCGACTTTTAGAATTTACCATTCTGAATTAAATTACTAGGAATTATAATTCAATGTCTAACTATCCTAAATTGTATTTTTATTTATAATAATAGCAAAATTGAGAATTTTAATTTGACATATCAATTACCCTAAATTATATTTTTATTTATAATAATCGCAAAATCTCCAAATATGTCGTTGTGTAACACTTATAGAAAAAGACGATCCGGAGAATGACAAGGCTGCACCGAAAGGTGTAAATCCGAACATCAGTTTACCGAAGCGCAACGTGCACAATTTTCGGCGTAGTGCTTTGTACAGCAGTGTCACTTGGACGGTGTCACGGTCCGCTGTTGTATAACGTAGAAGTCCGGAGGAAACACCGCAGTTTTTCAGGACGCGGACAATAATGACACGCAGGTTCTTTTGGATGTTCACAATAATACTGACTTTATTCGTAAATTTTGGGATATATATATACAGCGTGTTCGGACAGCCCTGGGCTTAAATTGAAAGAGTAACTCCCTGAGACATTCTAAGACGAAAATCAAGAGTAACGATTTTGCGTTTGAGGTTTGGTTACGAGTTATAACTAGTTAAAGATATCGTTTAATCCGGACCGTTCGACTCTTGAGCATCACTGTGAACTCAGCGACGTTACCGACCGAGTTGCCTCGGTTACCCGCTCTCAAGAGTCGAACGGTCCGGATTAAACGATATCTTTAACTAGTTATAACTCGTAACAAAGCCTCAAACGCAAAATCGTTACTCTTGATTTTCGTCTTAGAATGTCTCAGGGAGTTACTCTTTCAATTTAAGCCCATAGCTGTCCGAACACCCTGTATATGGTCGTGGCTAGGAGTAGGGAGTGGTTGGTGGTACAAGGATCGGCGGTACAGGGATTGGTGATTCAAGGATCGGTGACTCAAGGACTGGTGATGAGAGGCAGGGTTATCGGAGGCTGACGGTTCGGCAAACTCATCGGCTGGGTTCATAGTGTTATCGATGACCCAGCGCGATGAGTAATATTATCGGCTTGGTTGACAACAGAGCGCACTGCCATAGCGAAAGGGTTAAGAGTGATATCTGAACCATAAAAATCCAGTACAGTAGGGATTAAAAACACTCAATTTTAAATAAAAATTCGAAACATGTAGGGTACCATTTCAACATTTTTTACGTATTGAGAAATGTATCACATACCATAGTTGAATGGCGAATTAAATTTGTGATCCCAAGAGAATTTTTCACCAAATTAGTTTGCCTAATTGTTTTTTGTAATTTTATTTTGTTACGCGTTTATGTTCTACACAGTTCCGGATTGAGAAATCCCATAAAATAAGATTTTATTTTTGGAAATGAAGTAAAGCTTATTGTTAGACATTTGCTCCACGCTCGCAGCCAAGCTCTCTCAACGGGGAGAGCATGTTTCGTTCTACGGAACGAAAGCGGGAGGTTTCCATTGCCATATTTATGACGTGAACGTGTCGGTACTGCTATTTTTGAGGATTAAGAAATTTTAGCCTTCTTTACCTTCTTTCTCGAACTCTCTCAATCTCCGTAGAGGGACAGTAGTCTTAATTTTCGAGTCAACCGTGGTTCCTCAATAGTCAAGAGCGTGTCATAAATAAGGGACTTTCGAAAGGTCCGGCGCCCAACTGGTACCCGCACTCGAGAGGTGCATGGGCCTAGAGAAATTTCCCTTTCGTTGCCTAAATTCGGGAAAATCCCTAGGTCTAAAATCCCTTTTCGCTTCGAGTGGCTCACTCCACCCTCGTCATCGAAATATGTGCTAAGGGTACAAGAACGGGGATTGGTGGCTCTCGGGGCATACGCTGATTGGAATTTTTATTTTTTGCTCCAATCGATCGACGTATCGCCTTGATGTATAGAGGAGTGACCAGTCGAACTCCTCCATATAAAAACTGAGTCATTTCTGCTCCGAAAAATAATTTTTAGATTTTTGCTAGTCGATAATCTTTGCAAGGCACTCCTGTAAATAGTCCTTCGATACTTCTAAGATAT